>CM052119.1:12990574-13113191 GCA_028454245.1 Halictus quadricinctus
ACATGGTTGATGATGTTTAGGACCGTTCATCGCTTTATTTATCGCTTTAAATCATTTATGAAAGCACTGACTGTAGATACGTTAATCTTTCTGTTATTCCTAATGCGGCACCTACTCATTGAATATATTCGCCAGAAATTGAATAATTCAGTCTCGTTATTATAGGTTGCTTTTCGAAAAGAGACACCTGAAATACGCCTATAGGCATAACAGTTGTGCGCTCTACAATTCTGCTGCAAGTCCGAGTTAACAAGATTAGAGGGACAGCTATGACGATTGTGGGCGTGATTCAAAAGGAGAGCATAATTTTCTCCAGAGAATTTTTTTTCCTCGATTGTTCAGTTCAAATATCGCGCACCTGTCTAAAACATGTCCGAATAGACAAGCAATTGCGTGGGTGTCGCCACCTCGTGGCGATCCTGTGTACCGACCGAGGCAAAACCTTCACGAAAAGTATTGAATCGATGACGTCACAAAAGACGTGTCAGTGGAAGGAGTAGACGGGGATTGTGGAGAAGCATGTTGAAAAATGTCCGATTACTTTAATTTATCGTGCGACGTGAACAGTGGTAAACAGACGCGATTGTGTTGAATGCAACAGTGAACTGTAGTACCAGTGTCGGTACATGAGTATAGTCGGCTCTCGTGGTGTATCACGTGGACGCGAAAAGGGACGATCGGTTTCGAACGAGTCTCGGACACGCCGACCGAAATATTTTTCGGATACATTCGAACCAGTTTTGTCGGTGTTGTTTTGCTCCCGTTGGAAACGTCCGAACCGGCCTCGCGACACGGTAAGTTAACGAAAAACGATCATCAGCGGTGGAACAGTGTCACCGAGACAGCTGTTATCGTGCATCAGATTTTCATCGGCTAATCCCCCGTTGGGAGCCCAGTGCACCTGCGAATTTGTGAGGTTAGGTTCGTTTATTCGTTCCTGGTGCGCCGATACACGCGAAAAACTTGTTTTGTGCGCAATGCCCCCCCGTGAACGCCCATTTCTCGCGGTCTGCCTTGACAGAATTGCGGATTGATACGATCGATATTGTCAAGGGTCTTCCAGAGAGCAACTTTTTCAGATGACATCATGCGTACCATGCGATCTCTGCTCATCCCATTCCCGATGCTACTTTACCTGCATCGTCGAATATCCGGAAGACTATATTTTTCTGAAATTTTTCAAGTGACGTTCGTTACCTTTTTGTAACGTCATTCACGCATCATCTTTATCGTTTGACAATTAATTATATTGTATACAATCAATAGACATTTTTAGCTTACAAGGGTAAAAGCAACCCCTCAACGCATGTACGCGATTAATTAATTCTTATGACATACTACCGACACGTAATAGCATTGTTTATTTGTAATGATTTCAATATATATACGACTGTGTAAGCAGAACGTTTACATAATGTGAGTCACGTCATTTTTGTTTTTAAATAAGGAAACTGATATTTTGATTGATCGTGAAAATCGGTATTCCGGTTAATTGAGATGCGCGTCTTATTTTCAAAGTACCTTATCACATTCTTCTGAATGCATCTTGGAACACCTAATGTACCGCATATTTTCTCCTCTTTCGTATAAGTAGATTCGCGTAATTACGTGTCGCTTCTAACCTATATGAAAATAAATTGAATTCGACGCGGGTATTGCGGGAGACCGAGAAATTAAATATTTTCCATTTATGAATGCAAAGCATAAGGGCAATAACTGGCATAGAATGTGAAGAAAAATAATAACACGCAGAGCATGCTGGCCATATACATACCGCATGCACTGTTTCGTTTTGAATAAAGAAATCCGCAACTCAATTCAGATCGTACACAAGGAAAATAACATATTACAACGCTTCGTTGCTTCGTAGGTAGATAATGAAGGGTGTAACGTTATAGGCAGTGTTAAATGTGATCTCATTAACGCGATGTACCGAGTCTCGGATGACTACTTTTTAATGCTTCATTACTTTTAGTTTTCTTTCGTTTATCTCTTAACCTACTACTTCAATGAACATATTAGCATAACTAATGTTTATATATTATTACATTTTTAAATTGCGAACACTTAAATTGATGTATTAATTAGATGTGTTTAAAATGATGGGTAAAGAAATATATGATCAAGTTAATTGCAGCAATGATTATTAAAATGACCATTGTTTTATGAGAGAAAATGGTTTATGGAGCATAACATATAATCAAATAGCAGTTGCTACGACGTAAAACCATAAAATAAAAAAAAAATATTTTGAAATATCGAAGTTGAAAAAATGAGACGATGTTCAACCATGATCATTCAATTAGATTTCATTAATTAATGATCGCCATACCAGTAATCATAATCGATTACTCGAGCAAGTTCTTTGAATTTCAATCTAGTACGGAATAATACGTGTTAAATAAATTACGTCAAATGCTAAACGGAAAACTTCGGAATAAGTACATACAAGCATGTCCACCGTGCGCCGAGCGAATCGATGTTTACATCGTGTCAGGAAAACCGGTTGAAATCGTTCAAAGAATTTGTAGCGGAAAAAAGGATGTAATAAAATAGCCACCATTACGCGCTGCAACATGTGATCCGTGTTCCCAAAAACTTGACTAACGTTACCATTTCAGTGTCAGCCATAAAATCGCTTTAAAAATATCTATCATTTCCAGAAATTATTCTAAAATCCATATGCAACAAAATAGAACTGTTCACCTGTCGGAACGATCTCGAATTTTCATCGACATTTAGAATCAACTTAATTTCTTATGCACATGAATTAGGTAAGACTTTTACATCTTTGTTATTCGTACTTCGTGGCACGCATGCGTAAACTTCACTTGCGATGTCGTGCTTCGTGAACTTCCTTGTATACACTTTTCCGCATCAATGAAATATTGTTAATTAACTTTGGCTTATAGGATGTACATTTTCATAGAACTTCGTAATGACTTGCACATAAATAAATTATTAAATAAAAGACTTCCGATAGAAGTATTTACTTTTTAGAATAACATGCAAAAATAGAATTTCTTCTTCAAGTTAGAGAAATGTTCTATGTACACATTTTCTGGCATATATTTCTGTAATTTATGATCATGCTAATTTGGTAAATAATAATTGTTAATTATCAACAGCAATTAATTTTTCGCATCGAGTGTAACTTTTAGTATCGGATACTTTCGATAAAAATAATACATTTTGATATATCGCCTAGGGTAAACGTGCCTTATTTCGACCCCCACCCAGTAGTCAGCAATTCTGAGAATAAATTGTTTGAAAATAAGCGATAGCTACTAACAAACTACATATTTGAAGGAGCATAATGGTGTCAGCTTACTCGTAGGTTTATGTCCTCGTATGAAAAATGCAGAAAACGAAAAAATAGAGAGTAATTTTTACCAGGGGTAGCGGCACAGACGAGGAATAAGGATAGACCTATCATCTTATGGGACTTCATGTCTCATGTTCTGAAATATCGACTGTTCAACAAATCAGAGGTTTTTATAATTATTCGTTTATTTTCTCGTATTCGCGAGACTGCAGTGACTATATATAGCTATTTTTAACTTGAATTCCTACCACAGAGGATGCTGTCAGCAAATTTTAGTTCGAATTGGTAATACAAAATGTAACACGAAAATGGTAATGGAAAAAAGTGGGCCAGAAAGATACATTGGATGATAGGTCTATCCAATACCTCGTCTGTGGTAGCGGTTGGAAAGAAGTGTCGAGGCGAACTCGAATTTCCCGCAGAAATTTTATCGAGCACCCTATAGGTAGAGCGTTGCGCAGCAGTGAGGCATCGGCGCCGTCGGCAGCGGTGGCCTCTTGTAGTTTTTGCTACGCCCTCTTCGCATGAAAATGATTCTTCCCCGGCGTGCTGTGGTAGTAGGGATCGTCGACCATTGGTTATCGAACGTTTGACTGACAGTTCGGCTATCTCGTGTCGGGACAGCGATGAAAGGGAGAAAGAAAAACAGCTTCTGGCCTCGCATTAACGCCTGCCGACGATCCGGTGCGCTTCTCTAGCTCTCCGAGTCTCTTTTCTTCGTCGGTTTGTTGGCCCGACACGACGCCGGCTTAATACGCCGATGACTGACAGGTAGTAAACAACTCCGCTCGCCCACCGGGATACCATCTTCGTCATAATTAACTCTTTCGGTGCCAGGCCGGTATGTGCGCGCGTTAAATGTGTGTTTCTTGCGGGTGAAATATTCTCGTTCAACACGTCCGTACACGCCGTTCAAACATCAACCTTCTTTCCAATATACAGTAGACCCCCGTGTAACGCGATCAAAGGAACTGTTTAAAAAGACTACATACACGTATCTCGTGTGGCAGTAAACGTACAGTAAATACACAAACAAATTGTTTAAAACGACTGTAAACTTACTGCCACGGAAGATGCATGTACATAGTAACTAAATAATTTTTTGATCCCGTTGTACGTCACTCTACTGTATAAATAAATCGACAGCGGCCTCCTGTGTAACGCGGTCAAGAACATTGTTTGCAAAGACTGTATACACGTATCTCGTGTGACAGTAAATAGACAAATAAATTGTTTAAAAGGACTGTAAACTTATCACCGCTGAAGGTGCATGTACATAGTGTCTAAATAATTTTTTGATCGCGTTGTACGGCAGTCTACTGTATAAATAAATCTACGGCGGCCTCTCGTGTAACGCAATCAAGAAAATTGTTTGAAAAGACTGTACACACGTATCTCATGTGGCAGCGAATGTACAGTAGATTTATGTAGAAGATATGCATATATAGTTTCTTTTTTTTTTTTAATAATTTTATGATCGCGTTATACTCGTAGAGTCTGCTGTAATTTATTCAAACAAAAAACTACACGCGTCTTCCACAAAAATTCTGTTCTGCTAAATTGCGGAAAGTGTTCGTGCGATTCGACGTGAATTCTGCTACTGTTAAGAAAGAGGGAGTCTGTAGTCACTGTTCATATAGATTTTAGTGTACGCTCGTTAAAAATAATAGTCATTTGCGTTTCGACTTGACGCATTTTTTTCTCGTGTATATTTGAACCTTTTAATGCAAAAATATGTTAATACTATTGAGTTTGTTTTCGTTATCGATAGACAAAGCTGCGACTAGAAAGTATGAATTGGTGAACGAATAGACGACTAATTTTAATGTTTTCGACGCGTTTTCGCTTCGAATTCGACCACGACTTTTCGTTAGAATGTAAATTTGGTCTGTTTGCAACCTGCTTGGCACTTGAAGGGTTAAAGATTCGTTCCGTCTCGTATATATGATCGTAAAAGCATGCTTTATTGCTTCTTCGCCAATTACTGTATTTTATAGCTCTAAGAGTAAAACAGGATATCCGATACCTGAATGTTATATATTTTTTTGGCTGAAATAGATCATTTCAATGATTCAGCGGTACCGTCTCTGTTGCTTAATACCTGCACTTTCATTTCGTTTTTTATTAGTGTTTTTTTCTTTTTTATTGCAGTAGCGAAATCATTCGAGGTATATGTAAGGGACGCAATTACTGTGACGGTACCAATTACAGTGTCTACATTAATTATAATTATTTTGAAAGCATAATGAATATTAAAAAACGAGATATTGAATTTTTAAAATTAAAATCAGTTAAAATATATGTGTTATACATCTCTTTTTTAAATATTCGTTATGCTTTAAAAGTAGGTATAATTGATATAGACACAGTAATTGGTATACCTACAGTAATTGGATCCCTCATCTTAATTTTCGAAATTTTAAATGTATTCGTGTCTCATGATGTCGAAAGTCGGTAGTTTCTTTTGACAAATTAACATGTCGTCTTCTGTCGGCTCGAGTTATCGCTTGTCCGCTCCCTGATTGCTTCTAATTGCCCGTTTCAGTGTCACAGTAATTATTTGCCCGTTACAAGAAATCGACACATTAAACGCGCGGTGCAGTAAATCGCACGAACTAAGTGCACACACACGTACACAGACGCACACACATACACGCGCACACTATACCAAAGTTACCGCCAATTCGTTTCGTTTAAACGAACAGTTTCGTTTCCAATGGCACGCGACACATGACTCAACGTTGCAAATCTACTTTTACAACTAAACTGCGGATATTTTATGCAGGATAAAAGGATAAAACACAGGAACCACGTACACATTTTTTTTTCCTGAATGGTTTTACTGAGTCGGAAACAATGCAATGGTACTTGTAAATTTTTTTAACACTTCCGTATCGAGCACGAAATGTGTCTGGCACATGTTGTTTTATAAAAATTGCAAGACTGAATTTATTGCGATTTTTCGCAATTTTTGTAACGATAATTATGAAATAAAAAATGTGAAATCGGTCATTTGACCGGTCTGTTTCAATGTTTCGCATCATAAGATATGCTAATATTAGTTTGCTATTACTAGACTGTAGATTTCATGCACTTGTGACAAAAATGAGTAGATGAAATAGAAAACACTAGAGAAATTCTTAAATACTAGCATGCGTCACAGTTAATTAAAATTATTGAGAGATGAAATCAATTTTTATCGAACCCCTGTTTCTTGCAATTGATACAGAAAATTTTGATTTTGCATGAGTATCCGCGGTCCAGTTAGTTATAGTTAATTACATAACAACTGAATACAAACATTTAATTTATGAACGAAGTTACATTGAAATTTAATAGCGCATCGTTACAAAATAACAATGGCTATAATGGATTTCATTGAAATTAATATTTAATCGATCCAGATTCCGTTTACGTGTCAGATAGTATCTGCGAGGCACGGATAGTCGCAAATTACTAATTCAATAAATAGTACTGGACACGCGAAATCCCTATTATCTCTATAATCGAACGTAATGTAACAATATTCTTAAATTCTTCTAATGCCTTTACAATCTTATTTGTTATTGATCCATTTTTCAAAACAATCGAACGCACTATCTAAATATATTTCGCGTTAAAAAAAAAAGGAAATAGATTACAGTGTATTTGTCATTCGAATATTTTTTTTAATGCTTTTTGCCCATCGCTGCCCGTAGCTTGTGCGGATCGAGATAAAAAATACACCAATTACTTTCGAGCGCGCGTAACGTCGTGAAGCAAAACTGTAGATCGTAAAGCGTGCTAAGCTTGACGCGGAGCGCAAGATCGCGAACGTTCCGTCGATTACGATATTTCGATGGACATTATAGATCACCGCGGTAGTATTTTTCTCGCGCCGGTTCTCTCTCGTCGCCTCGTTAGAGCATACGCGTTGCTTTCATGTCCGGCAACAGCTGCGTTCAAATACCACCGCGTCGCCTAAGAATTCGAAAGCGATAGAACGCGTCCGTTTGAAGCAGTAGAATGAAGAAGAGTGGTGCCGCCATACTTCCGTGCCTCGCGTTTGGCACAGCAACGCGGAAAATGGAAAAGGAGATAATAAAAAATACTGCCGACAGAGTCTCGAAAAGCAACGACATTTCTTAGCGCTGAAACTACCGAACGAGTTAAAAAATTCAGCTCCACTGTCGCGGAGTGTACTCTCCGAGGTGTCCGGAAGCTTCATCGCCAAGAAGTTATACCAATTTATTGATAAAACTCCTTTGTTCTCGATTCTTTTCTTACGATACTTGGACCAGCATATTTGTCACATTTTTCTGTTTAAAATGAGCCCCAACTCGACACAATTTGGACCACATTTGCTTGTCTAATTGAAGATTCGGTAGAACCTCCGTTATCCGAACCGGCTACGTTTTGCACACGTAAGCAGTGCA
Source organism: Halictus quadricinctus (assembly GCA_028454245.1). Taxonomy (NCBI): domain Eukaryota; kingdom Metazoa; phylum Arthropoda; class Insecta; order Hymenoptera; family Halictidae; genus Halictus; species Halictus quadricinctus. The sequence continues at coordinate 12,998,315 of CM052119.1, forward strand.
ATTTAAAGCGATTTGTACAAATCGATAAACAACTTAATGTGGCACTGTAGTTAAGTAACTTTTCTGTTATCTAAGCACTTTGATTAGTTCGGATAATCGAGGTTCCGTTGTATCGTGGATTAAACAAGTAATATGTGATGCAAATTGTGCCATGTCTGGCGTCATTCCAACCAGAAGAAGTATCACGAATGTTTAGGTAAACGTTTCATAAAGAAATTGAAAATAAAAATGTGTAATCATCAAATTAGTATCGTCTGGTGTTGATGTTTCATTTTCAAATCAAGGAATGATATCTCCGCGCTATATTTACATCATTTTACTATATTCTGTTTCATTAAAAATCGACTTCGATGATCTTTTTAACACCTCGGGGACACCTTTGACAGCTCGAACCGAGCCTCGATATAAGTCGTAAATTAATCTTTAAGGATCGGTATCGATCGCGGCCTAGCATAGCATAGCGGATGGGAAACCGAAGACGCGTTTTTTCTCGAATATAAAATTCAAACGTTCTTAAGAACATTGGCCAATTTTTTCCGTGCAAGAATCCACCGAAAACTTTTAGATTTAAGCTTCGTCTTCACGGCAACCCTCTAAAACTTGAAGTACAATTTTTTTGGTTATATTATCAAAACTTAAATATTGATCATTTTTCGGAAATCGTAGATTTGGTGTGCCAACACTTCTCGCGATGTTGAGAGATTGTTCCGATTTGTAAATATTGCTTCCATTGGTAATTGGGAATAATAGTAGCCTCGTAAAGAGCTATGTTTATAGGAAAAATGAAACAAGCATTAAATCCAGAGGGTAACTGGACTCTCGCAAGCATGGTCGCCCACCTCTTTGCCTGTAGGCAAGTGACATCATCAACACTGAAAATAGTGGAAAGCGACAGGTACTAGATACAACGCTGAATACAAGATTGTGAATCATGCGATGTAACAATTAAAAATCAACCCTTTAACGTTCAACTAAATTCGTAAGCGAAATTTGTCCGTAATATTGTTCCCATTTACAGTGTGTTTAGGTTCATTTCCATCAGAGAACCATGTCCAGCTAATTGATGATATTTCTATATCGCAATTATGACTGGTATAATTACAAAAATTTGATTCAGTAAGCAGTGACCTGCGACTTATATTGTTGTCTCTGAGATCGTTAATGGGGGTCATTGAGTTCAACCCTTCTCAGGTCGATGATCGATGTTGTCTCAGATTTTTTATTTTACCATTTAAGGTCATGCTTTTATGAGAAATTATTAACACGTTCATTGTCGTAGTGGTCACAGCTGACCAGCGAAACCTATTTATTTATTATTTCATTTCGCGAGGATCAGAAATTTTATGTTCACATACTTTCTGGATCCACTGTACGTTTAGGCTTGACAATAATTGAAGATATTCGTACGGTTGGCGGATAAAAACAATACATCGTGACTTGCGACCAATGATTTTGATGAAAGATTACTTGCATGTTATCTGTCCAATGTAAGCTACTACACGTTATCGCTGTGACGTGAAAGTTTATACTTTCACAGAAAACTGACATATATTTGCAAATCAATTTTATGAAAATATTTCTCATACACATCAATATACTCGTAAATTATAACGTTTCGTTACTGTAGTTTTCCTGTCAACACAATTTCATACGGCGACCACGAATTAATCAATGATACGAACATACCGCGAGAGTTAATTGAATACAAATTACCAATAGTTAGTTTAACCCTCATTTTGTATCGTTGGGCCTTTGATGATCCGCAACTGTTTCGGTTGTTGACTCTGCGGTTGCTATACAACTTCGTGATTTGCGTTCTCCTGTTTTCTCTCTGCATAAGATATAATTTGATTTTTAAAAAGTCCATTTTTTCCATTTTATCTACAAACCACCCAACTGTTAATAACATTTCAAACAACAATACTCATTTAGACAGCGGATTTTACGACACCAGTTACGTAACCGAAATGTTACCCTTGTTAATGTTAACGTACTAAAGGTTAAAGAAAAAGAAAAAAACTTGCACTCCCTTTGCACTCCGGAATTTTGTAAACACCTGTTAAATGTCGAGTCACACTCAACAAAGGAGGCGAAGGGTTAAAGTTCGTTGACTCTATTGATATCATATCTTCGAACTCGAAAAGCACAGATAAGACAACAATATCGAAAACAATGGCCAAATCAGAAAAGAATGCAGAAATTTCGATAAGCTCGCGACAGCGCAAAGCGATTGGTCGCGCAAAAGAATAGAAACAATTTCCTGGTTTATCCATTAATCCCTGGCATTCCACGAAGTGTCGTTTCTATATTGCGGATCTTTATGCAAAATAAAATCTTTCCACACAAATTGCCACAAATTCGATTCAAATAGACCTTTCCTTAATAATTTTAATAATTTTAATAAGTCGAAAGGGGATGTACAGGCCATATGAAGTAACTTTTTCCTTTACGAAAATATTCTCCGCGGCTTTCTTAAGGAGTTATTAACGAAAAACAAGGACCAATCAGAACGCTGCTACAGCGAACAGGTTCCTGTAGCAGCGCTCTGATTGGTCCCTGTTCTTCGTTGATAATAGCTTAACAAGGCCGCGGAAAAATATTTTCGTAAAGGAAAAAGTTACTTCAAATTACCTCAGGAATCGCCCTTTTCAAGGAAGTACAATCTTTTTGGGGCACCCTGTATGTATAAATCCTCCTGAATCTTCCTGCTGTTGAAAATGTCGCCCAGCAATATGTAACATAAATCCGTAGGAACGCGATCGTTGCGTAAAAAGTGCGAATTAAAATTCCCTATGGAAACATCAATAAAGTGTTAAATTACGTAAACAGCTTATAAAAGAAACTTCCCGCCCAGTTGCATAAAAGGGAAAACGTCTCGGAGCAATGAATGGAACGTTAAGACGTGTTTCGACTTATTGTTTCAACGAATGGCGTTTGTCGGAGGGTGGACGGTGGAACGGCGGGAAAAAGAAGGGAAATTTGAACACGTTTAAGTCGATTCTATGCGTGGACACAGCTGGTGGAACGAGCCGCGCTGACCGTTCACCGTCAGCGATAATATTTTTAAATGAAAGTGGCGAGAGGCGACCGGCACAATAAATATCGGGTTTAACGGAAAGACGCGAGCGTGGTGGAAGCACCACTTGCAAGTAATGGGTACTCTCTCTTTCTCTCTCCGTTCGTCTCCTTCCCTTTACTTCTTCTTTCACTCGACTCTTCTGCAAGGGTGCTACCTTCTTTCCCTTCGACGACACCCTTTGCAACCGTTCCTCCATACCTGTCTCTTCCTCTTCCGTCACGTTGTTGCACAAAGACGTCTTAGATCCGCAAATGCTGAAAATATTCATCGCATCAACCGCCCTTATCCATCGCACGCTGCCTCGCTTAGCCGCGCATGAAAAAATCGATCTCGATCAAAAACTTTCTTCATCGATGCATTTTATAAAATGTTCACGGACCGACTAGTTCATAAGTACAGTAATGACTCGATATACGGGACATGACTACAGCCAAGAATTGGACTCGGTTTACAATATCCTATAATTACAACAAAATAAAACTATCTTATCCACGCATTCTCTCTCTCAATCTCTCTCTCTATTTGTGTTATAACTGTTGTGTGTCGATAGAATATGAAATCATGTTGAATTGATTAATGGAATTGAAGTGTAAAGCAAAAATGGATGGAGTATCACCTGAAAATATTTTGTATACTTCTTCGGCGACTGTGTAATTTCTCCAACGATTAATTTTGTTATCTCAGAGTTATAAAAGCAGCAATATGAGTGCTCAATTTTCCAAATTCTTCGATAATTCTGTAATGAACGAATTATTTCGAAATGGAGGAACTGTAAGTGTTACGTTTCAAGAGTTTTTTAATTCATGAACAGTAATAATGTTCGTAAAACATTTACCTGAATTTTTTCGTGAATAAATTCGTCGAGATATTGCTGCAGGTTACCCAGTGTATTTATGTAAAGAAGTTGATTAAAACAGTCTTAAATTAATCTGAAACAGAAATAGACTTTATGATAAAATAATTTTCATTTTTATTACTTATACGTTGTTAAAGTATTTTCGGAGTGGCGTTCACAAATAACGACACACCCAGTACGTATTTCCTTTTTCTCCGTTATTAAATGAATTTGGAGATGCAAATTCGCAGCTATTACGTGAAATTATGAAGAATTACGTGCAGGGTGATTCGCAATATTCTTCATATGATCGATCGAATAATTTGTGATATTATGGTTGTCCTCGGGGAATATTTCGTACACCGAGATCATTTGGTTGCAAAGTGTGGAAGCAACATGTAAACGTATTCAAGTGACATGGAAGGCCTACTTTGCTGGTTTTTTTTCTCCCCATTACGAAAACGACATACCTCCCGTCGTTTAAGGTGGCAATCATTTTCGTTAAATGAGTTCAGTGATTGACTTCGCGAACACTGTAATCTCAGCTACTTTGCATTTATCATTACCGAACTATAGTCTAGATTTTCTACTTATTATTTAGAACCTGTTGTCTTCTTAATAAAGTGTAACTTAAATACAATGGACTCTAATGCGTACAGTAGATTGCAATATGCGTGTGTAGACTAACAGTAATCGATTAATTTCCAATACATGTTTAATGCATAACACGTGGTTACAAATTCGGATGAGCTCCTCAGTTTATTTCATTTGAAAAGGGGTTAACTTTTTCTGTTTATATAGATCTGAAAATTACATTACTTTACTGCGTCTTCTTAAAATTCAATGATTGTTGATACTGTATGTAATTATTTAACACTCAACACTTTGATTGAAAATCAATTTTTGTTAGAATCTATGAAGCATATCAAAATTTGTTAGGATCTACAACAGGGATGGGCATTTTTTCTGAATTGAAACACGACCGCCCCCACAAAGAGAGGTTGGTGAGAGAAGCAAGCGTTTGAGGGGCCCCTACAGTGTCGCCAGATCAAGACTTGTTCCCCCACTCTAATTTCTCTAATGTCTCTGCCATACATATTCCGGTACTGGCAGAGAGAGGGTAACTTTCCCCTCAATTCATGCTCCCTCCCCTTATCTGGCGACACTGGGCCCCTACCGTGCCCATCACTGATCTACAAGGTTTAAAAGGGTTACACAATTGATTGCTATGTTTACTACAAGGACCTATGTTAATCAGACATTTGTTACTCCTCTCGGTGGGCACTGTAAAGCCTATAATCGTAATCACCCTCTGTAGAACATTTTTGGAAACAGTTCTCTGGGGCTATTAAAAGCTTGCATAACTCCTCGAAGCCCTGACGAAAACGTGAAGTGCGAGAAGGTGGCGAAAGAAAAATTGCCTCCCGCCTTTAACAAAGTTCTTGGCAAGTCCGCGAAAAAAATTTAAGTTTTCGGGTTACCAAATTTCCCTTGTCAGCGTCCGATAAGTGTATTCGGTTGTATAGCTGCGGTTTTCGTTGGATGTCGCTGCTTTGTCACCAAGAGTGTCGCAGTACTTTATTTATTCATACCGAGGGGACGTGTATGGGGATCGGGGAAAATTCAAAAGGAACGTTCGGAATGGGAAGCAGAACTGGTGCCAGCAACAGTGCTGATGGCGTTGAGACCGTCTAACGATGACATTTAAATGCAGTGTGCCGCGCATCGTTTGGTTCTCCCTGCCATGCCTCGCCGCCGCGACGATTCTCTTCTATCTCCTTCGCATTCTTTTTTCGTCTCGTTCACTCACTCGCGTCTTCTCTTCCAAAATACCTGCGAACGTATCCTTGAATAAATGATATTTCTTCGTACCGTTGATAAACAAAACCGTATTGTTCGCCGGTAACGTTAAAATCGACACGTTCCACCAACCTAGCTTTTTTCCTACAAGGATTCACCGATAATTCTAGTTTCTATTTTAGTAGTGCGATTTTTCGGGTCCCACAAGGGATGCACACAGCGGTACCATATGTTTGATTCTTCTGTTTTTTTCCTTTTGTTTCAGAGCGACGCAGTGAATAAGGTCTACCACGTAGATTAAAACGGTCATTGCATCAGAGGCCCCGTAGGATCTGGGCAACGATGGATGGTGCCAGACAGGAATGATAGGTAGATATAAGATTCTTGGAGCACGGTACATATTGGTAGTTGTGGCTGTTACTAAACCTGGCGGCAAATGATACGTCGATCACAGTGCAGCTACGAATACAGGGTTATCCACTTAACACTTTCCCAGTCGACGGCTACTTAACACCTCACCTACCGGAAACCTAATAATAAGCTTTTGAATGTCTGCGCTGCGTCGAAACGAAATCTCGAGATCTTCATTCAAATGATAATCGTAAAGAAATTATTGAATTATATTGCTCAGAGCGATCTGTTGGTTCACGATCGTGAAGTGAAGGGGTTACTGCAGAAGGCAACTCCACTTTTAGATAATTTGAATGAATCACCGAAAAGCAATGAAGAGCCATGTAGTGGTCCGAATATAGAAGTTATAATTAAGTATATAGAAGTTATAATATTCTCTGTGATACTTGTAGGAGCTCTTGATTGCACCAAACATAAAAGCGAATCACAGATTTTTTAAAAGCATTCTAGTATGCTTAAATACATTAGTAGATCAGCCAGTTATCCTGCGTGAAGATCCTGCTGAAATGAAGATGGTGTTACAGAATGCAAGAGGGTAGCACCGCCGTGGCGCTAGCGATGGTGACTCCTGGCTACGATCAGGACCCTGCGAGTGGGGCCGATTACACGACCCATCAGGATCAGGCCCAGTTCGAAGCAGACAAAAGGGCAGTTTACAAGCATCCCCTGTTCCCGCTACTCGCGTTACTTTTCGAAAGATGCGAACAGGCCACCCAAAGTTCGGACAACTCGACGTCCGAAAGCTTCAACATGGACATACAGGCCTTCGTCCAACACCAAGAAAGAGACCGAAAGCCGTTCCTGATCAATGACCCCGAAATTGACGGTTTGGTAAGTCTCTTGACCATTCGAGTGTTACCGATCATCGCAAAAATCCGATCGAAAATTGCTAGTTCTTTTTTTTTTATCGTACACAGCGCGACAGCACTTCTTCAATTGACTATTCAACGCTCTCAATAAGCCGATGACAGTATAGATTTCAATAATTATATAGCTTCAGTAACTGCGAGAGAATCAAAGACAATCAAAGAGATATCAGAAACAAGTGATTTTGACCTGTCCAACGGTTTTAGTGTTAGCCCTCTGTAGCTGTGTGTAACTTTACCAATTTAGGTACCAATTACTGTGCCTATTACATTTTTTCTATTTATTTACTTAAATATTGAAGTATTAGTAAATATTGAAGTATTAGTACGGTTAATATGTATGTTGTATGTCTTTTTAAAAATAAGTATAATTAATATAACAACAGTAATTGGGTCCCTTAACCTATAGAGGGTTGAAGGCAACGCCATCTTCGTTCGAAAACAAAGACGGCGAACGCGCTGCGCGAAACGAATGACAGTCTAGGTACACTGCGAAAAGAAAATCGATCGGTCCGCGTGGTTGATTTGTTTCTTATGCCACCGGTCTGCCCATCGTAGATGATCAAAGCGATACAGGTGCTGCGGATCCACCTACTCGAGCTGGAAAAGGTTCAGGAGCTGTGCAAGGACTTTTGCAACAGGTACATCACGTGCCTGAAGGGCAAGATGCAGAGCGAGAATCTGCTACGCAGCGATTACAGCCACCATGGACACGACATGGGTCCATCGAGTGGCAGCAATGGCAGCAGTCCTTTGCAGGTTAGATATCTTTTCATCATTAAGGCATCCTGGCCTGCTCCCCCTTCCCCTGCGTAGATATCCTTTTGTTAGCGGCGCGCAAGAATCGCGAATCTTCTCTCTTGAAAACGCTACCGAGTTTTTCTCTTGACCCCCAATCCTTACTAAGGGCGTATCCGATGTGTCAACGTCGAATGACCTTGACCTGGATGTGTGTTGAGAAGGTCATCGTGTTGAGTGTCCCCGACTTCGAGAATTTAGCTGCAACGATCCGATCTATAATCACAGTACATTAAAATAAGTCAGGGTCACTGAAGACGATGACCTTGACAATATATATCAAGGAAAATGTTAACATTCAATGTTGGTATATCAAAAAATAGCCCCTTATTGTACCCTTGCAGCATTTAACAATTACCGCTTGCCGAGGAGCTGTAACAAAGCTGTATCCCACTAGTCGAATAACTTGTCATTAACAATATATATTCTATTTTATTGCACTTACAAATACCTTAGCATTTTTTCGAACCTCTTGACAACGGAAAGGAATGTCTCTGGATGCTCTTCTGATTGGAATTGTATTATCTTGTGATTTGTATATTGTATAGTTGGTAGTTGTTAAGGTAAAAACAGTATAGTATTCTTCATCAGGACTTTCGAACTAACCGCATGTAATATACAATAGTATTAATAGAAGGGAACCAAAAGCGAAAATACGCTTCTCCTGTGAAGTGTTATGGTCTTGAGTTCTAAAGTATTTGAAAAGTGTCCTGTTTTTAAAGTTGGAAAATTTGGTTTTGATATTGTCGTAACGTGAAGTAGCTTTTATCGAGTATATGAGTAAAACACAAATTTTCTGCATGAATTCTCGTGAAAATTATTCTTCGAGGGAATTGTTGTTTTGTTAAAGTTTCAAAGATTCACAGTAACATTAACCGACGTATCCATCAATTCAAAAATTCTGATTTCATTAAGTACACCGACCCCTTTCAATGTTTATATGTGTAGGTGTGCTCTGTAATGTTTTGTGTATTATGTTATAAAAATTGTGTGGTACACCGAAAGAAATGACGAGTGGAACAGACGAGACTATAACCATAGAAACATATTTTCACTTTGTAGTCCTTTTCTTTGGGTGGAGGAAAATGCATTGAAAGTTATACGTATGGAGTTCATGTTGCATTCGAGGGGTTTGTATTCAAGGAGTCGTTTTGAAATCTAATATTCACATGATGTGTATAGTTTAAAAAAAGAAAAAAGAACGAGCGATACTTGCGCGTCGCTCGAAATATTATAGAATCCCACCCCTGCTCTCTGACGGCTAGTTGCGACATATATTTCCCAGGTGCTGTCTTCTACAGGCAATGATGTTGAGCCGGGAGCTAACGGATTCAGAGTGAGCAGAGGCGATACCCTGTCGGAGAACGGTGGCGCGAGTCAAGTGGCCGCGCAAGAGGAAACCGGTAACGACAGGCCGCCTTCGGTGCGATCATCTTCCACTGCTCAACGTTCAAACAGATCCTCCAGCCAGGAGCATGACGATCCTCTGTCACCTTCCACGGTACACGGAAGCACACCCCTCTCTCAGATCGGGGTTCACACCTCCTGTGCACCAGTCAACGATATGTATCTTGGCCAAGGTGAGCCCTACCACCTAGCGAGTTCTCTTTTCCAATTCATGCTAATGTCTGTTTCTCGAGAGAAGATACAGTGGACTTCCATTTATGGAAAAGCCCCCCCTTTAAATCCGTCACTGCTCATTGATTCGTTTTCTTTAATTCACCCTGATGTCTGTTTTTCTCGAAAGAAAAAACAGTAAAACTTTCATGTATCTAAACTAATTGGGAAAACACGATTCAGATCACTGGATCGTACGGATAATACAAGTCCACCTACTCTACCTTTCCTCTTCGTTTTGTATAATAAGTAAACTGCGAATTTTTATGCAAAATAAAAATCATGTGCATTGATTCTAAGATACAAGACCTACATAACATTTACTTATTTTCTGATGTTCGAAGCTATTTAAATCAATTAGATAGGTAAAAGAATCAAAGGAATAAAAATGTAATTAGGCCAGAAAATGTCCCAAGAACGCAGCAGGATTAAAATTAATTTATAAGCAAAATACATGCTATTGTTTAAAGTACTAGTTTCAAATGAATCTAAATAAACAGTGTTTTGTTGAAAATTTCTGTAGACACATCTCCACTCAAGTATCACTTTATTATTAATTTCTTATAAAAATATGTATTTATATGAACATCTGCAGTCCATTAATAATTGAATTTTCGTTCAGGGTTCTGAATAAGTAAGTGGAAACAGCATTTTTATATTTGTTCTCTATGAATTCATGTCTAAAATTAAAATTAATCTTCAATTGGTAAGATGAAATAAACAAGATTGTTGGGGAACAGTGATAAATTAATGAAATATAGGAATAAATAATGTGCCAGCTTTCGTCCATATTTTTGCTATTCTGGAACAGGATTAAATTAACCAAAATTCTTTCTTACCAATTAAGGATGTGATTTTACCAATACGGTAAAACAAGTTATTTAAAAAATTTTATTAGATATGACAGTAGTTGAAAACTGAAAATGTTCTTATAAGCAATACATCAAAGGACTGTCGTTTATAGATGATATGGACTATGTGAATACCGCCGACAGAATTTATTTAGAAGAAGCTGGTTATTGGGGCCTTCTTGCATTACAAGAACGTGAGAATGAATACGTCGATATGGGAGATCCTAGCGACGAAAAGTATTTTGGTTAGAAATAGTTGCTTATTGTTTGAGAGTTCATAGTAGTCTTCGATTGGACATTGAGAAATGTTTAATTGAAAAAGAACTGTGAAAATTGAATAATGTGTAAGAAGAAATACAAATAGTATCGCGTTTTGAATCCCAGTAAAATATATTATTTAAACATTTGTTAGCAGCAAATATATGTTATTTAATGTGTTTAGATATCACTGTGGCGGGTTCTCCTTCTCCTGCACCCAGTGAAGATGAAGACGACGGATGTGGCACTGGCACTGCTACTTCAAATCATAGTAGTACCCACGGAGGTAGTCATAGTAGCATTAAAAAAGGAAGACAGAAGAGGGGAGTCTTACCTAAACAGGCTACAAGTATCATGCGAACCTGGCTCTTCGAACATTTAGTAGTACGTACATACTTTATCTCAGTAATAGTTATTCAATCAAGACATTCATGTCATCATAATTAACATAATTTCTTATTCAACAGTATTCAAGATGTTTGAGGCTCATGTATCGCAGGTTTTTATTAGGCTTACTAAGTTCTCCCAGCATTCGTACGGTTCAAACTTGAACAAAATGGTCAGAGATGCTATTTTAGACAATAGCAGTATACAGGGTGCCCTACCTAATTAGAGGAAATGTAAACAAAAATGTCAGTCAAGGCATTTCTCTCGAGATCATCAATGTTTTTTTTTTTTTAGTGGGACAGTATATTTTTATTACCGTCACGTAATAACGTAGATCAAGAACAAACCCAATAATATCATGACCTATATAAAATTAAGAAATAACTAAATACAATGGCAAATGGAAACAAATTTTCAATCGTGTATTCCCTTCCGACCATTGGGAATCCGATATTTTTGCGTTCTCGTGCATCTAGTTTTTTTTCTATTATCAATAATAAGTGAAATAGTTAATCTGTTCAAATTGCAGGTAGGGCACCCTGTAGTAATGTCTGATAGAATCTTGAATCACTGATAATATTATTGCCTGTTTATGAAAGAAGATACTCGAGATACACTCGTAGCCATAATAACAGCCTGCCAAGCTCGTATTACTTCAGACTTGCAAGTAGCAAAGACAGAAGTGGAATGGTCAGCTGTTACGATCGTGTATCTTAGGTGTCTTTTTCGGGAGGAGATCCTAGATCAGAGCTGCTCAACATGTCTATTAGCGGGCAAGGGTGACGGCAGATGCCCGTGGGCACAGCTACGGGCAAAGCTATGAGCAAGTGACTCAGCGGAGTGGGGGTAAACCGTATCACAGCCGTAGCTGGCCACGTAGGGGCGTGGCTTCGTGTTTGCCGTTCTGTGTATACCCAGGGCAAGAACCCGTACGGGCATACGTTGAACAGCTCTGCCCTAGATTCATGTATGCCTTGTTGTTTGAAGCAATAGTAATCAAAATGATGAATATTTTGCAGCATCCTTATCCCACGGAGGATGAGAAGCGTCAGATCGCAAGTCAAACGAACTTAACATTGTTGCAAGTGAACAATTGGTTCATTAATGCACGCCGGCGAATCCTTCAGCCGATGCTCGACGGTGCCGGTGCGGATCCGGTGCAACGGGCGGGAAAACGTCACAAAGTCTCGAAGCACGTTGTACAACAGCAACACGTGCAGCAACAACAAGCTGGCGGCTGGCAATCCGAAGACTCTGGGAGCGATTCAGGCTCCAGCGACGGTGAGGGGGGTGCCGATAGATCGAAAGACGGTAACGATAGTGACGAAGATGATCTTCACTGACCTCTGTCGATCATTGAAACGTCAACCTCTTTACGGTACCTTCAAATCCAGTTGCTCATTACAGTATTAAGGTATTCGAGAATAGATTTCGCTTTAACTGTCAAATACGTAATTATTCTCGCGAAAATCAAGGGTATATCGGTCGAGGTTATCACGCTCTCTTATCGGATCCAACCATATTCGATCTACTTTTACCATCGTTGGACTCGTAGATTTCTAACAGTCGTCGATTCTGTTGTTGCATCTATTTTTGCGGACCGAAAGAATTCACATGGAACCGACATTCGATGTTCACTTCAGTTAATACGCCCACGTTAGTCCCCTGTTCTTCATTAAAAAAAAAAAAAGAAAAAGAAAAAATAATAAGAAGGAGGCGAAGTACGATTTTCTTGAATTGTTGAGAGAACTTATTTCATGCCAAAAGAGATGTTAAGTTTTTAAATTGTTACGCCCTTTGGTAGTTTTGTTGACTCTTCGATGTGTACACCACGGTCGAAACACTTTCTTCGTTTGTTTTGCTCGTTACGTTCAGATGTTTCTATTCTTCAATGTAAGAAAATTATTGATTTGTGTAACGTAAATTAGACTCGGGAAATCTCACTTCCATCTTGACAGATTGTGTTTTTGACGTTTGTGAACGATAATAATTCGCAAATCAAATTATTTTTTAAACTGTTGACGACTCGAACGTTTACTTAGGAACTTCATGAAAATTACTAATTCCTACCATCTTCGAATCTTTCCTACAATGCAATCTATGACACAGAGCATTCTACTTGTTTGCATTCAACAAGTTATACTTAAGAGATTTAAAAAAAAAACAGGTTGATATTGCTGTTTGTATATTTTTATATCAGACTTTATTTCAGGCAAAGTAAATTTTGTATGAATACAGAGGAAAAGAAAACAGTGATCCATCTTATGAATTTGACAAATGCAATTTGGACGTTTGATTAAAAGATTAACGAATTTATACTGCACTTCTTAATCTGTATTCTCCGATATCACGCATAAAAAGATTGAATTAAACACGAGCACTCTTTCACGCAGAAATGTCGCATAATCTAAGTTATAAAAATGAACAGCAACGTGTTTTTAGTTCAAGGAATCTAATATTTCTAACCATGGAGTAGTAGATACATTTGTAAGAAATTCGTAGTATTTCTATAGTGCTATTGAAATCGTCCAAGTGAGACTATGTATAGTATAGTAAATCTTAACGACATCGAGTGAAAGGTCGTTCTCAAACCGTTCTAATTAAAAATAAGCTACGATGATATTGTACTACACTTAACGTAATAGACAAGGTATTTTAACGATCGGTCAACGATAACGAACAAGAAAAAGTAAACGCGAAAACCAACATTCGAATTATAATATCGGTCGCCGTGTTTCAAACGAAAATCTTATCGACAAGCTCGCACTATTTTTGGGATTGAACGAGCCTTTGTGCAACGGATGATCGATCGGTCACTAGATCATAGTAATCTCGGTCTTGTATTCTTCGTGCCATTGAAGAGCGTGGTAACTTCCGCGTTTAGTCTTTGTTCAGCTCTGCAGTGTCGTGACATAGCAAAGTGCTATCCCTCCAAGATAATAATAACAACAATAATAATAATTAAATATTAATAATACTATTACAATTAATAACAAAAACAACAACAACAACAACAATGATAATATAATACTACTTTAAATATATGATGATTATATTTTTAAACTCTAAGTGTCGTCTTTGAACGCGTGTACCGCAGTTTTAACGAGATTGCGGTACTGCTGTACATAACTATACACAGAACTGTTAGAAATAAAGGGAGAAGAATATTAGTGATTTAATCTGAGGAAGATTAACGATATACCTTTTTTCTTGTATCTGAAAATGAACTCAAATTAAAAGAGAGAGAAAAAAAGAAAACAAAGACAGAAAGAAAAACTTTTAAAAAAGCCCAACGACAAGCACATGCCATCTTAGGATTAAGTGTTCATACATTCGCTGTCTGCATATGATCGTTGCGTTTTACTTAAAACAAAGAAAAAAAAAGAAACAAATAATCTTCAGATTCGCGAGTGCTGAATACTTGGCAACTCGCATACTTTTCGACGCCATGAATCGTTAGCGGATGCGGTGTATGTTCTTTACATTCGATAATCGTCATCGTTTTCGAATTCCGATGATCATCCGTGTAGATATAATCTATAAAAAGTTCTTCCTACGTACTTGTCTTCGATTGTCCTTGTTTCCAAGCGTTCCGTCCATCGCGCTTCGAACTGTTGAAACCTGTCCTAAAGACCGTTGACTTCACTTGGAAATGCGATTCTAAATGGACAAACGTTTCCGAGATCGATGATTAAAACAAAAAAAAAAGTGTGTAGAATAGATGCTTGGTCGGGGTCGATTTTATTCCGGCACGATCACCTTGTTTCAAGCAGCGAACTGAAAGTTTTTCGAATTTCCAACGCTTGATTAATTGTAACTATTGCACGTGTTGTAGAACTGAAAATTATATGGCATTATACAGATTGCGTAAAACTCTAGCGGCAACGGGAATACGTTGTTACGGGAGCGTTAAATTCGAAAAAGTTTTGGAACTTTTCGGGTATGCGAACACGAACGTGGTTACTTTTTTGCAACGAGATGCACAGGTTTCCTTAAGCACGTCGGTGTCAGTGGTTCATAGTATACAGCACTCTCACAATTTCTCTGTGTGGTCTCCACAATACTGCTAAGTATAACTTGCGACTACAGTAGAACCTCCATTATCAGATAAGCGAACGTAAGAAATTTTTATTGTCCAGAATCGGTTAAAAGTTTTTGTAACTCGGATCCATCTGTGTCAAAAGTGTTTTTCATGTATGTATGTATATCAAAGCCAATCATTCTTTGCTCCCCATCTGTATATCTCTACAGAGTCCAACTAGAGTTTGATTTTCCACTATCCCAAATAACGTTGATCTTTTCCAAAAGAATGTTTCAGTGAGAAGTGCAGCACTACAATAATGGAGGTTTCTTCTGTATATGGCTGAACAGACCGAAGCTAGTCCATTGATTGCAACGCATTGAGGACGAACAATTAGCACGTAACTGAATGCCATCGACTGATAAATTTGTGTTATAGATGCGCAGAATATTAGGAGGCAAGAGAGAGAGAGAGAGAGAGAGAAAGAGAGCGAGAAAGCATGTTAATAGAGAATCGAAATCATGCAACCGGTCCTCAATGCGCTCAGAGAAGAATGTCTCGTACAAAACAGAAGGTCGATGCTGTCGATTAGGTCACTCTCATTTTACTGGTATCCTGAATTCTTCCGGTATCGATGTACATAGCCGACTGGCACAAAGTGCTTCCATTAGTAGCTCCACGAGCTTTTTTCCGGGCATCCTAGGCGAACCGATTCCAAAATCCGTTGCTGGTCGCAAAATTTTGAGGAAGTTCCGAGACGGAAGAATCGAGTTGATCGAGAGGCGTAGTAAAACGATATTATCAGTTGAAGACAGCTTTTACAGTATAGCTCCTTATACGGTGTAGTGACATAAGTGAGAAAATCGTGCGATCGTGGACACGTGGGGAATCAACAAAATGAGCAGAAAAGAAAGAATGGCGTTGATTTGAATATACAATGAAAAAGAAAAAACAGCTAACATACACGGTATTGTTTACCCGCCACTTTCCGCGTTGTTTCACTTCCTGAGCAGATCGTGGCGAATTATACAGGTCCTCGATCGCTCGTGCTGATGATTAGGTCGCTGTTTACAAGTACCAGCAATAATGTGCACTTTTCGTAAATGATATAAGACTAAGAGAATCGTCGAGTCGTATCGCGAATCACCTAGTACGGGACTATACTGTACTTTGACTAATTATAATTATAAAATAACAATAGGCTAAGAGGTAGGTTGTAAGGCTGAACCACGTATACGTATGTGCTGCGGCACCAAACGACTGTGATAACTCGGTGGGCGGTGCCCAGCCTCCTACTTCATACTTGTATACTGAAAACTATGAAATACTTAAAAGATCACACACCACACATCAGACACAGACACTCATCCACACATACATGTGTAGAAACATTTACCGAAGATGTTGAACGTATGTTTGTAGAGCTTGCATCTAAAATCTGCTAGTGGGTCCATGGGCTTTCTACATGGAACATTCTCGTTGCATTATATTCCCAACGTTTTATTTTGAATAAAGTATAAAGCAAAAAGTTTGGTACGTTTGTAAGAAAGAACATTGATATTGGAAATATGGTCTGAAAGTGTATCACGTTTTGTTACCTTATTAGGTATCTCTTGAAATTTTTATCGGTTTTTTAACGCAAGAGTTGAAAATACGTAATAGATAAAATACATGAATTATGACACTGTAATTATTAGATCTCTTTCGGTTGCGAAAACAATCTTATACACATAAATAGATGCACATTAAATAATTCTCATGTGATGACAAGAGTGTAAACAAACGTATTGCTTCGTCATATTAAATTTTTCGAGAAATTTCAATGACAACTATAAAGAATCAACGTTTTCGTCCTTCCAAGTGCGTACGAGTACATGTTGGAGGATGGACCTTCAGGTAAACTGCAATACTATTCAGTATTAGCAATTTATGTGCAAGCTCTGACGAAAATATTTAAGAAGATAGGAATGGACCAAAAAATGAGGCAGTAATGCGAGTTGACTTTGGTACAAGAACCTGCTTAACATTTTGGATATTTGAATGTTTCCAATTATCACTTTTACAATAGAGTTTCATGAAAGAAATATTAATATTATATTTGTTAATTTCCTGTTGTTTTTCCAGTTACATCATTCGATTTTCTATTTTCAACATTATCATTTACGTAGTTGTTTTATGACAACCTTCCTCTGCTAATTGACGTTAGCTTTACGTGTACTTCCTATGCACATCAATTGTGTTCCAAACAAACAGTTCATAAAGTGAAGTGATTTATAGAAATTTTAAGTTCTGTTTCACCTTCACCTTGTTATTCGTAAGCAACAAGTTGCGTTTTTATTTTGTTTGTCACTATTCTCCAGTAATTTGTTAATTTTTGTTCCTTCGTGAATGTTGTATTACTACTTGTAAATTATACAGAAGTTTCTATCAAGCATGTTACGTTTCATGTACTGTAATGTGTATTCTATCTTGCCAAGAGAACAATTTATTCTATACTTTTCCAAAAATGTTTACATATGTATATTGACAGATATTTGTACTATTTGATATTGCTAACATACACGCGCGTACGTGCATGTTCTAATATAAAAATTAACGGACTTTCGAAGGTCCATTCCTAACTTAAGTGAAATTTTAAGTCATAAACTAAACGTATTACATACCTACGTACATACTAAAAAGGAAGCATAAGTAAACAACTTGAATACTTTCTCGTGTACATCAAGGTCCTGTTAAATAAGTTGTTTATTGATAATAAATGCCATCACGCTTGCAATATGTTTTCCGACTTTTATTTTATCCTTAAGGTGCTACCTAATATTTACATACACTGTTACAGTTGATAATGACCTGGTTTTATTAAGACATGGAACTGGTGTAATTTGAAAAGATTATTAGTTAAGCGGGTCATTAGGCAGACTTTTAACAAATTTCATCTTCAATGTACAGTATATAATATTTTATTATCAATAATAAGGACACGTAATTTGTATATTTGACAGAACACCAGTCAATTACATCGCAAATCGCATACTTGTATCTCTTAAAAAAGTATGAAATCGCAAGTAATCACAGGTAATTGTTTATAAAAAATTCTACATTGTAATTAAGAATTGAAAAGTTCATGACATGTCTTTCTTATAACGTATTTACATCATATTTATAAAATGCGTTCAAACGGTTACAGATACAAATACATGTTTCCTAGCAATTTCCTACAGTTATCGTTTAATGCTTCATAAAATATTCTTTTTAGTCTCACTTGTCTCTTTCTCACGTCGACTTCCCTACATTAACCTTAAGATTCTTAAATTAGTTGTTAAAGATTTAATATTCAAAGCACAAGAATTAAAGGACAGAATATATCGACAAACATACCATATCAATTTATACAGATTCAAACGAGTAATGCTAGTAATGAACCTATCGTTATTTCATCTTCAACATTTTGTAATGATTGAAATGGTGTTCATGAAATGAATTGCTAAATTTTGTTTACTACATGTGACAAAATGTTTCCTTAGATTACGTGTATTACAACATCGTCAAATTCACTTAACCATTTCATACAATTAGCTACCTATAGTTTTGAGAAAATCCATCAACAAGGATTCTCCAAACGAAATATCCCGCTACTACATCAATATAATTAATGTATGATACAAATATAAATTGCGACAAATGCAGTAGTACAAAACTGATGGCTAAAATTATTGATTAAACTTCAACAAATATTCTAAATTTGTTGGAGCTTCTCTTAAATATATTACCAAATATGTTTTAATGACATGACATTTATAATACTAATGTTTATGAGAAAATGAATGATATGAAATTAAATAGATGTTCAAAATATTTCATTAATTATTCAGACTACGAGCATTGTATGTATCAATTTATGTTAATCATATAAGTAAAATACGTACGTCCCGTTATTATGTACAAAAATGATTCCAACGCATTCAAATGTTCGATAGATATTTTTTAGTGTCAATATACCCTGCTTATCACTGTGATACTGGTGTAATACTCGAAATGTTGGTTGGAATACAAAAATGTTCCACCAATTGTCGTCCTCAATTCACATAGCGCACATTCGAAGAAAAGTGTGTCAGCTATATTATCATTTACAATGGAATCAGAAGAAGAAAGAACCGTCGAAGACAAAGCGAACGGATGAGATCGTTCTTAACATAATAACAGCAAAGTGCAAAAGTTATATTAAATAATTGCCGAAAATCTCACGACAACAATGAAGTAAAACGACGGCGGTATTCGAATATGCATCAGTATTTTGAGGTATAAAAAATTGTCCGAGGGCGTACCACACATACATTACAGACTCGTTACTGGAACATCTTTATTCTTCAGACGATCCAACCTAGCCATTGATATGTGGTCCGCAGCTTGTTCCTAGCCATCCGTTGCTCTTCTGAAACAATTATTTTTGTGTTTACTATAACAGAAGTCTGACAATAATATAATCTCGCAGAATATATTTATTTTTATATTACTACCATACCTTGTGTTAAATAGTATGTCAGATCGAGATTCAATGAACCACACAACAATGAACGACATACCGGCTACGACACTACCAAGAATCATACTAAGCCGCTGTGTAGCTTCTGAAGGCTTCAAAAACATCCTTACGCTTAATGTTTCCCATATGGACTCTGTCCATGTGGAATAAGTTTTTAACTTCATGTTGTAACCTAGTTAGACATATCGAAATGGTAATGTTATTTATTTTAAATGACATTTATTACGCGTTTACGAAACGACGCTTCGTGGACAGACAGCCCATGTAGTATGGAAAACGTACCGTCGATAATGAATGCTGGACTCACGGCTGCGCTATAATTCACAGTAGAGTTAATGCATATGCCTGTGCAGTTGTAACCAGCCATCCAAATAAGATGCTTTTCATAGCAAGCAGTTTCATTCAAGTTCAATTCCTGTCTAGTTAAGAAAGCAAGCAGCTGACCCGTCAAGGTTGTGGCAGTATTTAGTACTTTGTGCACACCCACGTACAGGGGTAGAACTTGATTGATTAATTTAGCACCCGGAGGCGAAGCAGCCAGGAATAATTTACACTTGGCACTTTTTAAATAGCAAAACAACATTTCAGATATATGATTTTCAATATCTTGTTGGGTGGTTGCATTTACAGGTGCAGCCGGTTTTCCAGTAACGTCTGCGTAAAGTACCTCGGCAACGCGAATTGCTACATTTGCTAACGCAGCTGTAAGGGCATTGGACAAGGAATTTCTGCAAAAAATATATTTTGTTTCATTATTGATTATAACCAATTAATCTGATACATTTTGAAAATAAGAAACATACTTGTTAAAATTAAGATTTTGAGCATCATCCAAGATTCCATTGTAGTATTTGTTTTCAAATTGTGCTCCATGGTTACTTATAACAACTGCTGGTAAATCTGGCTTTTCCTTTAAGAAGCTCTGTATTGACGTAGGTGGGACACTATCTTCCAAAACTTTTGCATCTAATGCTTCCTTGAGATTTTCTATTAGTGTACTATTTTTCCCATTATTTGAATGAAGATATAAGCTGTCTTTACTTAATTGACCAAATTCAATGACAGATTTAATGTCATCAAACTTCATCTTTACGCCACCTAAGGCATGGAAATTACCTTCCTTCAAATCATAAATTAATCTGCTAGAACCTATGTAGTCGAATGCTTCACCATTAAACAAAGAGAAAACGACGTTTGTATCTGAAACGGAAATAAAAATAATTATTACAATTAGAGGTATACCAGAACCCGAAAATTTCGGGATTCTCAAATATATATTGGGATTCTTGAGAATATTTCAGATTCCCGAGAACATGTCCCGATCCCGAATAAAATTTCTTCGCATTTTTGGGTTCTCACACACCTCTAGTTATAATATATTCATGAATATAGAATAACTGTACTTTTTAGATACTAGCATACTTACTATCTATTAATGTAGCATTTTTAAATAAGTTATTCAAGTGGTAGGCAGTGGCAAGTAGTGTTACTAATCCAGTTACTACATTTTCTGCTCCAGGAGATATTCTATCAAATAAAGAAGATGCGTCCAGTCTAGCCGTTACTAATATAATGGAATTTTTATCTTTATTTAATGGAGTTAAAGGCCAGTGTATATTTCTATCTCCTAAAGGATCACAATACAATATTGGATCAATATGTAAGTTAAAGTCGTTGCGTCTAATGCAAGTTCTTGAGTCAACAGCAGCAAACATGAATGATTTCATTTCTAATGCACACAGTGATCTGTGTCGCTGAGATTCTAAATCGTGTGCATTATATTTGAAGAAGCAAGACTTTATGTCTTCAATTTTTGTTTCATTCTGAAAATGAAAAATTCCATAACATTCTGTAAATACATAACAGAAGTAATGTAATCCAAATAAAATACAAGATTATTTCTGACCTCTATATAAAACATTGGGAAAGGCCAATCTTCCATAAGCAATGAAGAACCATATGGATTCCAAGGAGAACTATCAGTGCAATTTTTGAATCCTGAGTATCTATTTGGACAAGTGTCTTCAGGAGAATACGAATTTGGATATGGTTGACTAACATTATTCGCTAATAAAACTCCATTTATGTTGTTTGTGTCCCGTAATCGAAATAAATAGTCTCTAGTGAACATAGAAAAAGGAAGGACTACTGTGTAAGGTCCAGCAGTGGCATTCTGTTCAAGCCACCTGATATCAGTTTCTTCTTCAACTAAATGAACAACTCCAATACTTCCAGATCTGCTTGCTGTAATAAACAAACATAACGTACATGCCTTTCCTATTGGAATTTCATCTATCTCAAATAGTAAAATCCATACAAAAAGTGTTTTTAATTATTTTTAAAGTATACTAAATATAAAGTATATAATCTTACAAGAACATCCAAATTGATGTGTTCCATTATGTCTACGGAAACATGCAGAAACTCCTTCGAAAGACATATAGATCATATCTTTCACTCTGATTGCAGTAACTGGAAACATAGTTTCATATTTAAGTACATTAGTTTTCAAATCAATAAAAATAAATAGTTCATAAGTGTGTTAGATAAACGGAGATAAATGATAAGTAAAATCCGTTCCTGTATGAAGAATATCTTTGCAAATTGGAAATCAAATGATACGTAAGAGTTGCTTGGTTTATGACAAAGAACAAAATGTGGTCATTAAAGAGACAAGCCGTTTATTGAAATTTGACAGACTTTTTCATTAGAAGTGGAGTTTTAAAACTCATCGACGGTTTTGCAACTTACCTAAATTTATAATAACAAACATGAAAAGATATCCGAGGCAAAAGCATCTTGCCATGTTTTTCGTTACGGTGGCACCTGTCAAAAGTTTCGTCTGTCAAAAGGTTTATTTTCTACGACCACCACAGCGGATGGTCTTTACGAAGGTTAGACACGATGACACAAGTGCATAGCGTGAATCAGAAAGGAATTGAATGCTTTTATTTTAGTTGTCACACTGATAGTAGCGACACCAATAAAATGCCGTCAGAGGGCTTCAAGTAGAAGCCGCTTCTTGGAAGCGCTCCAAAATATCCTAATCAGGGAATTGTCATGTCATACTACGTCATTAATATTTTAGATTTTATTTAGCTTGAAAAAATAGTATTTTGGATAGGGTATAATAGTTTAAAAAATAGAATATATATTTTTATTTTGACAATCTATACCACAAAATAAAATATTTTTATTTCAAGAATTTGAATCATAAAATAAACCATTTCCATTGTAACAATCTGAAACACAAAATAAAATATTTTATCTTAATAATCTGGCATAAAACAAAATATTTTGATCTTACAAGCAATTTAAATTTACCGCCACAACTACTGTGGCTGTTCAACAGTCATAAGTTTGACTTCGGTTGTCTGAATCTGATATGGGTCCAGATTTTTATTTCAATCTTTACTGATTATTTAGTGGTTCCAATTATTATTATGAAGTTAATTATGGAGATTCTGATGGAGATTCTAAGTTAGTAGACTCAGGGCAAAGTGCTAACTTTATCTTTAGTTAAAACAAATCAAATCGACCGCCACACTGCAGCCAATCAGAGCCAAGAGAAATTTTTCCCTGCCTCTGCAGCATTGCGTTATGTCACCCGAATCGAGCGACGATATGGAAGGAATACTGTATCAGTCGTCGGTGTTGCTAGCGATATAAAAATTTACTTCCTCTTTAAACATTATCTTTTCATTGATTATCCCAAATCTGGGCATTCTGTGAATTTAGTTTTCAGCGGAAGTAATTCGTACTTATACAAATTGGATTAGTAAGATTAAATTAGGGGAGAAGTCATTCCTTTTCCTGTTTAGAAGTTTCGTTACCTTTTCTAAATACATGTACCGTAGTCCCATATAATAGATTAATATGTTTTCTTTTAAAATGTAGTAGTCAGCTAATCGTACAGATGTTTACTATTAATTAATCCTAGTATTACTTCAACATCTTCAGTGTGTATAGTCTGTCACAAAAGTTGCAGTGTACACATCCTTATCCCGCGTTGTTGACACTGAAATATGCGTTTATCGGTAACGTTGGACGTGACTTCCAAATGAGAACGATTTTTAAACATTCTTGTATTGGTATCCTGTATTGGTTTTTTCATAAGTCAAAAACGAAGTAGATATGTTTCATCAAATTTTCAATTTACAATTCCGAGTAAAGGAAAGATGGCGCGCCGTAGGAACGTGTTTAATTTAATTCTACGCACGAAAGATGAACCCTGCTTCGCATGTGTATGGACCTATTTATGTAATCTCAAATCGCGTCAGCAAAACCTTTAAAGGAGGACTGATGTATATATATATATATATCGTTTGCGTGTGCACCCAACCAATTTTTCGAGCAGAAATCTGTATCGTCGTGTTAACCAGTCTTATATAAATATATTGATTTCAGAGGTGTTTCAAATTGTACCGCTTCCGAACGCTGCTGAACGCATCTGACAATGAGCCCAATACATTTCAGTCGGTCTCAATCGCTCGGAGACGTCACTTCAATGCTAGTTCATCGTGTCACGAACCACACGTAACATTCAGGTGAAGACCTCTTCTCCGTACATTTCCTACGTTCCAGCATTCATTAATTTCCTTGTTTTTTACAAAAAAAATTACCTCCAATAACCACTCGACTGCGTTTTGGTCTGAAATTAGTGAGCAACGATCAACGAGACGTCGTATACGGGGTAAATACAAAGGCGACGTTTTACTATTTTTATCTATCGAATATCGTTGAACTTATTCTATACCGTTATATTCAATGAAATTTTCATTGCTGATTTCTTTCTTTCTCTTCTTCAAACAAATTCGTCGAGGGTTCGTTGTCATTCTGATTACATAAATCAAAAGCGATGCGAGCTTCGGGGATAGAAGACACGAGGAGGAAGCTTCATCGAATCTTAACGAAATCTTATTAATTAGCTCGGACAAGGTAAATGACCTGGAAAAATTTTGTCCCGTAGCATCCGAACGAAATAACATCCCTTTTTCTAGTTGTTGTCCACGAAATTGAAGGGATTAGGTGTTTTAAGTGTATCCGTTTCACAGCGGTTGCGCGTCGTTCGACGTTGGAAGGGCACCGAGCGAGCGTTTCTATGAAAATTTTTCGATTCGCTCGAACTGCACCGAGGTCTATCATGCAATCCATTTTTTGTTAAACTAAATGACTCATCCACGCCTGATACATGAGAAATTCAGTCCTGTCCCGACATTTTCCGCAGAATGGGAAGCGGAGAGAACGTCTTGTGACGGCGATGACGCATGTCGCGTCAAAGATATACAGGGTGTTTCCGATTTGGTGGTCCAGTCGGAAAAGAAGAAAGAATCTGAATGTGAAAACAAGTCGAAATGAGTCGAAAACCTGGAATCTTAAAAAAGGAACCTGCAATTTTGCTAGTAAAACAAAACACAAATAAAGTCAAAAGTTTCGTTTCCGAGAAATGGAAACTGTCTGACCATGACCGGCCGATTCTACTTCGTGCAAATACTAATGTACTGAAATCTTAAAAATTTTTAAAGCCGATTTTCTCCAAAAAACGTTTTCTATGAGGCTAGATCATGAGTTCGTTCGTGCGTAGACTGTTGCCTTGATTCCAATCAATCTATTCATCGACAAGAAAAAAATGAGGAAGAGTATGAACTACTACTGATAGTTCTACTACTTTGAATCATACTAAAATAAAAGAATAAGAGAAACAACCATCTAGTCGACTAGAACTTGAGATATCGGTGGCAACAGTTTCGAAAGAACTGGTTTCAGTTTGTGAAACACCCTGTATAAGATAGTCGTGCGTGAATATCTATAGAACGCATACAGGTAGCAATAGCCGCGGCGCACGTGAGCGCGGTAACACGTGTATCAGATGTTAATAGCGTGCGACGGCGTCGTGAGCGGCAGAAGGAAAACTGTAAGCCCAGTACTTGGTCGAGACCGGTTTGCAGGAACCGGCAGCGAAAATATTCGCGAGCATTTTTCGCACACCGTTATCAGGGGGTGTGCACCGATAAAATAATAGCAACTGTGTGTCCGTGGGATAGCTACTGTTCCGATGTACTGGTAAAAGGGATACTCTTTTTGTTCCTCAGATGATCCGACACATGAACATCGGCTCGACGATTTCAACAATGCTTGCTAAAACTTGTAATTAGTCAATAGCGTCGAGGAACGAGTGTCGATTTAGTAGCTCGATCGCCATGATTAGATTGTCCCACACGTATTTCGCTTTCCCGGTGACCAATCAGATGTTCTTGTATGAAAAACTTCTTTTCCTCGCCCGAGATTTGTAAAAGGATTAACCCTGCAATGGTATAATGGAGTCCCTTATGAACTCCAGCAAAATGTCTGTACACTAATTTTCTGTATTGCGCAAAAACTGCAAGTATGAAGTTTCTTTAACTTCTTCGGAACATTTGGAGTTTACAGTCTTCAATTACACGCTTAAAATTATCTAGACTAAGTAGTCTAAGTAAACGTGGTAGCACTCAATTAGGAAAAAGGGTCAAGGGTCAATCTAGGAACTAGTTAGACTTTTAGCTTTAAATTTTGTTTGTGCTTTAACTATAAATAGTCAGACAATTTGTTCTATAGATTTTTCCAAATATAATGAAACACATTACAATATTGCATTAAATCTTTTATTGCAAATATTTCGAAAACGAGATCCGTGTTGCAACTTTCTTCGATAGTTTCGAGACGAAAATGATCTGCACTGTCGTGCTGTTAATTGAATTTTTCATCGAATCCCTAGTCTTTGAAGTTAACTGTAAAATATCCAAAAAGTATTGTTGCCGTACAGACGCCCCGCTTAATGTAAAAATTATTTGTACAAGAGTTTTTAAGAATACATTTTCTGCAAGAATCATTCACGTAGCATTTACAGTTGAAGCACAGGAAATTTTAAAATTTGATGATTTGATTCAATTTTAATGAACTAAATTCTTCAAAAATTCGGGAAATGAAGGAGAACGGTTCTCAGATTCGTATTCAGCACAGAAAAATCGATGAGAATTTTTACGAAATGGAACATAAAACATTTATAATTTGTCGGCTAATGTTATTGATATTGTTCGTTCGCAGCATGGTAACGTTACGCGTGTTTGTTTCAGGTGCAACTTGAGGGGCATCCGAATCTGATGCTACTGACCAGCCATTGCGAAAGTAAATGGGTTTCGCTTCCAATAATCACGATTTTCCTCCACCTACTACTTTCGAGCATCCTGTTCGCCTGTGTCACGCGGCATACGACTACACGCCAATCACCGTTTTGGAGGAACGGAAGATTCAGTCTCAGCCAGGGTAATAGGTAATTATCGCTTCTCATGTTTCATTTAATTAGGCGGCTAAAAAATATTTTAGCCTTTATAAGAATTATTTAGCCTTTATTAAATTGTATTATCAAATATTTGAATCTCTCACTCAGATCGGTCATACTCGGTTTAATTTGCCACGTTAGCTAATGATAAACAGCTTGTAAAATATCGATACTCTCATCCATGGCTACGCTGAGTTACGCTTTCAAACAATTTTCAGAAATAAATTATCCATCTGTAAAATAAAAGCACAGCTTTCAAACAATTTTCAAAGATGAACTACTTAATTGCAAAATGAAAATACAGCTTCCAAGCTATTGTCAGGAATGAAATAATTAATTACAAAACGAAGGTATAATCTTGTAAGATATTTCTAATTTAATCTTATTATTAAAGAGAAGCTGATAAATAGACAAATTAAATTATTGTTTTCGCCTCTGGTCGTTTTTACATAACGAAGGAGGGTGACCAGGACAGAATGGAATAACGGGGGAAATTTTTTCAAGTTCTTTAGAACTGAGCGTTTGGCAGGTGATGTTTAATTAGGTAGTAATTTATATCAGTTCCCTTTCTCTTCGTGATACACGTGAGTCGCAACAGAAAACACGTGAATGGTCTACTGGGAACCGGCAACGGACTCCGGCAAGTCCATGACCTCGTTTTAGAGATTACAAACGTTTTGTTAATCTCGCGAACTATTAAATAATCACGCCTTATTTCGACGCCGGCGAATAGCTCGACGATTTATAATATTTCACCGATCTGGCGTATTACGCTGTTTCCTTTAGGAACGTTTCATTCCATAATGGCGTCCGTCGAATCATTAGCCTTTTCCGGCTGAACTGTTGTAAGGGGTGACCCTAAAAGTCGCGATTGAATGAGCTCTTTTCTAGCAAGCTAAAACAAAAACACATAAAGCAGAACATAGTCTATTACTGTTTCACGATATTTGAATTTGCAAATATCTTACGCGTTGACAATTTTTTATTGTAATAAGAGATTAGCTTGTAATTAATTCTCCTTTATATAATTGTTTATCTCTTTTATGTAATACAGTTACAGCGAAACTCAGGGGGATTCGATTTATGTAATATATTAATGCGAAAAGGATAAACTGGGATTGTATAAAGTGTGTTTTGAAGATATTTTCTGTTACCTTCACGTATGCGATTGGTCTGTTTTTTTAATTTAGAGAAGAACGACGGAACATTTTTTTAATTTAGAAAAGAATCCGGAAAATCTGTTAGTCGCGTGTTAGTAGCGTGTAAGAAAGTTATAAAACGTAGGAATTTCGTACTCTTGTAAACGGAGTCCACGTGACCAGCGTGATCATAAACACGTGAATAGCCTAGTGTGCTTCAGAAGCGTTTGCTTAGTCCGTGACCGCTTTCTGCAACCCGGCAATCCTTTTACCGGCTTCGCATAGCTCAAAGTATACTCGCATGCTTCTCCTTAATGGGCTACATGCCTTCAGTAAAATAAAAAAAAAATCAATTTTTCTAAAATGCTATATTCAAGGTTCGTCGTCAAAATCACCGATTTGAACCACTGAGACCAATAATGACAAGAATATTGTACCTAAAACACCTCTATCGTGAACTTGACAAATGAATTTTTCATTTCAGCAGCGGTTTTTTTTTTGCTGCTAAATTGGCTAATTGGATAAAAACAACAACCTAGAAGAAGTTATCCTAGTACCGGACAAATAAGGTTTTTCTAAAACACATAAAATAATACATGTTACGTAGACTTTTTTCTTTGCATTCGTTTACTATACATTAATAATCTTAAGTATCCTATGAAAGAAACGAAATACTGAAAAAGGAACATATAACTAAGGCAAGTTGTCTTTGTCACAAGTATATCTAATTATCCAAACAATCAGGAAAATGTATGCAAGCTTCATGATCCCACTCCTATCAACTCGAGAATTAAACACAGTCTTTATCGGTACACTGTAAGCTGATTGAGCGGCAACATCTTGTCCTATTGTTTCTGCTTTCTTTACTTTCTGAGATACATTAGGTTTATTGGCTTCTTTGTGGCTATTCATTTTTTTGTTACTCTTTTACAATCAGCACAATGTGCTTTTATAATCAATTACAAAAAATTGGAACCTATTAGAAATACACACTCAGATTCTTTAAACCCCTCGGACCCGACGCTTAAAAATATTTCAAAATTAATTATAGAAGATCAGAATATTAGATACAACGTGCTCTCATGTATTATTGCTCGCTTTTTACAATTTGAAGATAACTAGAGAAACTATCAAAAAGTGTAAAGAGATTATTGTAACATGATATAACGTCGTTTTAATCATTAAAATCTTTCAAACAGTCCGCAATCTGGTTGCAAGAACGATCGGCCGTCCGAGGGTTGAACCTGCAAAACAACATGGCGTCTGATTCACCATAGCGCGTCTCGTGTACCGATCACGTGCATGCCCTAGTCGTCGGGAACTGCCGCGGGCCTACCGTGGTCCCAATCCGATCAATGCTGGCTCATTGCACAACGATTACACATACCTTTCCAGTCGTCCTTTCGCTTTTTCTCTGCACTTCCTTCGCGAAGGCCGCGGCAGCCAATGGTCTTGCTACCAAGCTCAACCAGAGTACCCTCTCTTTCCTAGATACCGTTCGCACACGTTCCCTTCGCGTGCCTAACTCTCGCGAAGACAGTCGCGCAGAGCCCACCGAGGCTGCCTGCTGTACTCGTTAGCGACACCCTGAACAGAAATTGTCCAAGGTGCGTGGCACTCTCGAGTCAACGCGAATTTCGTGCTTCCCGTAGGGTTCTTCACTAGTGACCGAGTTTCGCGTGCTTGCCGCACGAACACCCTGTAGACCTGGGCCCGGAAAAGCTCACGATGTGGCTCGAGTGTGTAGACGGACGGGTGACCGCAGCTTGTGATACACCGGTGACCATTTTGAAATCTGCTGGTCAAATTTATCCGGGCAGGGATTAGCGAACCTTTGGCTGAACGAATTTATTCTTTTCACGATTTCTTGTCTTGCTCTTGTTTATCTAAAACAGTGGGTGATCAATAGACTGCGGGTTTTCCGCATTTATGAGGAGAACGAATAGGTGAAATATGAAACAGTGAAAGGATGAAAGGGATTTCAAACTATCAGTATTATCATTCACTTATTTAGAATGATTAAAGGAGGAAATAAATTTTTATTTGGTTCCAGTACCTCGCAATTGACGCAGAAAATGTTTATCCTGCACGAAGATCCACAGTCTAGTGATCCACTTAATAGGTGTACGCAAAAGTTTTAGTCCCTTTTCTCAATTTTCTGTCATTTATACGCGACATACTAGGTATGTATGTTGTCAGTCGATAACGATGTTGGTTGTTTGATAGCAAACACACAATTGCACAAAAAGGCGTAAAATGATAACTATTGTAACTATAAGTAGTTTGCGGAGTCGATGCATTTACAACAAACACGAATAGGTGAGATACTGTGAAAATGTTGTTACATTACTTTCGACTTGTTCGAGTTATCCAAAGAAGCAATAAGTCAACTTCCGTCTCCTTAAATTGGCTCGAAATGTCATAATTTTGCATAAAGAACCGCGGTCTAATTATAAGTGATTATGCATGAATAAAGGCTAAAACTTTT
This sequence comes from Halictus quadricinctus, assembly GCA_028454245.1. Lineage (NCBI taxonomy): Eukaryota > Metazoa > Arthropoda > Insecta > Hymenoptera > Halictidae > Halictus > Halictus quadricinctus. Next base: position 13,028,726 of record CM052119.1, read on the forward strand.
CCGTACACTTAATATTAGAGCTGCGGTACGAAAAGTATATTTCTTATCCACTTGACGAATGATATTGCCTGCAGCGTCGACAAATGTATTAAATTTACAAGTATCGTTACTTCATGAAAGAATAATAGAAGTTCAGTGTAGCAAGGTTTTCGTTCAACAATTGACTGTTCAATGTAAAATCGTTCACCTATGCAAAAGCGGCTTTAACAATTCAATCGTATACTCTGTATAGTAGGTGTTGAAAGGAAAGGAGAGGGTCAAGGTCAGGGGGCTATTCTAGGGGATATGTACAAACATGATTGTAAACAAAAATTGAACTATTTTGCTGCAAATGCAGGGATAAAACATTTTGTGTGTGCCAAAGATATTAAAGTAATATTTTTTCGTTCTTGAATTCAACAATTCTACAAAGAACTCTTTCATCAGTCATATTCATGATTTCGATCGAGTACTTTCTGCTAAGGTCGAGAAACGCAATATTATGAAGGAAATTCTACTGTGTAGAAACGACAAGTTGGCTAGATAAAGGAATGGGAATCTCATTGGCTGTTGCCCCTCCACAGTCCCACCCCCTAACTATTCTCATCATTGGTCGTGACAACAGTGTCAAAAGTGGGATCACGTCATTCCGTTAGCTAACTTGTCGTCTCTACAGTAGTATCCATACGAACCACGCTGTACGTGCTTGCTCTTCCAAGGATCCTGAGCTAAGTGAATTATTCTGCATTATAGTGACTCGTATAAAATCACAGATTAGAAAGTCTGCCAGGCAAATTGTGGTAAACTGTGGCAATCAGTCAAAACTCTTTGTTCTTCAGTGAAATTAAACTGTCATTCTTCTGACACACGTGACGGTAACGATATAGAAAGTACACTCTGCAAGATTTTAGATTAGGCAATCAAGTATCTTGACAGTAGGGAACTGGCACTATACTGTAAAAAGCGTTTCTTTTCCATATTATATTGCTTTTTAGGTCAAACTTGAAAGTGTTCAAAATGAAAAATATTTATACTAAGCCGACTGTTGATTGAACTACTAGTGAAAGAAACTTCTGATTTTGATCGTACTAGACGGTATTATAGTCTGTATTTCGAAGAAGCAGACCTGAAGACATATTGACACTTACACTGCAAAGCTTGCTGTGCGAGCGACGTTGTTACACTGAGGCATAACGTTGCACCTAGTAATTATCTCTAGATATCTGATAAAGCAGTAATGGGCACGGTAGGGGCCCCTCAAACGCCTTCTTCCCCCACCAACCTCCGCTTCATGCAGTAACAAAGGGGACAGTGGTCGCTATGGTCTTGTCTCAATTCAGACAAAAATGTTAAATTAAAAAATAAAGTATCTATACTCCTTTATTTACCTGACAGTTCTTCATGTTTGATATCTCTGACACAATGTTGTGATACTTAAAATAATTCATGATTCTATCTAATTGTAAAATCAAACATTAACGTACAACGTGAAGATAAGAAACAAGGATTTATTTGATGAATTTTATCTGATAGTAGCAAGCGTTAATCAACAAGCTTCGTCAACGAGGCATCACATTTTACATAATTTTAGGATTAGGAAGAACTATCTTTTAGAGTATTATTTAAATGACTAGTGTCCAAAAATGATTCAATCAAATAGAGTTTTCTGGAGTCTATTGGTACAGCTGAATATTTTCTTAAAAAAATATATAATTTTATTATCTACGAGTTTTCAAAATATTCAGTGAAATATTTCTCTTTTTCAACTTCAAATGCTTTCACTGTTTTATTGCGAGTCTACTGTTTCACGAAATTTTAATGAAATGATAAATATAAACCTGCACAAGAAAGCGTTGTAATGAACCGAATAAACGGTGTCACCGCAAACTGGCCGCAGCCTGTCTCTTCTTTCAAAATGCAGACTGTACTTTACTATACCTCGTTACCTGCATGTATGCTTGTATCGAATTTCGGAGCACTCGAAGGGAACCTCCGAAAATGGCAGATCAGGTGTTGTCCAGTCAATGATTAGGTCAGACTAGGGTTTACAAATATTTTGTTCATTGATACTTATCTACAAAACCTATTAACACAAAAGATCTGATTTTACAATAGAATTTAACAGTATAGTCGATTGTTTTATCAATTTCTCCAACTTAACATTCGATGTTAGATGCTGGCATTAATGAGTACTGCGAAGCCCGGTTTGCTGGAGATCGACAATGATAAATTCAAAACCATAATGAAGATATCAAGCGAAGAAGGGATCGAGCAAAGGAAGGATCGATCCGGAAAGGACGAAGATGCTTCGAAGACACTGCAACTTCTTCGTATAAAAGGATATCCGCGATTGTTACCTGAAGGTATTGTATATTTATGGAAAATAAAAATTGTCTACATCAATTTGTTCGAAAATAATCCATTGATATACTTAATTTCTTTCTTTGATAAAAAAATTATACCGCAAATTTTGTACATTTACGATAAAAATGAATATGTACGAAACTTGTGAAAACATTCGAAACATTCATTGTGATTTAACTGTTACTGTGTAATAATCGAATAAAATTCTCTAACGTATTTATTAAAGTGTAGAGATTAATTAAGTCGTTTGTATTACAGGTATCCAGGCGTTGGTCAATTATTGTCGATACCTGCGAGAATTATGTCTCTCGTATTCGTTGCTCAGCGACGAATTGTTACTAGCGCTAAGCTCCGACAAACAGATGCAATTGGAGACTTTGCGATTGGAAGTGCATCAGGAGATAAAGCCGCTTCCGCGAGTCAGCGATACAGCTTGGTGTACATTTTCGAGTCAACTGCCGAACATAAACCTTGTGTTGTGAGTGCACATTTTCCTAAAGGATAATATTTGATAATCGTTTAGGCTCTAGATACACCATATCTAAACATTCGAGATTTCTTTTCAAAATACCAGACTGAATTAGAAGCAACCTCTCCTATATGTAGTAAAACTGCAAATCCTAATTGCTGCATTGTAAAGATCAAAATACTAAAACTTGATAAGTATTGTTACTATTATTACTATTTCTCCAGAGAATGCACGAGTCATTTTTTTCCGTCATAAGTAAACGATATTCAATCCTCACGTTCTCTTCAAAAATATAATATGCACTCACAAATGTGATCTCCAGACAATAGTCCACCCATTTTCGCTTTTGAATTATGATTTGTACATTATTCAAAACACATACGTCAAAAAATACTTTACAATATCTATTAGACCGAGTCGTAAATAATTTTCTAATCAACTTATCGATAGAATAAACAACAATTATCAGAAAGCTCCACTATGATGAGTCATCAGTAGACTGCGGAATTGATGCACTTATGGCAGCAATGAGTAGTTGAAATATGAAACAGTAAAAGCATTAAAAGGATGTAAGAATATGGTTATATTATATTCAAAAAATCAAAATTATTAAAAGAAAAATTCAATTTCTGTTTTACACCCTTTCCCTGCAAACGATGCATTGACATTTCATTTTCCATGTAGATCCACAGTCATTAACATGACGAATACGTGGACTGAATACAAATTTTCTAAATCAATTGTCAGAAATAGAAATTATATATACATGTACTTTATCTTTTAATAATTTTAATAAGACGACAATAACGTAGCGATATTCTTAAATTTTTCTAATGTCCTCACAAGTTTTGGATTTCATCTATTCATCCGTGTAATAAATCCGCATAACAATTTGTTTTTAAAACCGGAAATTATTGATATGTCGATTGAATAGAAAATGGATGGATTTTCAACCCGGAAGTATGAGGTTTAACAGAATGTAATCGTGCGCTCGTGCATTGTCTTTTTAATTAACACAAGCACGTGTAACAGTGTCTTCTTTTCCTAAAACGATTTAGATCGTCGTACATGACGAACGAAGACGATCAGAGTTTGCTTCTCGCTCCCTACGTTCCTATAACACACTTGTACTTTGGGGAGGCACCGTCTGAAGCAACATTGTTACGCATTGGTTGCGTATGTCCTCGGTTGGTCGAGCTAGTTATTGCTGCTTATGGACCAGACACACTTGACCGAATTCTACTGTCTGTCGCTGAAGGATGCACGAACCTAAGCGCCGTCGGTTTGGGCGATTGCGAAATCACGTATGTACAATAAACAATAGTCCCCGCTTAATGGACGCAGATTAATAGATAGGGTAGATAGATATTATGAGTATCAATGTATCTTAGGTATTTTCATTTTAAGAAAAGATTATAGTAACGTTTCTGCTTTAATAACTGAATGCGTTAGATGTTAATAATTTTTGTTTTTCTTGACCACAGTTGTTCAGGATTGTTGGAATTCGTCACGCTTTGCGCGAAACGATTACGAATACTATACGTGTGGGAGACGTCGTTAATAGAAGACTTTGAACTGGACGTGACGGAATTATCGAAAAAGATTTCGCAACTCCTTGGTCGAACATGGGTACCTGAATACATACCGTTGTGCTGAAAGTTTTTAGTGGTAATCAAATCAATTTGTACGATACAGTAATCGCAGACAATAGTGTTGCGCATTTGTCAGAAATGTGCTTAAGTGATAACTAGACTGTACAGTCATCCATTTTGCATTTTTTACATGAATCGATTACACGAAGGACACAGAAATATAATTTTAGCTCGCGATGTAGAAATTGTATGTGCTGTAAGTTTCATAATGTCAATATTTATAAAATCGTTTGAAATCATCGTCATAAAACCCGAAATTATAGTGTATGATCGTTTTAGATAAAAATATTCATGCTCCGATTATAGTTTAGGATCGGATCGATAAGTTTCATGAGAAACAAGCACGACGGAATATTGTAATCACATTTTGTTATTGTCTTCATTAATTTATATGCTTATGTTAAATATATCCGAACTGTACGAAGCATTACATTCCGTTTTACATGACTCGATGAAAAAGAACGAAAAAAGCCACGTATTGTAAAAATTGCTCGTGTCTGTTAATACCAAAAAATATAAACTTTATTAGATTATAATGGTACCTTTTTTGCGAGTGGTGTATATAAAATAAAATGATACCACTACTTATTTATCAATCGTCGCTCATGGTAGATATGTATAATATACAATAATTAATAATATAGTCAATAATGTTATTGTAATACAACAGACTATGTACATTATTTCTACATCATAACACAATAAATGATTGGATATACTTAATAATTAATGGTATCTATTAACGTTAACAATTAATGCTCTTATCGTTTAATCGTCTGTTCTTGAAAGTCGCGCAAATATTTTTCTTTCTTTTTATATCTTGCCGATATTATTCTAAAGATGCGAAGTGCTCAGTCTTGTATCCCAGCCGAAATATCCGATCTCCTGTCTTATTAAGGCCGACCAAGAACCTAATGTTTGAAAAATTTACGCTTCGTTTACAACAAACCATGTTAACACGTTCAAAAATCAGCATTAATTACTTTGTATCCTAAAAGTTTTAATTTTACACGCGTATATAGCGCGCAACTTATCGAACGAATGCTTTTTTGCAGTATCATGAACATGCTCAAAGATTGGCATACATTACCAGGTACGTTGCATCTGCACCTTCGTTCGTCGGAGATTTATTCGAAATTCTCGACGCGAATGCGCATGTTATTTGATTGAATTCTAGTAAACGAGAAGTCTTCACGATCACCACAAAATTTCCGTATAAAACGTGTTCAACGTAAACGTATACAATAGTACATCAATTCAGAATCATTTCAATATCCGAACATCATATTAAACCATCGGCTTGTTGAAAAACTCCGTTAATTTAATCGAATACGGTAAAATTTAAATTATTTGGTATATAATAACGGCGCATACTTGTTACGTTATTAATTAGGAAATGCACTAATTACTCATTGGTACCTTTAAGCAACTGACATGAGTTGTAAACATACAAAAGAATTTAAGCCTAAACGTATCACTTAAAGTAACAGAGCCTTTTGAACATGTTTGACGCACACATCAAAATGACTATCTACTAATATCAATATATGAATATTTTAATAAAAAATATTGCAAACATTTCAGGAACACGTACAAAAATTATTCTAATATAAATATATGGCTCTTGTTTCTAATTATGTGTCAACTTATTTGTCATGAACACAGACATAAATATGCGTAGTAAATTACAAATTATTTTAAAAAATAAGAAGATTCGAATATATGTGGAGCATTTTTACAAAAGGAAAACTGACATATAGCATTATAATTTTAGTATCGTACCCCATTTACAATCCCTTCGCTCGTTAATCGTAGTGATTCCATTTTATTCGCTACATGCATCATACAGTTAAGTCTCGTTCAATGCTGGAATTTGTATTGTAATTTCGTATTAGAAACAAGGGAAGCTGATCAAGTTAATTGTATGAATATCTGATTATATATAATTGCCAATATGTGTGTGTATATATTGTTAAGAGTGTTCATGTGTCCTATATTATTATTTTATCTTTACGTATACGACTTAATACTTATTCATTTTAAGTCAACTAAAGATTAGATAATTGTTCGTTATCCGAGACTTAACTGTGTACATAATCAATTTGTTTAAATGTGGCCTGTACAACGTTACTTAATCCTGTAACTCGAGTGCTATTTACATTGTAAATCGGTTTAAAGTATAAGTAATTATAAATCAAACTTCGCTTTATACAGATCACGATGTGTTAAAGAGTTAAACGAAATTTTCAACACAGGTCTTAATTGCATGTAACACATGTCTAAAGTATTGTTAATTTTTAGCACCAGCTTAGGCATGTTCACCATTCTTTGTAACCACTACTTTTGGCAAAGTAACATTAATACTATCATTACGTAACTTCACTATTAACAGGCATAACAAAATAGGTCGACAATTATCTTATATCATTACGAAGGAGCAATCAAACAAATGGACGGGTCGATTACTTACTCTACACCAGAAACCTGCAATGGGTGGACTTACTGGAACTTGTCCTACTTCACTTTCGGTGCAGCATGATTCAACGACTTGTCGTTTAAACGGATAGAGTGAAATAACACAGGTTGGAGCAAATCCATGCGTTGCAGAACTCCTCTCTACATATAATTTAAGTGTTTGAATACGCATAAAAAATTGATGCAGCTTTAAGAGACATAATGATTTTCTTTTTGAGCATTGCGACTGCTAAATTTGCTCGAGGGGCCGTTCATCTAGCATCGATAATAAAATTTTTCGTTTCTTACAAGTCTTCTTAATTAATTGATCGTAAAAAATTTTGTAGAGTTCTCTCTATCAAAATCTTCACAGTTACTGTGAAAGGCTTCAGCCCCAGGAACAAAATAGGATAATATTATACTGGATAGTTCTGATTGCCTTGGCGCACAATGAGTTTAACAATAACAAGATTTTCATTACGACGTATCGTACTGAAAATAATAGTTTTCCTTTTTTCTTTTTATAATAGATTTCACTATTATACATGCACATGTCTATTATTTGTTAAGATATGGCTCTTGGTATTAACCAGTCATATCGATAAAAATATTTCAAATTCCCTGAATCAATCCTGCAAGGTGGTTGTCTCATTAGTAATTTGATAACGGAGTAATTAGTTACATTAAACTGTGTGAATTCTTAAGACACAAATATGTGAACACATAATAATTTTTTATACAAACCTAAATAAAATAATCAATCGGGCATATCGATCGAAATTATAGGTACGACAGGTTTCGTTAGGTCGATTTTCTTAATATGTTTCTCATTTTTATCTGAAACCATTGGCTCAGATGGTGGTTGATCCTGATCACTTCTTGGCTGGTACGAAATATTACCATATTCTTGAAGTAATGGGCATAATCCTAATAAAAAATGACAAAAATCTTTCCTAATGCCAAACCACCCTGAAATTAATTAAGGTGGCTGATTAATACTAATTAATATAATCTCAAGACTTGAATAAAACTAAATTAATGTTTCTTACATCTATTTCCACCTTTCGCATCAAAAGACATAAAAATAAGTGTTACATGGGATATTAAAAGCGGCATAGCTACTGTAGTATAATTTAATGAAATATCTCCGTCTAATTTGTTTGCTAGCAACACCTGTAATCGAATAAAATTCAACATTAGCGAAATGTATCAATTGTTTCCCATTTTATTAACAGAATAATTCTTCTTACTTGGAACACTGAGATTGGAACCACAAGAAATGTGTATGCCAATGCAGAATTCAAAGATGTTCGCCTCTGTCTGGCAGTAACTTGTGGTGCTCTTAATAAAACGGCTGCAAATACTATCGCATATAGTACAGCCACTAAGGACAAGCTCAAAAGTGTCCAAACAGGCACAAACACTACTTCCCAACTCCATGTTATAAAACCATCTAGCCTCAATGCCAAGAAGATAAACTGCAGTACATTAACTGCACAGAACAGCTCAAGTTCGAACGATCGATCATGTTTTGCAGCCCAAATACATACCTGTAAACATAAAATATTCACATTTGTAGAGAATTAATTTATGATTTATCAACATGTATCACTGACTAAAAATATGAAAACTCTTAAGCCACATGTCATACAAAATTATTAGAAGAACAGTCATTCTTATCTTATGGTAATATTATGTAGCGCACCTTCCATTTCTTTGTTTCTACATGATGATTATGGAAACAAACAAGTACACTTCAACATTCAGTGTAATTCATTTGTATATCTCTAAAATATAAGTAAAAATAAATATACAACTACAAACAAGAACTATGTGCATAGTTAAAAAGTTCATATAATTTTTAAATGTATTTCTTCAAGATGTTTGCATGACTTTAATCCAAAGTTCAAACTTCAATTATAAATACTTGTTTCGTACTTCTAGCCAGTGTTATGTATAATTAAGATATACTTACTGCTATCGACACTATCGAAATGAAGATAAGTGGTATAAATACAAGTATCCAAAGGTGCCTTTCAGATTCTAATTTATCACATACTAACAATTCAAACATTAACAGGATCAAGTGTAATGCCAAAGTAATTAACATTGCCTTGTAATGTACATAGGCATCTCCTTCCAGTCTCGCGTGTGGGTGTCTCCACCAAACATAACTTCCAACGGTGGCACCCAAAATGACCATACTCTTCCAAAACCATATTGGTGTAAATACACACCAATAACTCCATTCTATGAAACCATCCAGCCGCAGAGCAAACAGGGATGTAAATATCATCAAACAGCAATGTACTAAAAATTTGCTAGAATATAAATTAAAGAAAATTAATTTTGAAATATTCTGTAAAATTATAAATTATAAAGAAATTACTTCTTGAAACATGCATTCATGAAACCATTAGAAACAAGAGTAAACAAAAACAAAAAATAAAGAAGGTCAAATTGATATCAGTATTTCCAAAAATTGTCAATTAAATTACTTAATATAGGGATAACTCCACCGATTGCACAACACATATTTTTAATGTATAAATCGATGACTCGCGACTAAGGTCAAGAACCTCGAAACAATGACAAAATTTGCTGAATAAAGAGAGATTGGCATTTGTTTAAAATAAGCATCTGACCTATTTATAAAGTATAACCCGAACTAAAATTAAGCTATTAAAAAATATGATGATTTAATTATAGACAAGTTTATCTATATATCTATTAATCTGCAACCGCTGACTTATAACAAAAAGGAGAATCTGCTAAACGATAAATGTTTCTGTGAATACAAAATAATGTTCCTTGTTATATATTCTTTTCGTATATTTTGCATAATGCTCTATATATGAGATTTCGATATCACACATTAATTCGCCGTTAATCTGTATAGCTTTGAGGAAAATCCGTGTAAATTCACGCGTGAGATTTTACCTTGGATTGAAGTCTTGAAAGAGTGTTTGCAGATTCATGACTATCAGAAACGTTTTGTAGGCCAACTACTTGACGTAAATCTTCGGGATGACCGTCGCGTATAAACGCATTCCACCGAAAATCGTTTCATTTACCGCAGAGTTTATCGCGGAAGAACACGAACAGTGAGCTCCGCATTTGCAGACGAAAAGAAAAAATAAATCCCACCGTTTCGCACGCGAAAATTCGAATTGCACTGAAAGCAGCCGAAGGCCAGCAGCTGTCGACACTCGATACGTCAAGTGTTAACTTAAACGTTAGCAGAGAACTTCGTACTTATTTGAAATGCACATGCGAAATGCAATGCATAAAAAGATTAATCACTTTAGGTGCATCAATACCGTAACAGATTAGAGATTACGTGCAATCCAAGTACGATGTCAAAAGTAATTTCAAGAAAAAACTTTGTAACTAAAATCTTGACCATTTTCTGTTCATTTTTTAAAGTAGTCAATTTTCATTTGAAATTTTTACATGAGTATACGTTTTTAAGTAATATTTCGATGTAAATCATGATTTATTATCTTTATGTAAATCTACTTATATATAGGTATAAATCATATGATTACAGTAAATATCAGAAAGAAAATTTCATCTTTGCAAATATTCGAAACTGTATGTACATGAGATATTGGAAAGAATAGGTTTTTTTTAGATTGTAATGCTTTTGAAATTTTAATAACATGTATAATATACATGGTGCAGTAGAATTTTAATGATGAAGCTATTTGCACCGAATAATTTTTATACGGTACACTGTGTATATGTTTCTTATGTATATTTGAATAAAGAAAATGAAAGAGATAAGTACGTAAAATTTTATTATGATTTGGACTTTAATTCTTGATGAATATTCAACAATCCATTCACTTTTTAAAAAGATTATTTAAAAAGTGAATACGAGTAGAAATGCATCGACCAATCAGCATTCACGTATGTGCCGACAACTCGTAGATCGCTCTACCAGTTTCCGGTGGTGTGTGATCGTGCCTCTTTTCGTCTGTAACCTCAATCATGGCGGTGGGTAAAAATAAGGGACTATCGAAAGGAGGTAAAAAGGGAGTGAAGAAGAAGATGTAAGTAAATTATAATGTGTTTTCTTTGAACTTTAAACCCTCAATATGAGAAAAAGTTAATATTCCGCCTTCTACCTAGCGAGATGCTTCGAATTAAAACAGATTTCATACACCTGACATTTGAGTGTTTAGAATATACTCCACGATCGGTACCTTGCCTTCAATAATATTTCTTAATTCGAGTGAAAAATAAGCTAACAGCAACGTATATGTCTTTTTTAAAAAATAATTACTTATTTGAAATAATATTTTTGGTGTTTATCCTCGATGTTTATGTACATAGTTAATGTGGACTCCACGTTGATAGTATTTGCATCAAAGCATTTTTAATGAATAAAATATTCAGTATGTCCCATATAAAGCGTTGCAGATAGTTAAGAATACGAATATAAATAAAATCCATGATATTTGTTTCATAATATATTTAAGTCGTCGTTCTAACCTTAAAGAGCAACATGGAGACTTAACCTAATTGTGTTTTTCTTATATTTAGTGTTGATCCTTTCACTCGTAAGGATTGGTATGATGTTAAGGCACCGTCTATGTTCACCAACCGTCATGTTGGCAAAACATTGGTTAACAGAACCCAAGGAACAAGTAAGATATTTTGAAAATTAAAAATAGTATGCAACTCCAGCTCCATGAAAGTGCTCTCATCACTTTTTGTGGCGTTTTATGTTGCGAAAGAAAAATGCAGAGTCTAGACCATAGTGTTGCTTCAAAGAAACACTAAAGCTAGATGTTGCTACAAATTTTCATAGTTACAGTACAGCGAGTACTATAAGGTCTATAAGTATTGTTTTCTTTTTATCACCCTGCATACAGGATGCAGGATATACAGGAAATTATTTTCCTTACTAATGAAATGTGTTTTGTATATTTTACAGAGATTGCGTCTGAAGGTCTGAAGTACAGAGTATTCGAAGTCTCTTTGGCTGACTTGCAGAATGACGGAGATGCAGAGAGATCTTTCCGTAAATTCAGGTTGATCGCAGAAGATGTACAACATCGTAACGTATTGACCAACTTCCACGGTATGGACTTGACCACTGACAAATTGAGGTCCATGGTTAAGAAATGGCAAACACTGATTGAAGCTAACGTTGACGTAAAAACTACTGATGGCTATCTTCTCAGAGTTTTCTGCATTGGCTTCACCAACAAAGATCAGTTGAGCACAAGGAAAACATGTTATGCACAGCATGCACAGGTTTGTAATTTTATTTATGCCGTATTGTATACTGAATATTTGCAAATCAATAATTCATGAGAGTATAATTTGACTTTTGTGTTACACGATGTTGTAGAAAGAAATAGTGCACTTGCTTACCACATTACTTCTGTTTTTATAAGAAGTAGTGATATTGTATGTTGCAACAATTGTCTAATTTTATATAAAGTATAAATGTTTTATATAAAATTATTTATCAGTAATTGTGATTGTGTGCTTAGGTGAAGAAAATTAGACAGAAGATGGTAGACACAATTACCAATGATGTTACGAAGAGTGACTTAAAGGGTGTTGTTAGTAAACTTCTGCCAGATGCCACAGCAAAAGATATCGAGAAGGCTTCACAAGGCATTTACCCACTCCATGATGTTTATATTCGTAAAGTATGTTTGCACATATTATTTGAACATTGTTATAAATACAGCAACAATAACAACGTTTATGATAATAACTTTACTCTTTAACAGGTCAAAGTATTGAAGAAACCACGTTTTGAACTGAGCAAACTATTAGAACTTCATGGAGATAGTGCAGGCAGCAAGACCGAGGAAGTAGGAGAAAGTGGCTCGAAGGTCGATAGACCAGAAGGCTATGAACCACCTGTACAGGAATCTGTTTAAGGGAGTAATTCTCTTTCAATATTTGATATGAATAAAAGTCACGTTCAGTCCAGAAATTGTTGCCAGTCTTCCTTGTTTTTACCTATTTTTATGTTCCTATTGAAAAAGTAACAGAAGGTCATGAAATGATTGAAAGAAATTTGATTTTAATAGTAAATATTTATTATCGAAAATATCGAATATTTTGATATAATACATCTTATTAACGCAATGAATACGAACATATTAATAATTATAAAAAAATAGAACTTTAATTTTATTTGGTTACATTACAATGTAAAGGTACTAGAAGTGTTACGAACTAACTAATGAGTGGTTTAATCTGACAATGCCCGTACCATAATCGACCAACATCCTGTTAATAGTGCCCTAAAGCTTTCGCTCCAAGATGCAAGCAAATAGATCAAGAAGACATAGAAAATAATCTTCGTGAATACATCGACCCAGTACATTCTGTAATAAAAATATAAATGTAATATATTTTGAAGATTAGCTTTCATAGAATACATTATTTTGAGAAAAAAAAATTAAAATTGAGTCTTACATTCTTAAATGCCTTCGGGCAGCTGGTAGTGTCTCTGGTGGTTCATTTAGGATAAAAACTCTTGCAGCCCTTATACAAGCCTCGAAATATGCATCAATATCCATATCATCCCCATGTAGCTGATATTTTTCATACTCGACTGCATTAAGTCGATCTCTGACTTCATACATATTTGAATTGTCAAAGTCCCATTGATGATTAGCGTAATACTCAAAAACTTCGAATCCTTTTTGTATACGACGTTGCACACGACACATACTGTGTACAGTAACAATTAACCATGTAAGTCGCTTAACTATAGTTAAACAAATAAGGATAAGGTTGAAAAAATTATGGATATCGTAATTATACTTACATTGGTTTGTAACCTGCAAGGAAAATAAGCGCATCTATGAAGTAAGCTGGTATCATGTGGAAAAATAACACACATATGTTGTGCATAAGTCTTGATTTTTTCATACTGCCACCGGGGTACCAAACGACATTGTTTAGGGGAACCTTTTGCGTTATTTTTCGACCACGCGCAATAATCTCTGCCCATGATATCTAAAATTTGTTTACTAGGATTAATTTTGAACATTGGCAATATTCATTGGCATAACTGCAGCATCAAATTTGACCTACTTTGAATTCGCTACTACTAGTTAGATTGAAAACCCGTTTCTCGTAATCTTTGAAGTAAACGAAATTCCATGAAGCAACCAAAATAGCATTTACAGCCATGTCAACCGGTAGATAATCAGCATAACTATTTTCATTGCAGTACATTGTTCGAATAACACCTTTTCCAGCTCCAATCAACAACCCTGTTGGTCCATTGATATTATCTGTCCAGCCAGGTACTGGTTCCTTCCAAACAGGTATAACTATACTTGGTCTGTGATTAAACATGTAATTAAATGGTATGTACTCTAAGGTACCAATTTTTTATTTCTGCAGGGATTATTTATATAATTTTACCTCAATATAATTGCTGGAATATGCGGCATGGCTTCTTCAACGAGACCTTCGGACAAGGCTTTCGTGAATGCGTATGTGTTAGGAAGGTCTCCTAGAATTTTATCAGTCATTGCTTCAACGACTTCGTCGTCCATCCACTCTACACACTTTATAATTTTGTGAGGATCTGCTGGCGGAGGATAAGGTTTTTCTCCCAAGACCTAAAACGAATTTAAGACTTGATAACAGAATCTCATAATCAATGATAAATGGCAATAATATTTAAATATTTATTTATTTTTTTAAAGACCTAAAACGAATTTAAGAGTTGATAACAGAATCTCATAATCAATGATAAATGGCAATAATATTTAAATATTTAAAAAATCAAAGAACCTCGTAATAGGCATCTATAAAGTGTAAAATTACAGTTAATCTGAAAGTTTGCATGTTTATATTTGTAACAAAATGAGTCATACTTTTTCTTCTAGGTGGCAATACGCAGTGCTCATGTGAGCAAATAGCTTTAAGTTCTTCATTTCCTTGGCCAGATCTAGCATTTGTTTTGTGCCGCGAGTGTTTAAGAGTACTGCCCTTTTTAGCAGCTCGTCGAATCTAACGTAATTTGTGATTATAATATAAATGTAGCTTACCATATAAGTTATTCATTTAATTTACTTTGGCGCTACAATACCTTACTGTGGCGGCGCAATGATACACAATGTTAACGTTCTCACAAAGCATCTTCTTGTCTTCTTCAGAGAGTCCAAGACCAAGCATAGAGACGTCTGAATTTACAACTGTCACAGCCTTGCGAAGCTCCTCTAATCCCCTTTGCTGCTTAACTTTTTCGAAGAGCTGTAACAAGTAATTAGTTACTCATTTCATATTTATTGAAATAAAACTGTGGGCGTTTTTGAGTTTTTTTTTCGAATATGTGTTTAATGACATAATGTCTCGTTATGGTAGATTGATTTTGTTTTTTTCCTTCAGCGTTTAATCACAGAGAATTCTTAAGAAGAATGCTCCGCGGTTTAATTAAACATAATTTTAATAATTCGTCAAAATTAGAGTTAACGCGACAGATTTTTTACCCACACGGTGAGAAAAAAACGGACGCGGTAGGCGTTGGAAAAAAATGAACGATTCTCCCTTTCAAATAACCCAGCATGCTCACTATTAGATGACGTTGCGTTTTAGTATAATCATTCTCGATTAAACGTTTCTGCAAACAATATACGTACTTGCGTGTCCTATATTGTGAAAATGTAATTAACGATATCATTATTACAGATATTACGCCCGTGAATCTGGTGCAATAAGTACTCTGTCACGAGTAACTAACAGTTTGCGCCTGTTTATGCTAATTAATGTGTTTCTGTCACGCTTTGGAAAACTGGAATTAGGTTGAATTTTTTTTTACATTCAAGGTTTTGCTGAAAGTTCGAACTTAAATGGAACCGTATCATGTCCTACTTAGAACCTGTGTTTCGTTGCATTATGTCGTGATGGGACTATTTAAATAATTTAAAAAATACATTTGTATTTAATCTTTCTATTTTGTTCAAACAAAATCAGATAATTCATGTATATCATTCTTAAAGTTGCAAACAAATAATTCAATTAGTGCAGTCGCAGTAGTGTTTTTATTTTTTCCTAGAACTGAAGAGTTTGATGTAGGATTAGGTTCCTGAAGAAAATATTTCCAATATTTGGAAAAAATCCTCATCTGCAAAGGGTAAAAATTGGAATGGTATATTTTATTTCGCGTTGAGTGCTGACGGTCGCAAACAATTTAAAAACACTTCCGATTCGATCGTTTGTTTTTCAATTTTCCTTTTCACGAGGAAAACTGACCGTTAAATGACTACGGAACGCAAACACGTGAACTGAAACGACTTTCTTTCACGTGATGCAATTTGACCTCCTCTCGGGGAGAGGTTTGCACCGTGCATTAGGACTTTCAACATTATACGCAGTTCCTACGCCACTCAGTCCAAAAATTCACGCGTTGGAAAATTGAAACTTCGATATTAAACCTTCGGGGACACAAGTTATCTTTAAAATCTCATTGCTGGTTGGTTCGCTGTTTCCCTTCATTAGATAAAATAAAGAGCGGTAGATAAATATCAGTAAGAATATAATCAAATAATCATACAGACAATTTTTATCGTGCATACAAATCCCCAGTTTATTGACTATCCCTCACCCATCTTCTACTTTTGAAAATGATTATTAACAGTTTGCGAACGTTTGTACAAACTTTTCCTAAGTGTAGATTTCAAGGGACTTGAAATGAACAAAATTTTATTTCGTTTCAGTATGATTTCAGTAGAACGAGAATAGGATTCATTATAAATTAGATTGTGGATCTTTATTTATTCTTAGAAATCCACATTTTACTAATTATTCTCTTTAATCTCTTTATACGTTATGAGCGCATAGAGAAACGAAAGTTTCTGTAATAATTATAATAGAAGATAGTAGAACGGTATCATAGCACGATATCCATGATTCATAGCACGTCATCGTATTCGTGTTGGACGAAAATTATGAAATGCAAGCCACGCGAACATCTTGGCCAACCAGAAGGATTCGAAGAACTTTCTGAAGCAATTACATATTCGCGCGATCGTAACATTGCGGTCGAGTTCAGTCGTGTAAAAAGAGCAAAGTTATGAAATGTCCTGTACAATAGTCAGGCCAGACACCGTAATCGTGTTACAGCGGAATCTGGCTGTTACTAGGACAGATAAATATGACATAACTCACCGCCACACGCGAAATAACTTTCACCAGGTAGTACTAGACAAATACTAGTCTTGATAATAATGATAATAACACTGTACCCGTACCCCCGTCCTCTACGAGCAGGAGGGCCTTGACCCTGTTTCACGGGTTTTTGCTCTTCAATATGATTATGGAACGATGCGATGTGTTTCCGTGATGGAATTTTGTTAATTTCATTTTTCCGGCGGATCGCTTTCAAATATCTTTGCATCTTTTGTGGCAAACTTTGCAAATTTCGCTCAAACGTCGCCTGATGTGCAAAGATATTTTGGATACATCATGTGGTTTTCATGGCACTCTATACATTGAAGTAAATTATTGTTTAACATTGAGATCACGTGTTACCGTAATATGTCTATTATCAGCTTAGGAACATACTCGTTATTAATCGATACGAGAATTTATTGTTAAGCAGACAGAACGGATAAGTTAACACTACACTATCGAGCTTTTTCTTTCGCAATTATTAAAATTATAAAGATATCTTCTTGAGAAACTTTCTACTTCTTCAATCAAGCTCATGTTATAATAAAAATCGTATGAAAACTGAAGAAATTCAATCCTGTTGTTATTGTAAAGGAATGAACTTCAGTCGTATTTAGTAGTTCCATTATTAAGCAATAAACGGTATTTTCAGTCACATCAAATTTCATTTAATTCGTATGTCAAGGGGTCAGTGTTGGAACAATGGTTTCTGGAATTCTGAAATGTTTCAGAAAATGTTATGCGTTTCGCAACTTGCGTGTACGAAGTCCATTAAGAACACAGTTTGAGCGCACTGTGTCCACCAAGTTAACAACTTGATTGTACCAGTCTGGAAATGATAATCTCCATTGGAAATGATAATCTCTAATACGTCTCTCATATATCTCTAATACAGGCAATGGACAATAAACAGTTTCATATAATAGTCTTGAACTTTCTAGTGTACTCTCGCAACGAGGTCTAACCAGAAAAACCTGAATTCAATGCAATTTTGTGCAACTACGTATGTATGTATATTGTACAGAGCATGTCGAAACACGGAAATAATATATAGCTTGAAGAAAAAATAAATAATTCTTATATTTACTGCATTCTATTTACAATTTTTACTGGCTCGATCTTACATAATGGTTAAAACTAAAAAGATTGAAGTGAAACATTGATAAAAAAATGATATACCATGGTATAAAATTGTTTTATTTAGATATTAATCGGTCAGATTAAATCAAGATGGTATTTACGTTCGTATTATTTCAATTAGTCCCACTATATTATTCAATCCAATTTTACGAACGTATCATACCAGAACTGAAATAAGCAAAGGTCCAAGTAGGTATAATTCCGATGAGGTATACGATACTAATTAGCGTGTCTGGATATCACTTTTTCTCGCATCAACCTAGAGACATGAAATTAATATCTCTATATACTTCCATAAGTAGCCCTATGTGCATAGTTTACGATGACAACAATTGATTCATGAAAAATTACTCAACGCATTGTTGGTCAATACAATGTTTATATAATTTCGCTTTCTCTAATCGTATTTCGTGAAGTATTTGTGTTACTACGGTTTTTTCAGCCATCATACTTTATGACGCGCATTCCCCATAAACCCCCCCCCCCCCTCCTCATTACGAGCATTTTTAGCTATAAAACAGGTAGTTAACTCAGTTGTGAAATCACAGTAAAATTTTTCTTATCTGTACAACGAAACATCATGCTATTCGAAAATATATTCACAATAATGAGAGTACCGTAGCGTTTGTGAAAGTAGTACACGCGTTTTTGAGAAGCAATTTTCGTAGAATAAAGTTCAAGAGGGTTAAATGTATTTTACAGTGGTATTACTTTTACAATAAAAAGAACTTTATTAGGTATAAACTTTTCCTTTAACAGTTATGCGATGTATATTTTCTCTCCATCCATCTTGCTGTTCTTCCTGATATTTTCTAATAGATTACGGTATAATTTTTCGTTAATGTTTATGGATTATTTTGACTGTTCTTTCGATTTGAAGAAACTAGAGTGATTTATTTGTTGCAAGACACAATGTTACAAAAGTGAAAGACTAACACGAGTAATATTAGTTATTTGGTCGTTGCTAATTGGCGATGAAACGACTAATTTTAGCCATACGATCGGATATGATTTGAATATGGGTTTCACGGTAACAGTGTTCATTACTGTAAATCGTTAAGAAATTGTACACTTATTCAAATACCGACTGTAATTTCCTTTAATTGGCGAAAGGTTCGTTCAAGGAACCCGTCGGTTCGAAATCTGGAAACGCGGTTGCCTATTTTTTTTTTTTCACAGTTACACAATATCCGTTGTACGACTCGATGACAGGAGGTAAGAGTCTGTGACATTCCCTTCAAATTCTAGTAGTTACCCATGGACAAATTTCCGTTTGTCATTTTCCATCGACTAGATTCGTATTGATAATAATAACAAAAAACACGGACCAACCAGAACGCGGCTTCTGCGGACGGAGTGCGGCTCGGCCAATGACAACGCCACGCTCAGCTGTAGCTGCGCTCTGATTGGTCCGTGTTTTCCGCGAATAACTCCCGAACAAAGAGGACATTTTTGCAAAGAAAAAAGTTACTTTAACCTTTAGCACTCGAATGGCGACTGCAAGGCGCCACTAAAAATTGCTGTATCATTATTCAAAATATTTTTTACATTATTAAATTTGTTTGTATTTAACATTTCAGTACTCTACGAGTAAATTGCACCATTTTCGTATGCATAGAATGAAAAAATATATTAGAGCTAAAATGGCCTCGAGTGCAAATGTTTCTGTATTTTCCTTTTAATTTCCATTATTCATGGAACGATCCAATGCAATTCATGAAAGAAGAAAGATAGTTACCGGCGAGTTGAAAATTTCCTCCAAACGATGCTTCGGGTTCTTCCCCTTTTTCGGTCGGACGAGCATATAAATTTGTTTGATGGAGGGCAAGCATCTGAGAAACTTTTCAACGATGACCTTTCCCAAGAAGCCGGTACCACCGGTGATCAAAATATTTTGGTCCTTGAAAGCGAGAGCGACTCTATCAGGAATCTCCTCCTCCACTTTGGTTTCCGCTACGGTCTGTGACACCATCTGGAATTTCATGAAACAAATCGTTGAATTTTTTCGAAAAGTATTTCGAACAGTTTAAGCTGAAAGGTGTAACGTTTGCATGATTTACCGTTCAGTATGTCTGATCTGAACTGTATAAACATAGTTCGCTGTTAAAATTATTTTCTTTTCAGCAAAATTGATCATCGGAGCATGTATATACACACAGTGTGACATATTCTCGAGCAATTGGCATTAAAACTTATCAGTTACTGTATTGGTAACTTTTTACCCTCAATTCGTGCTCCCTCCCCTCATCTGGAGCGACACTGGATTCTACACGAGAAAATAAGTCGAAAATATAGAATAACATTTTCTCATCCGATTTTTCGTTTTCGAGATAATCGAGTTCGAAACTGCAGCGAATGCGAGCATGTTATGCGATAGGATTCGTCTGACGCGTCTGATCATGGCCGACCAATTCTACTTCCAGCGTATACTAAAGCACGCGAACCTGATGGATCTTTAAGGACCCGGAACAGTCACGTGACTTTTTAATTAATAATCTCAGCAGCTCCTGACCAGCGCGCACTAGATCGAACCTTCCTCTTTCCTTCTTATATAAGGACGAAAACTTGAGGCACATAAACCATTTTTTGACGGTAATGTAGTCTCTCTACCTTATCGCGAATCTACGAAGACGGTGCTCGATTTTCTCGATTGCTCAACAATTTCAAATTCTAACCTAGGATGCACACATCGCTTGAAAGTTAGTTTGAAATCGCAGTTATTTTTGCATCGGTCCGATCTGTATCGTTTAAACGTGTTACGTATTCTTCGAGAGTAATAAATAAGATCGATACCTCGCGACGTGACGATCTATGATTGGCTTCGCGAATTGCGTCAACCGGCAAATGTTTCGGATACACTATGCGTAAGAATAGCGATTTTTCCCCCTTCGATCCTGTTTATATGCGGTACACGGTCCGATGCTCGACAGTATTCGCACAAAAAAAAAAAGACAAATACGACGATCAACTGTTTTTGCATGTTGGAGATCAACGCGGAAGATCGTTGCGTAGAACTGCACGTGCATGCAGAGTGCGACCGTTCCTCGTGAACTTTGCTGAATTCTACGTGACGTGCTTCTCAAATCGAAAGTAATCGGTACAGTACACCCTGTACAGTAACGTCCAAAAGTCTTCGAATGTTAAACAGTCAATTTTACGAAATAGTAAACAGGAACAGTCTCAGTTTGACAGAACACAAGCAACCTTCGAATAAACACGGTTAAACCTCGGGCTCCTGCGAGTTCTATGCCTATGCCGGGGTCATTTCTGACCCACGCCGATATATTTCTCTAATTACAGTTTGTTCTCGAGAAACAAATGCGAGAAACTGTTAACGTTGTTGAAATTTGAAAAATAGTTTCCTTGAAGTACCGCCTTACGTGAGGGTTGATCTGATTCTGTTATGCGAATTTCAATGTAACTCGAATACCCGTGTTATTCGAGAGTTGTCCGTAGTATTCTCCGGTATTGTAAATACCAGGTGGGGTAATAATAATTAATGTGCTTCTGCAAGCACTTTGAGTCATCTAAACAAACACGTCACACGATATGAATAAAGAAACGCACTTTTTTTATTTCTCTTGGATGTTGCAAACTTGTTGTTTTGACCTTTCGGTATTTATAGTGTTTTCCTTTGCAATGATTATGCGAGACCTATGAAGACGTCCAACGTAATACCTTCGTATTGTTTCATTGTCATTGTGTCTCAAGTTATTGTGAATTAATCAAATTATAGTCTTCTAACATTGCTTGCGACTATTTTTTATCTATATAAATTATATTGCAATGAAATAAAATTCTGCGAGATGCGCCATGTGAGACTTCCGTCTTTTTTCTCTAAACAAGAACCTGCAATTTGCATGTGAAGACTAACCACTTAGTTCATATAAACATTTATATAAAGTTAAACGCTCTTTCCTAGCAATCTCATCGAAATGATAAAACTTTATTATTCAGTACCTAGGGTAAGGGACCCAGTTACTGTGGGAGTATTACTGTGCCTATACTAATTATACTTATTTTTAAAACACAATGAATATTAAAAAAGAGATATATAACATATATTGATTTTAATGAAAAATATTTAACATCTCTCTTTTAATATTTACTATGCTTTAAAAATTAGTATAATTAATGTAGGCACAGTAATTGGCAGCCCCACAATAATTGGTTCATTACCCTGCATTGAGTAATATGTATTGAAAATTGTTAAGTAAAATATGATGGAAAATCGGTTAACAATTTAGTAAAACGGACATGAACGTTATCCATTTGTAAAACTTTCGCCATCTGAATAGAATTTGATGCATTTACTTCACGTGAAAGTTTTTGAACAAATAATTTCAAAAATATTGCATAATCGTAAACAGCTATGTAACATAAAATTCTAGAGGAACCTATACGATGCGTAAGAGGTGTGAAATAATTTCATAAAGCAGTTTCATTTTAATCGTAATTGAAATTAATTGAATAAGATTTGAAAATGAGCCACAAAAATGATTAGAGAAAATGTAAAATGGTAAAAAGAATTTTCCTTACTTCCAATTTATGAAAATTATTAAATATGGAATTCAATTTCTTTTTGGTTTCTGTTTCTTGCAGCAGCTGCGGTAAACTTTTATTTGGCATTAAGATTTATAATTTCTAACACTAGCTTAATGTTAAATTTAATATTTCAGTGTGAAGTAAGAACATAATACAATTTGATTTTGGACCACTTTTTCAGGACTTAAAATGCATTTAGGATGAACGTTAACGAAGTCCTCAGTTACGACACTAATTAATTGTGAGTATACCAGTCGAAGTAATGAGCGTAGTTATCTTTTTTTCGGGAAATGAAATTAACTTGAAGGAATCAATATTATGGTCGAGCAAATATGTATTTCGCGCGCGTGTCGCAACCTTTTACGACCACGGGGGACGCAACTACGGATTGACAAAGAAACTAGAACGACGAAAGCATAACTTAACAAATTTAAAAAGACCTTTGCAATTGAGACCGGTAGTCAAACAGCTTTCCCTATTCAACCTCGCTCATTTCGTGTATGGTAATATTTCACATTTGCATGAATTACATTTCTGATCTTTAGTACTGTATGCTGACTACTCATCACAGATAAAAAATATTTGATCTTTATTATCATATTTCAGTTTTATTTGACTTGCTTTCGATATTCAACATTCTGTACTCGACACGACATGTTAAATTCATTGCTGTTTAAAAAATACAAAACAATTCCGGTTTCTCGAGAAGAATGATATTTTTCAATATTCTTCTTATATCTATAAGTTCCTCATTTAATATCAATATACCTTCAGTTAAAAAATTTGTTCTTTAAATCATCAGAAACAGTTCAAATATCGCAAGCGATCGATTCGTAGGCTATCCTGGACAATTATTACAATAATTTTTTTACTTTTAATCTAATATTTCAAATTTTCTGTTTTGTATTTGGTACTCAACTCCCGGTATACGGTAATGAATGATCAATAGTAGATAATCGATACTGAAATGACAAGAAGTCTAACTATTTTCGGTGAGAAATGCTAGAAACTATGCGGTGCAATTATCGCAGTGTAAAATCTGCGCAATGAAAACGTTACACGTTGAATCATTCCGTTACACATCATACAACCACGGTTGTTATTACGTTCAACTATTGCCTGCTTGAGAAAGTTTAGCGTCGGAGACATACTCGAAAATATGTGTTCTAAATATTAAATACTTCGAATATCTCGGTCGAATATCACAGTCTCGTATGTCACCTATACATTTTTGTCGTAAATAAAATCTGCAGTGTAATCATGACGAATCTGATCAACGGCTTACACTATAACGTCGAGCCGGACTCGTGACTAACATTTCGAACAGAATCTATTAAATATGTGTGTTATAAATATCTGAATTGCGAGAAACTGAAGTGAAATAGAAATTGATTCTCTTTCTTAATATTTTCTTAGTATTTTCCAATTATTCCCGATTACTGTATGGGGTACCAATTACTCTACCTATATTAATTATACTTATTTTTAAAACACAATAATATACATATTCACTGATTTTAATGAAAAAGATTTAATATCTCTTTTTTAATAATCATTATGCTTTAAAAATAAGTATTGTTAATATAGGCACATTAATTGGTACCCGCTCAGTAATTTCATCCCTTTCACTACTCATTTTTTGTCATAAATGCATAAAATCTAGTTACTAATCTCATGAAAATCAACTTTGTCGTTGTCGATATAGATCCGTTGGAAAATAGACATAAAATAAGTAGCGTACTTATTTCTTCTTCTATAAGAAATTCGAATCACAAGAAATAAACAGCAAGGGGGTAAATGCTCGACCGAGCGCATACGTTAGACCCGATATTGTTACTTACGATAACGAGGAAGCACGTTTATGTCAGGCGACCTTTGCCTAAGCACCGACGCCTGTGTCGAGATTCTTGAAACGATGTTCGCAGCAACAGCGAGGAATACCGATTCCCGAACACGTGGACGGTATTCGGACGCACTGAATCGATGCGAAACACGGAGTGGATCGCGTCGGGCCGCGTACGATTAAAATAATAATCGTTCGTCGGAAACGAGGTGGTCAACGACTGGGAAAAATTGTCGAAATGCAAGAACGCGTGTGCTTCAGTTCGCGTTTTATCCGAACCCGCGTATCACCGTGAACGATCGGCGAACGAAACGAAAGCGCGACTGCTGGACACAGTGACCGGCTAGAGCCGATGATCGTTCTTACGCTGCCGGCGAGCCCGAGTTGCAGACTGGGAAAGCATTTGCTATGGCCTAATATTTCCCTAGACGATCATCGTCGCCCGATGCAGCCTAGTAATCGTTTCTTCTAGCCCAACTTTCCCCCCACCTGTTCACGCTATCTGCCGGCTCGCATGAAGCAACAGCATTACGCGAAATGTCTATAGACGTTACATAAGCACCCCGACATTGAGTTGCTCCACTTGGTCCTTTGTCTCTGGAGGAACTGCACAAACGTGTCCCCGGTTTTCACCTGCTGTATCATGCACGAATATCCTGGATATTTCCATTAACGATGGTCTGCGAAAGCAGAGGCTTTGAGCTTTAAAATGAATCCAATTTAAAATGAAACCTAATCCACTGGTTTCATACGCAACAATCTATATTTGACACTGAAATCTGCAATATACATATTACCTGTTTGTTCCAGTAAATTGAAAATTGTTGGTCATAATAATATTAGCCGAACAAGTTAGTTTCGTGTCTGTTTCTAAATAAAAACTATTTTCTACGTGTGAGTATCAGTGCCGATGTTAATCAAAATGTTTAAATAATTTATGCATCCTTGTAAACGGCTGCCGAGAAAGGTGTGCGTGACAAAATGAAACTTGAGCAACTACAGAACACTGGTCCGGCTGTTCGCAATCCCTCGTGATCTAGAAAAAAATATATCCCGCAAAAGCGTCTCACGGTAAGATTGCAAAAAACGAACGGTCCTTTGCAGGATTGCATAATTTTAGTTGTCCGACTCTATTTCTCGCTGTCAAGAGTTACACAATTTGATATTTGTAATACGTACGAGATCCTCGGCGAGTCACGTACGACTAATTTTGCAGAACTTGTTCATACGTTTTCTGTGTTTGGAATATTCGTATCGATGATGTTCCTGCAATTTCACAGTTGCGCGAAGTAACAATTTATGGCAATATAAATTTAATCTTTGTAAAAAGAACGAATCCAAGCCCAATCCTTGGCTCCGAGCTGTAACATACGTAGATCGTGTAGAGCTATCATTTTCTTCAACGTAGAAAAATACTGCGCGTGTAAACACGGACCGCACGGCCGAGGGTTCAAATTATATAGTGTTCAGTGGCATTTTAATCTGAAAAGTGCCACAAATAAGTAGGCGAAAGTCCCATAAAATAATAATGAAAAATAATGAAGTTTTGTAATTGGATTAGTAGTGGTTCACACCGATATACCCGATATACCCGTTTACACTTTACACTACTCAGTGGAGGGGTTAGGCGAACTTTCTAAGATCGCGTAGCTCCATTCGGCTTAGATCAAAACTTTACTGTACTTTTAAGAGTTGGAGAAAAACAATTCTGCTATAAATTTTAACTCTTCCTTTTCAGTCTCGTTAACTAAGTTATACTGATTTACTGTGCGTAATACCTTCGGGGCTTATATTTGACAATGAACAATTTTAATATTATTTCTGATTAATTACATTTGCAACTTTTACATGCGATTCGAATGAGAGACCAATGTCCGTATAGTTTTAAAAGTAATATGGTGTTTAACACTAGAACTACCGGACGAGTCAAAATGACTTGTTCCTAATTTTTTCTTCTACAATTACTGAAATTGTAAAAATGTTTTCATCGGAAATTTTTTAATGAACCTCTTCATTGAAGCACATATTACAATAAAAGTGGTATGAAGTCTGAATGGGCACAGTCTTGTCACTGTTACAAAGCAATATACGTCAGTCGCATTTATTGCTCGGTAGTTCTAGTGTTAAATTT
This sequence comes from Halictus quadricinctus, assembly GCA_028454245.1. Lineage (NCBI taxonomy): Eukaryota > Metazoa > Arthropoda > Insecta > Hymenoptera > Halictidae > Halictus > Halictus quadricinctus. The sequence continues at coordinate 13,055,467 of CM052119.1, forward strand.
GCATTACGAATGGGGGATTCTATTTTTAAAAATGTGTTTAACGACCATGTAATTTCATCTAACCTTCTGCGGTCTTTATTCGATCGTTTACAAAAGATTTATCGAGGCCCGACAGTTTCTTGAAATTTAATATGTCAAGCGTGTGACAATTTCGCTGAATCAGAAAAAGACTGGCTAGTTCTCGTTATAGTCGGAGCCATTTCGAAATGATTTGGCAACCAGAACAGCAGTGGCAACCGGAAAGAATTTCATTCATAGCAAATGAGAATTTTATCTATAAATAGAGGATAAAAGTCTTCATTATGCATGCCGCTGAATCTGATTAAGCATTGAGAACAGGTCTCGTAAATCAAGTTCCAAAAGTAGAAAAATTTAAATTATAATTTTATGTCTGCAGGCTGTTACAATTCTCCGAAAAAATGTTGCGAAAGAAATGCTTCAGAAAGATTTATATCGCAGACATGACACCGTAATTGTAATAAAAATATTATTTTCACGAAATAATATTAAGTAAATTAATGTTAAAGGTCTTATTAAGTTAGTATCATTATTAGTTTATTACTTTAGTAAATAGAAAGTGTTGATACGAAATTAATTTATACGTTTTGTAACAAAGGGAACGAATTTTTATACCAACAAAATGTTAGTCATTATTATTATTGACTATTCTATTACAAATATCTGTAACATTATTAGAAGTGTATTCTTTCAGTTAAGAATAAAATTATCGTGTTATTGTTACTTTTTTGCCTCTGTCGTAACATTTCATGGACGCTTAGAAAAGTTTTTATAGACACATATGACATTTATACAAGTTTATTATGTCGAATGTATTAACATAATTTGTTCCCAAGAATCGTGACCACCATGGATTCTCATTACAATACGCGACATCTTTAATTCGTAGAATACTACAAATGTGTTCAATAACACAGATATTCCACCATTAAGATTCATATGCATATGTATATGAAGTCACTGTATAATACGGTGCATATACAATATACATAACAATGTGTAATGAAAGTGTATAATAAGTAAGAAAATAAATATATTTTTCCTGCGAGTTGTAGACCTATGCCGTAGCCATTTCTGATCCACACCGATATTTCATTAATACAGTTTTATTCCGATATAAGACGATGGCTCGGGACCGGCTTCCGCCGTATTTCGGATGAGAGTGCCTACGCAAATATAAAATAATATACCTACTATAGTGATTTTCTTATTTCGAAATAAACAGCGTCGTCTTATATCGGAATAAAATTGTACATATTGGTGATCGCTCTACCTTATCTCCACCGCTACCGTGACGGGTCACGAATGACTCCGGCATAGCATACGGAGGGTTAAATATTGTCAATTTCTCGAGAATCAGAGATTTTATAGGTAAACGTTTGATTCATTTGATCGATGAACTGTTGTTTTCACGGTCGCGTTCTCATTACATTTTCTACGTCGAATCGATGGGTGGAACAGTAAACAGATCCTAAATAATTGAATATTCAATTTCACGAGAACAACGTGGACGCAGAGTTCTCCGAAAGAATCAGATAACCGTGAAAACCAGACGAAGCTCTTTTAAATGTTTTGTTCTTACCAGGATGTAACCGAGAGTCGAGGCTACTCGACCTCTATCCAGTGACGCAATTTTTACTTTCTTGCCAGGTCTGTCGAGGAAATGTTCAAACCACTTGATTCTATCTGTGCCACTATCTGTACCACTTAATTAACCTTTGTTCTTGACGAGAATTAACAGGAGATTTACTACACTTTTTGGTTCAACATAGTTTCTTAATGTTCGTGAAAGTTTATGGGTCAGTTGTAGTTCCTTCACTCGAAATTTACATTTATTTATGAACCTTTTTTTTGTGCTTCGTAACACCATATTTTTCTGACAGATTTATTGCGCGTTCCCCATGTTCAAATTTTTTAAAGTATATTACATTTTTCACTTGAGTTTGCGAAAGCAAATATTTAAAGAATGTATTTATTATTTATGTATGTATAGTACTGTAATAGAAAATACAGGGTTCATAAAACAGTGTTTATAGTTTACGGGACGTTCATATAATGGAGGTTCAATGATATTTTGCATTGTCCAAGAAAAATATTTAAAATTCTTTTATAATATTGTACTTACTTGAAAGGCATGATTCCTGTGGTCATTTGTAGAAACTTTTTCCTTTGCGAAAATGTTCTCCGCGGTTTTGTTAAGGAGTTATTCACGAAAAGCACGGACCAATCGGAGCGCGACTACAGTGGACAGTTTCCGGCTCGGCGACTGGTTCCGCTGAGCGCGGCGTTGTCATTGGCCGAGCCGGAATCCGTCCGCCATAGCCGTGCTCTGATTTGTCCGTGTTTTTCGTTAATAACTCCTCAACAAAGCAGCAGAGAACATTTTCGTAAAGGAAAAAGTCATTTCAAATCACCTCAGGAATTACCCCTTTAGTACAAAAGTACAAAATTTTTGGGTCACTCAGTAAACATTTAAATTGTTAAGTACTAAGAAATGCTTTTAAGCCTGAATATTATGGACGGTAATATATCATGTGCATTTTTTTATAATAGTCCTATTACATCCTGGATAAATATTTAGGCATGTTGTAACCTTTGAAATTGATAGAAATACACCTATCCCATTCAAATTTTTTGTTGACAGTACAGTCCGAAATCAGCAAATTATTACACTGAACGGGGAGTATGTCATTCAGTATTATTAACAAGTTGCTGGCATTTGATTAGAACGTTCTACCTTGTTCTACCTCATTCTAGTTTGCGGCAGCTTGTGATTACCAGATGTTTCTGTCTTTAAAAAATTTTTTAAAATTTTAATTGCAGCTTATTAACGCCTGCCGCCTGTCGCGTTTTACCAATCGATCTGACCCGTTCACATTTCGATCTGCTTAATATTATCACAATTATAGAACGTAAAGATTATATGTTGACATCTATATGATAAAAAATATGATAAAATATGATGAAAAATGAGGAATCGCTTCTGGGCGAAATTGTGGGTAACCTTGTGACCAAATTTTTTGCAGATTTGGGAGCGCTAGGCGAGCAATAGTTATAATACCGAAAGCCAAAGCGAGAAAGTGAGAGTGAAAACGAGAGTGCTTAGGCGAAAGAGTATGAAACGCGCCCGTACCCCCGAGCGAGAGAACGTAGAACCATGCGATTGCGACATCCTAAGATACCGTGTGGTTCTGCACACGGTTAACCCGTGGTCACGCGATATTCGGAAACCGCCAATTAGTACATTTCTCCATTGAACAAACTCAAACAGTCGAATGGCGTGTTCGAACTTTCATGAAGTTCGCGTATACTAAACGCCTACTGTCAACAATATGTACGGGTGAACATCTAAGACTTCGCAGAGGTTTGTCAATTTTAAAACGCCGCTAACAGTCGGTGAAATTGAAGAACGGAAAAGTACCCGTCGTTTGATAGCTTTGCAGCAAGCCTAACTACATTCGAAGTACGTCTCACTCATATTTCTAACACAACCTTTCGACAAACAAAGTTGAGCAATTCTTTACTAGTTGAGTAAAAGTAGTTGTATTATTGAAAAATCGGTTCTCATTGCCACAGCAATCTACGGTGAAAGAATTAACGAGATCTTCACCTATATTCACAATTGTATAAATAATTCTGTGAACTTTAACGAGGAAGTATCATTTTTTTAATGTCACATGTTTATAAATCGTAGAATGAGTTTAGGGCCATAAAATATTAACTGATATAATTACTTCTCGCATATTCCAAAAAGAATATTATTTCAAATAATTACTCCTAATATATTTGACGAGAAATATTATGCTAAATTGCATTAAAGAGATATTTTCACTTGCTCTTGTATATAAAACTAAGAAGTAAAATAAATCTTAATAACACTTTGTCTACTGGAAACCTATTAATAAGATCTTCAATAACTAAAAAATATCGTCTGTTACATAATAATAGAGGTGACTTGGTAGATTCATTAAAAAGTCCTTACCCATACGCCATGGACTTTCAAAAATTATGAAATGATCACCTGTAGGTAATGTGTAAAATACTGTCTTATTTAAATATACCTAGGCCTCTGCCTAAAAGGAAGTTGTACCAAGTTGTTAGCTTATAATCGCCGGATTTTGGACCGGTGTCTGGTCATGCTAACAAGAGTAACACAAGTATGGCCGGGGTTAAAGATCGACAACTTGGAGACCTCTTTTAAAAGAGAAGAATTTTTCCCGTGGGCATACCTCGGTCAAACGAATTATCTAAAGTCATCGGCGAGACGTGTCCATCAATGGGACACGATCGCAAACTACTACTCTTCAGGAGCTCTTGACATCTGCTTCCCTTTCTAATTTTTCTTTTACGTAACGCGACCGCGTTGGTAAGGGAACTGCGTATTTTAAGGACATATCGTGAAAGTATAGCAAAGAGTTCGACTTTTGAGTGGCTGACGCACAGTTCTCACCGGTAGAAATGCGAAATGCTTAACCCTCGGATTGCGGGGTCTATTTGGACCCGTAATAACAAATGTTCCACCTAAATTCTAATTTTCAATAAGAGGATCGACGTTGATGTCAATATAGTACAGTGTCTACTCGATAAACGTCCAAAACAAGGATTTGTCCAGGGACAATTATCGGCTAGAATTTAATCTAATTTTTTTTTGTCATAAATCCATAAGATCCGCAGTCTACTGATCGCTATGATAAGTTTTACCTTTTAAAATAAACAAACAACGCCCAAAATACCCTAATTTTATACGTATAATCTCCAAAAGAATATATAGTTAATTTAGATAACTAATGCGTAGGTTATTATTAGCAAAATATTGTTTGTACACCAAGGCGATCAACTTTCTTTCACTATAAGCATCGCGCCATTTCAAATGTTTACACGTCGACACGAGAATTAGATTTACACTGAAAATTCGCGGGACCGTGTGCGTGTACGCGCGAGTGCCTACGATTTCGAAATTTCGAAATGTCAGTGCGCGATGACATGTTGCTTGATTGATTTGTATAATTAAGTATTATTTAGATTCCTATGGCTAGAATTGACGTGGCAGGCGCCTGCCAGACTGTCTTTGTTGCCCTTTCCCATTAGCCGAAAACTGTGAAAATGCACGAATGTTGCAAGTCTTTTGGTGATTTTATAATAATTGCCTCGGGCACTGCGTATTCACTGTGTATGCCTCAGCTTTTCTGTGAATCTAGATAGATTAATTTACCAGAAAAATTGCGTTTTTAGTCTGAATCACGAAAAAAATTGAAAAAGTTGTTTTTGACAATTTTTTATTTGTGCTTGTGACGAAAATTTAAGAAATGTGTTTTGCAGATTCATACAAGTTACGTACATACTGAAAATTTCATCGAAATTGATTGAATGGTTTATGGGTTATAAACGATTAAAAATGGTGAATTAATTAATGGTGAAGAATTAGTTTGTAACACGCTACAGTAAAATAGTAAATTGTGATTTAATTGGATATTTAACATTTTTTTTTAAATCCACGTTAAAACATTGTTATAGTTTACAATATTCAAGAAAAAGCATGTTATAATCACTTAAAACAATAACACCCATTGAAAGTGCTAATACATTTAAAATAATTGAGCAATTTGTTTGTCTTATCATTTTTATTGATCAGTATATTACTAAACGCACTCGTATATACTCACTTAGTAAACACATTCATATAATATTACATCTTAATAATCGCTTATCACACAGGTTACGTCGCGCGAAAAGTCAACATTCTTATGATCATTAAAACAATGTCGGCCTCTCTGAAGAAGACAGACGGCTTGCAACTATTTATGTACTTTGGAGGTGAAGAAATCGTGGAAAAAAGTACATTTCACGCTAAATAATAAGTGTGTACAAAACCATGATACACTCCATAAAAATCGTGACAACAAGCACACGGTATACGTACACATTATCTTGCAACATTATTTACTATTGAATTACTGATTTTTTGTAGCACACACAATTCTCCAAAGATCCAATCTCAAAAGATTCAATCCCTCCAAAGATACAAACGTATTATTTATTAGGTGTACATATTAATTCATGACCCTGTCCTCGTAAAGTTGTTGTTCATTTACAAACAACAAAAATTGCATTCGGGAAGTGGCTTTCGGGAGAGAAGGAATTCATCACCGTTCCGGAACATTGACCAGCCCTATATAAGCTCAGTTTTCCTTGACACTCGCCAGTATCAGAGTGTCTTCACCCCTGATGAAGCCAGCTGCAATGATGGCGAAACGTTGGGAACAAATTCCTTTTGGACACATCTCTCTCCCGAAAGCCACTTATCATGAATACATTCCAGGCCGTGAAAGCATCAAATCTACGATGCATAAATATAATTCCCAAACGCTATTTTCGTTCCAATGTGGAGGTCAAGGATCAGAGAGGAAAATTAGGAGGTAAACGTGACGTATTTCTAGAGAAATATTACCGTGAGGTAAAGTCAGCATATTATTTAACAATCGAGCTAAATTTCGTTAATTTCGAACGTCGTGGTCGTGAGTTCCCTGGCCGGGCTTATCAAAGAATAAACGAACCACAAGAACAACAGCGTCATAACAATTTTAACGAACCAGTCCGCGTAGTACAAGTACTTGATGACTTTTCGTGCCCGCGGCAATGTCGACAGATCGTCTTTTAAGCAATGTTGTCTAGCGCCTAAAATGTAATCTACTAAATAATCTTCCCATTTGAAGCTTATCGGGTCCATTAAGAACTTGTCTCTGTCCGAAGTGTTCAGTTCGTTTTGCAATTGCCTTACGCGATCATTCCTGAAAATGATATAAACATATGTACGTGAGTCAAATATGTTACGGAAACTTGCCAGTTGTTCGTGATTTCATTAATTGCTCAACGTATTTAAGTAGCATAGTATTTTGTTTACCGGAAGTCCCATTGTTTTGTTGTGTAATATTGTAGGATTTCGAGTCCGGCACTGAGTTTTTGTTGTACGCGTACCAGAAACGGTTTGTTTCCAGATAAAACGATCACAGCATCTAGGAAATATGCCGGTATCAACTGGAAAAGTATTAGACGTATCCAGTGATAGAATCTTGAAGTGGTTACGGATCCACCTGGATACCAGAGAATACCTAAAAAAAATTGTCAACGTTAATTACATTATTTAACATTACATTACTTATATTGTGCGAATATTATTCTAATAAAAGAAGAAATATTGCAAACTGGTGAAATTTTACAACACAATTTCACACTCGTTCAATTAAATGTGCAACATATAAATCAAAAATATGATAATTGGTATACTGTGCTCTCTTCTTTAGATAATTTAATCAGGCATACAAAATTTCATGAAGTGCATTATATTTTTATAAGTACACAGTGCATATGATTCAATTATTATTATTAGACTGCGGACTTTTATGGGAAACAAATATTTTCTGCGTCAATTTCAAGCAACAGTAGAGTAAACAGTTCTTTCTTTCGTTAATAATTATAATGACTTGAACATAGTGTGTCGATGTTTCTAAATTCTCTTAATCTTTTTAGTACTTTAGATTGAAGCATAAAATTCGCAGTCTAATTAATATACAAGATGCATATACATAATACGCTCGTAGTCATAATAAACGTCCACTTCTATGTTGCAGGCCTAAATTAGTAGCAGTGGAGTGGACAGGTATTATGACTATCAGCGTATTTCAGGTGTTCTCTTTTGAAAAAACTATCGTACAATAATCTATTTTTATTTACTGAAAACAATCTACTGGCTTTGGCAAAAAGAATTAGGCAATTGTATGTTGTATTGGGCATTTGTATGATTATCGCGTTTGTAGACTGTCGTGTCGACATTTCTTTTTTAACGAATTTCGCGGGATACGATATTAGCAAAGTTTATACTAATAACAACCTGTGAACGGGTACTCCACGGCTAATTTCCTCCCAATATCGATAACTCTACCCCATGAGATTGCGTTCTCGGGCCCGGTGGTCACGTTCATGTAGATCGGTTCCACTGGTTTTTCGATTCCTATCTTCCACGCTAGTGCTATGGTAGCATTGATCGCCAAGTCGCAGGGTATCACGCGTAGCCACATTTTCTCGTTCATCAGCATGGTCCTCAATACGCCCTTGCCGGCCGCGATCGTCATACCGGTCGGTCCATTTATGTTGTCCACCCAACCAGTCATCGGTTCCTTCACTGACGGAAGAACTGAAATTTGAGAACGTCGATTAAAGGGGAATCATAACGCTGCAAAACCGTATCTGACATTTCACGTCCGTTCGAAAACCAAAAAAAAACTGAGGACACAGACGCAACGAGGTCGAGAGGGTGAAAGGGACTTCGTGGAGAAACAATGCTGAAGACAGGTGACATCGCAATAGTGTACGGGAGACCGGAGCAAGTTGATATATTTTTCAGTTTTTCATTTATACAATTATTGTTTGAACCAACTACGCGAAACAAAAAGTAGGCTAAAATATGCTTTGAACTTTTCTCCTTACATCTTGTAAGCATAACTTTGAAAAAAATACGTAGAAAATAAGTAGTTTATTTGACAGATCAGATCATATACGAGATTTAGTAATAAATATATGGGTATACATAAATCCAACAAAAAAGTAAAATTATCTTATTTAAACAGAAGTATTACAACTACTATTCCTAATACATTTTGTTTCAAATGTGTCCGGCTATGCATTGAAAAGATTTGATTAGAACCCATGCATCCTGCATTTTATGGAGAAAGTATCCAAATACTTGATAATAAATAATGGATAATAGTCCACGGCCTGCAGCATTCAAAACTGGAAATTTGTGATACACGGTCTATTCGAGAACATCAATCATAAAACGCATTAGAAAGGACGCGTAAATCTGTGAGGGGCTAGGCCTTAATTCCAAAAAGAGAAATGAGGACGCTCTTAGAGCCCATAAGTAACAAAACACCATGTTAATTCTACCGTCTAAAATATTTCGAAAGAATCATTTACTATCGCTCACGTCTTGAAAAGATATCATAAATAAACCGCTGTATACCTAGTACAGTCCATAGCTTCTCTAGCATTAATCATTCGAATGAATTGCACATTTTTCGTTACTGCACAATACAATGTATAAGCCAGTCATTACCGTTACGTGTCAACATATTTTGTATCCGTTACGATTTTATTTGCGCATAATGCGGCATACCAAACGTGACGCCAATGGTTCAGGAAAATTTTCTCACGACTTTTGCATACTCATCCAACTACTTTAAAACAAAAACGACTTCTCGCTTCTAATTTTCATAATGCCGTTCGCAGTTTCTACACAATAACAAGAGTCCAATAATAATGAAACTGTATCTTCATGCAAAATAAAAACTTTTTCAGGCAATCGTTACAAGCAGACGATAAACAAACATGTATATCTTCTTTTGACCATGTTAATTTAATCTTTACAATTTTAATTTTTGGTTCGTCATAAATGCGTAAAATCCACAGTTTAATAATGACAAATAAACTGCAAAATATAAAAGATTGTAAAATATGAGAAAACCAGTATACCAAGAAACATTAATTGCGTTATTATTTTATGTTCGATACGAGAAATGTTAAAATACCGAGGTGGATATTGCGATGAGAGGTCAACGAACTCGTGGCAGTGGTTCTAGCGTTGTAAAAAAGAAAATTTACCTATCGAAGGTCTGACAATGCCGACTCGTAGACCGCACCTTTGCACCAAATCTTCGCTGAGTGCTTTGGTGAAGGCATACGTGTTCGGCTGACCTTCCAATAGTTTCGGCGTCATCGCGAGGAGGACATCGTCCTTCAGATTGTTTACGATGTCTATCACTATCTCCGGCTCTACGGGAGCTGGATAATTTCTTTCCTCGAGCACGCGTTCCATGCACTGGCAGTACGTCGTCGAAACGTGAATGAATACGTCCAACTTCGACATCTGTGGAAAACATTTTAATTACTGCTCATCGTTCGTCGAATTTTCCTTCGATTAAGCAACAGGGCGTTTGCTTGGGAAATGTCAGATGCATTCAACTTTTATATTGCTGTTTAGGTGCGTCGTAAACGTCGAAAAAGTTAGTCGGTCAAATTGAAAGTATTTAAGAATGTACAGTACAGTAGGGCCTCGATTATTCGAACATTTCGAATCGAAATCTATCATTGTAACTAACTAACTGTTTTACTTTTCTATTTACTGTCTCTACTCGATAAACGTCCGAAATATCTAGCCTATAATTGTCCCAGAACTATCCCCACTACGGTAGAAATGATCGAGTAGACAAATGATTAAATGTCCCTTAGTTTTCAAACGTTCAAAGGTATGCGATCCCGTAATGCTCTGTCGAATTGTGCAAAAGATTGGAAATAATACCTACTTGTTTTGCAAGATCCAAAACATTCTTGGTGCCCACTGTATTTATCTGAACGGCAGCCTTCAATGTCAAGTCAAATTTCACATTTGCCGCCATATGAAATATAACGCTGACATCCTGAAGCATTCGTTCCTTATCAGCAGTCGATAACGCGAGATCTTCCACTGTGGTGTCGCCAGGAATCAATATTATCTTCTTCAGCCTCTCCGGATACTTCTCTTTAATCACCTTGAATGGTACTTGCTGAAAAAATTAATTGATTTATACTACTCTGCTGGAAGCAAGAGTGACGGCGTTACACGCATAATCGCCGTAATAATGGCCATGATGTATTATTTCTCGCGGCGTGAACAATGCAAGAAAACGTCAAAGAGTATATTTGTACACAATTCATAATTGTTCTTATTATTACCATAACCAGTGTGGAAGTAAATGACCACAGCTCGTTAGTTACGCTTTAAACAAATAGGCTGATTAATCCTTGGAACGTGGACGCATTTGTTGATGCGCATATCTTCCAATGCACTATAAATCTATGTATGCTAGATTATACTCCAGTCGATAGAAAGTAAAAAATTCATTTGAGTAGGATTATTTATTTATCAAGTTCAACTCTTCCAACCAGGAGATCAGCTCTTTAACATCAATAAACGTTAAAAGAACAGGAAGATACTTTTATATTGCAGGTAGCAAAATTTACTTAATTTCAATGAAAATGAATAGTATTTTCATATTATTTCCACCTCGAACAATTTTCTAATCAACAAAAGAAATCTTTTCCTTAAAATCCGAATTGGAATGGACGCTCAAAAATAAGAGGATTCTGAAAAACAGATTTCTCAACCGTTTCACTGGAAACCGAATATGTTAGATACGTTTATGAGGCACATCGTTGAGAAGAAGAAAGATGAAGTCGAGACCTTTTCAGGCTCGTTGCAAAGCAGTCTGCCGTTCCTAATATGGAATGTGCGCGTTCGATTCACGGGAAGAAATCATGATGAAAATCTGACCTGTCGAAGAAGTCGCCTACTAGAGAAAGATCGGGCAAAAAGGGATATACAGTTTTTCCGACGATTTCACCTACGCGGTCCTCTAAGCTAGTTAGAATCCCAGCTGTAAAGAAAGTAAAAGTTAGAAGACTAATTTCGAGTGAAACGGAAGGGAGATTTTGTCGATTGGCAACGACGCGATTTAACAATTTGTAGGCAAGCGTGGCTGTACTTCTCTCACAGAGAACGACACCTGTCCCCTAGTGATTTTCAGTGACACTTGGGAACGGAACATGGTGAAATTATCGGTTGCATACCTTTCCCATTAACGTCCCCTTCACTCGCGCTCGTGGACGCGTTACGAATCGTGACTTCTCGAATTGACTGACGTAAGTAAATAAATTCTTCATCTTTGTTGACGAATGTTCGCTCGGCTTTACGTGTTTTGTAATACGCATTGCGTCGTTCGGCAAATGCACCACAGATCACGAGACCAAAATCGTTATTGCATATAAAATAACTATTTTATGTATCGATGAAGTAATAAGTAAATAATTGAAACTTCTCCTTGATAAATCAGATTTAAATCATTTCAGACAAACCTTGAACGGACCTTGATAAGTAGGCTGCGGATCTTTGTGCAAAATACAAATTTTTGCGTCGATCACAGGACACGGAAACCATACAAAAATTTCTTTCTATCCTTAACAATTTTAATAGATTGAACATAACCTAATGTCCTAATGTTCTCACTGTTTTAAATTACATCCGCTCATTCTTGTCACAAATGCATAAAATCCGTAGTCTATTGATAAGAGTCATTAGAAATTCATACTTCAATCGACGAATTCTTGATATTTAATCTTGTTTCATTTTATCAAATTGATACTGTTTTTCTATAGACACCTTTTACAATGTTTCTTTGCTCTTTTCCATTTCTGTTTCGTCGTTTTGATAACTGTTACATTTACATTTGTGTTTTAAATAAATCTCAGATTTGAATGGGTTGCGAGGAGAAAGATCGTTCTCTGCTTTATTCTAGGCAGCCTCACATTGTTACTCACCGAAGACCTTGTTTGTGCACGAGTGAAGGCGTGCGTATAAAATTCTAGTTCCTTCTATTTACTTCCTGATACGAGCGACTTAAAATTAACCATCATAATCTGTAACTTTTTGCCTTTAATTCGTACAATAATTTATTATTTCCGCTAATTACAATTATATCATTATTTATCATAATTACGAAGATAAAAATGTCAGTACTGCGAACACGAAGTAATAATATAAGTTGCTAAAAATATTTCAGAAAGACTTGCAAATAAGGACCAACGAGGTAACAATAAATTAAAGTAAATATGTTGAATTGAAAATTTGTGAGCATAGAATAACTATCAAAAAGAATTATAAAGAGTGAAAAACTACGGAACATAGCGTATCTAGCAAACTTATAATAGACTCGCACGTAACATCCTTCTGGCTTTCGCTGTTTATCATTTCCACTGGGAATTCTAACTTCGTGGAATGTTAAATGGTTATTAAATGACTTCTAAGATCATGTCTTCAGAATTGCAAGTCGAGGCTTCGCGACCGTGATAGCAGACAAAGTAGCACGGTAGTACCGTAACCACGCGTTGAAGTCACTCGTGCGGTATATACTTCAGATTCACACTTTGTATCATTTGTTTCATGTGCGAAGAATATCCGTGTCTATAATTTTGCGAAAAACGAATAACAATCCAGATCTTTTCCTTGCCAGCATATTAGGCTTCCAAATTCTTTGTCATTTTATTTGTAAAACGATTCAACGATTAATCGTTTGCTAATTCTACAAGTCAGGCAATTGCAAATGAACGACACTGCAAATCTTAAGAAATTATTACACAGTGAAGTTAAATTATTTAGCTTGAAAGTAAAAATTTTGTCACATATAAACTTCAATGATACATTACAACACAGCGTAAATAATTATAAACAAATTGAGAAATTTAATTTCCTCTCAGTTTTATTCTTGAATTTTAGATATTTCAAATTAAATGCTATATTTAAAGAGAAAGAGATTCATTAGTACCTTGAATGAAAAATAAAGTATTTATTTAACGCGAATGACCGCTATTAAGGTATGAAAACCACAAGAGAATGTTACAAAGTCCTTTCACTCAGTATTAAAGGATTTTTTGTTATTAAGAAACAAGATATTAGTTCCTGCTGACAAGATCAGGAAACAAGATATTGCATCGATCAACTTGAATTTTAAACTATACGTTGGGAAATAGTCATTCTATCATTTGAAAAACATCATTTCTCAAAAAATGATATTGCTGGTCTCCAACAGTAATTATGAGTCTATAAAATGAGACCCAATTGGATTTTCCTAAGACAGATATTTAATTATAATTTAGTAATTTTTAGTATTTTGTAAGTATTATAAATAGTACTGAAAAGCTTTGACTAACACGATAAAAGTATGATAAAAGCATATACCAAGTTCCAGGCTAGTCGATTTAATATTTTGTGGACGAAATGCTGGAACATCGAAGTTTCCATTGAAAAGAAAAAGAAATGTTTATATAGAGATAATAACGAAAATGTATTCACGATTTTTGGTTTGGTCGTATCGGTACTCGAAGTTCTGCGGTTGCGTTTCTTTGCGACATCGCGAGCGTGGCCATTGTTGTACGCAAGATGTAATTTATGAAATCTTTTCACTGAATTCCCAGTATTTATGTCATCACTAGCATCACAATATGAATATTAGTATCGTAATATGTGTACAGTGTACCACTAAACATAGGTACCGTAATTTGCAATCTGACAGCTAAACTGTAAACATTTATGCAAACATACATTTCCGTATACATAGGGTAAGGGACCCAATTACTGTGGCAATTACTGATTCGAATGAAAGAAATTTAATATCACTTTTTTAGTATTCATTATGATTTCAAAATAAGTGTAATTAATATAAACACAGTAACTGGCACCCCCACAGTAATTGGGTCTCTTACCCTATTCAATGAATGCAGAAACCATGCAAAATTTCATATTTTCAGCTGAAAATCTTAGACGATTAATATCCAAATGAAAATTTACTCGCAAGTTTATAAAATTTGTTTTTCCATTTATTTTATATTATTATTTGTACGTTTTATAAATGCAAAAATCTCCACTAATTTTCTGTTGTCAGAGCAAGGAGTTCTAAACATTTTTTACAGTATGTACTTTTATTTCTTGTTTTTTCCTTTTATTATACGAAATTTTTAAAAACAAACTTATGTTGTGCACCATAATTTACCTTCGAGTACACAGAAGACAGTTGATATTCCATTATAACTAGACTGCGGATCTTTATGCGTTTCTAATAAAATTGAGTAGATAAAATTTGTAATTGTAGAAAAATTTTTAAAATTTCAAATGTCAATATACTATTTCTCATCTATTAAAATTAGCAAGTGAAGAAATAATATTCTACTTAGTTTCTATTTCTTGTAGTCAAAACAGACAATCTTTATTTGGCATAAATATCCGCAGTCTAATTATAACAAATAACATGACTGAATGCTTGTTTCGTAACTACGCTAATTGTTTATAGGAATGTCATTAGAATTGATTGCCGCGACCGTGATTAATTTTGTAATTTAATTATACACAGAAGTTTTCCGGGTGTGACAAAGAAAATACAATGAGAAAAAAAGGATTATAATCGATTTGCTGGAAAAAAACCTGGTGAAAAAGGGGATTTTCCCACAAGAAATTGTTTCTTTCTGCTTTTTTTCTGTGAGATCCTTGTTTCTAACGGATGCGGACATAAGGACATATGTTAATATGAACAATTTAGGAATCTAAGAAAATTGCATAATAAACATGAATCAGCTGGACTTCTGCAAAAGATTTTAACAAAGTTTAAAGTAAAATATTTTTTATTTCTTGTTTAGTGATAGACATATTCGAAAAAAGAATGTACAGTGATCTATTCCTTCGAAATAATTTGAATTAATTTTTAATTCATCGGTAATTGACTTCTACGTACGAAATGTGATTTAGATCACTCTGCAACAACTGTTTTCATGCTGATTGATCTACTAACTTTTATGTAGAAATACTTGCACAAGTCTAATAACATCTAATAACAATCGTCTAATAACAAGTAAGTGACAGTAAGTAGATGTTTACTAGAAATCCATTGAATGTAAAGGGGGAATGTAAGTTATGAATTTGCCGAGTATTTTACATAAACGATCGAGGCGTTTCGGTACAAAATGGTGAATCCAGTGATTTCGGTTCTGAACGACACCTGAATAAATAAGCCAAATTGACTTTTTAATCTTAGCATGATACCAAGAAATCGATGATTGCTGTGAGCGACTCCAATTGTCACTGACGGTGGACATTCGTCCAAAGACTAACAAAAATTAATGGGAAACGGAGGTCGATTTTCGAAGGATAGATGAATCGATAACGAAGGAAGATAAATTGAAGACGTTAAGGTCAGCGACAGGGGAATCCAAGAATCGATTGTGCTCCCTGGTCTATCGACACGAGGTGATTGCGTGCCTCCGGTCCAGAAGGTTATTACCACTTACGAGGCATCATTAGATTTACATTTCGAGGATTTGTGTAAATAGAAAATTCATACTACGTATTACATAAGAAATTTTCGTATTTACTTAGGACCGTGAATGGTATCCGGTTCGTTCTAACGATAAATCTGTTGCATATTTTGACGCCATTCCATGTGTAATAGTTCGCGAATCTGAATTTAAAATCGGGAAACCTTATCTGTAGCTTAGATCGCATTTCTTGCTCGCGACGAAGGTTCGTTTACGATCTGATGAAACGTTTCGTGATAAAAAAGATGTCACAAGACTATAAACTCGTGGATTTTTTATTTCAAGATTTTTCTACCTTCCCTTGAGTGGAGTGTCGCGGAATATTGAGGATGTTGCCAAATAAACGTAAACAAAATGCGGTGCTCGCTTGTTCTTGCCTCCAAGTATACACGTTTTCCGCCATTTGTTTTTTCGAGGTACAATCTGCATAATCGTCTACAAAAATCTGCACAATTTTATACTTTATGGATTTTCTAAATATCGCGTTGTTTGTTCACACTTTCGTGATGTCGATGATAATCACTATGTATTTCCCCATGGAAACACGTCCAATTTCGCAAAATGAATGGTATTATAATAAAGTGGCGGTATGATAAACGCGTTGTCACACTCGAAGGTAATAAACAGTGAATAAATTTTGAAATTATCTTTCAGCTCTCCCATGAGAACGAATTTTTCAAGGAACACCGTTCGGTTTATTCCAGCATGACTCAGGGAAAAAATGAAACAAGTTTCTCTGAGCGTGTATGGTGGATGTGCGATGCACATGTAGACGTATAATCATGGTTTCTTAGGTTTAGTTTGTGGTCTGTTATTGCCTGCCACGGTGGGTTTTGATGTAAATTCTTAGAATTAGTATATTTTTTCCTTTAGGCGGTGACATTTGCACATATGAAGAGCGAAGGCCATAAACGGTCAGCACGATTCAGATACGACTGCCCACTTAGAGTTTTTTTGTTTAACAATTTAGAGAAAACGTAAATACGTAATACGTTCATACGTAAATTTACTATCAGACATTGAAACAAGTAACGTCTTTAAGATATTGTTTGCGAGAAATACTACTAAATCTTCATAGTTAAATTTCTTTAAATATACAAAATAGGAATGCATAATTCATTAGACATTAAGTCATAAAAATGTTACTTTAGGAGCAAGAAAAATTCATTGTTGACTTTCTATCTTTGTTAAAATGGTGGTCGTCAACCCATTGATGATGTTATTTTTATAATATTATAATTTTATATTTATATTTCTTTACATTATTTTTATATTTTTACGATAATATTGGTACACTTTGCGGATTTTCAGTTCACAAGTGAAAGATTTTTCTTACCTGCATCATATGCACCAACCTCGTCTGCGGGTCCTGATCTTTCTTCTTTCTGATCAACACGTAAATTTTTCCAATGTTGTGGCAACTGACCAGCAATTTGTAAATTAGAACCTTTCCCATATAACCAGTGCCCCCGGTGATGAAAACATTTCGTCCATCGAACCACTCCGATATTGATTGAGGTTCCATACTCGCCATTTTTGGAAACGCTGGATCAAACGTCGTGAAAAATTAAACCAGGTGAAACGAAAACGAATGACAGATGAGAAGTTCTAAGTAATCCTTCGATTATCTCATGCATTGCTATTTATCACTGTTTGCATTCTCATAACTACTTAATACAGTATTGACAATTTTGTAAGTAATAATAAATTTGAATTTGTAATTAATTTTCATTTGCAAGCTGAAAACGGCGATCCGTTAATTTACATCCTATTTATAGTCACTGCACTCACGGAGGACTTTTTTTTAGCTACGCAACGTTCCTTGACTTTCAACTCTATATTTGGCATATAATTTGTATATTTCTTGGGGCGATGTAAAATGTCTATTGTTTGATTTTTTAAGCTTATTTTGGCAGGCTTATGGAATTATATTGAAAAAAAAAAATAGTAAAACTACGGTACCATACTTATCATCCTGTCTCCCACCGGTAACCGTCATTGTGTGAACAGTAAACAAATCGTACAAACAAAAAACTTACTGACGATCACCGATAATCACAATGGCTGTGAATGTATTCAGCAAGCAGAGCCTTTCCGTATTATTAAACCACGGGCGTTGCTGTTCATTCAATAACAATACTATGACGCAGTTTGGAAAATTTATGCTTGGTATGTTGCAATTATTTTCCCGAAGTGTTAAGCAATACTTTCCTTATATCATTGATTACAACGATAAATAAAATAAAAAAGTAATGATACATATTCCCATTTATAATAAATTATACAAATAATTAAAAATACTTAAATGACTAATAACATATAATTACCTCAATTGCATGTAAGTTGATCAAACTTTTATAAAATGTGCAATTGGCTTAGAACAGATTTGCAAATTCTGCTTTATAAATAGTTACTGGATGATTCAGCAAGTCAGAAGTCATTAGTCCGTGACCGAATATACACTATTTCAGTTGGCCTACTTCTGCAGGAATTATTGATCGCTCTTAATTTATGAAATTATGTAACAAAAGCAGGATTGTCTTTCCAATATATGTAAAAAAATGTTAAGTAGATAAGTAATACAGCCAATAGATGACTAAAGGCCGAAAGTACTCCAAAAATATTTTTCCGGAAAATTATTAAAAAATAGTTTAAACGTAGTTAAAAAATCATTTTACAATAGCGTATCAACAATCATACGGTAAGAAATCGAAAAAACATCTGATTGAAGAGAAAAAAAAAATTGGCCCGGGGCGGGATTCGAAACTGGTCCAAAAAGCCTTCAGCGGTTCCGCAATCCGGAAACCATAGCTACTGCACCAATAGGCGCCGCTTAAAGTACCTTCGAAATATTAGGATATATCCTGCATAGTATAATTGTCGTTTTTTGTACTACGCAATTTTTAAAGTCTGCACGATGTTTCTCTGAACTTAGTTATGTTTAATATGACATAATATATTTTTACGATAATTATAACTTAGTTTTTCACGGAAAAAACGCCGAAAAAAGTAGTTTTTATTTTTTCCTACTATGACGGACCAAACGCAGGAATTTGAAAAAAATTGAGCATAATACTTAGGACAATATCTTATTGCTAAATTAATTCTGTGTGGGTCACTCTTCGATTTCCATATGAAATCTGTATTTTTTCGATTTTTTTCGTGTTTTTCGATTTTTACAGCCAGAGTTTGCAACGGAAAAATCTGAAAACGACTCAAAGTATGTGGTTTCGTGTCCGAAATGTGTCAGATTTTTTTCAGAATTTTAAATTGTCATTAAATGGCGAAATGGGCCAAAAACTGGATTTTCGTTTTTCCTCTATAACTACCCTTACAGATGAGCTATAGGGCTAAAACTTGGCTGAAAGGTATCTTTTTTGGTAGGCTATCGAATGGCGAAGATTGGTACAAAATCCCTTCCAGGGCAGATTTGGCCCCCAAACCTATCTAACCCACGCCTTTGGCGTGTTATGCGCGCGAAGCATGAAATATCACAATTACACATAGGTAAATATGTTTAGTCACAGGTGTCTGCGTACACGAGCCTAAATATTTGAAATAAGGAAAAACGAGTTTGGACACTTTGTATACATACATTAGCTCATTGGTCAGTTAAAAAGGTAATTATAAAGGTACACGTAGGTACTTAAATTTCAAAAGCTTCTTATATTTGTTTATGAACAATATATTCAATTCGAAACCAATTCAATTCAATTTTTTAACACAATACTCTTAAAATTTAAGACAGTTTTTCCGTAAATAAATTGATCATTTTATTTAAGCATGCTTCGAAAGAAACAGTTTCACTGTCGTAAAACTGTGTTTTCGTTTTTCATGCAATATTGCAAGCCGTGAGAAAGCGAAAATGAATTCCCCGAGTGCTCGGTCGCCATACCCATTAAGAGTTACGGTAAATTTCACTTTCGGCGACGACATAATTGACACGATTCACAGTGCAGCGTTCCGTTGTAAGTAGTCAACCTTTAAATGCACTCGATACTTTTTTTGAAATTTTCAAATAACTGTAAGTTGCACTTGTGTGCAACTTAAATAACTGTAATCAACAATTGTAATATCTAATACTTAACATTTCTATTCAATATCGGTTTGCAATGTCAAGAATCAACAAGCATAACACAAGCCATTGTGAGACAGTACTCAATGATTATCAATTCACCTGCGACCAACACATTTCGTCCGCGAATTTCAAATTTCTGTAATGTTTGCGTCCATGTTCGAGTTTTCTCTGCCATCAACTAATAGTGTGTTCGTTTACCACTCCATTTTGGCCGAACATCGCATGATATTATCTTCAATGTTTTTCTTCACTCGTATAAAAAATATACACTACAATCACATCAATCAAAGTAAAATTAACACAAGAACTACAGGACAGATAAAAATGACTTGCTTCTGATTTTTTCCTTTCACAAATATTCAAATTACAAAAATGTTTTCATGAGTGAATATGTTTTTGAGCGACCTTCTCTATCGAGGTGAACATTTAGATAAAAATTTCACGAAATCTGACTAAACACAATCTTTTTCTTCTTTTGTTGTTTAATGTTGCATCGGAAGGTGATTAGCGACGACTATATCAGTATTGAGATTTCTAAACACCATCTTGTGATTTCTATAAAGCAATATACCATGCATCAGTCACGTTCAGTGGTCGATAGTTTTAGCAATGAACATTTGAATGAAAACCGAAGATAGGACCTCGAAGATCACTTTTCTACCTTAAAACATTACAAGATAAACCAGTAAACAGTAACAGTACATCGCGATCGAAACACTCGACAACATTCGCAAACTAATCACGCCAAATCACAGTCCCGACGACGTGTACATAGTCAAATACCACATTCTAATCAGTTCGGCGAAGCAGCCAACTTCGGCTGTCTTAGCGTGTCCCTAATCCTCTTTGTGTCACCAGCGACGAACGCAAGCGATCATTAACAAAAACCATATCCAGCTTGGACACGTGTCACGGACCAAGGACCGTGAAGTAAGAACCTGACCCATTGAGATCGTGTGTCAATATACTGTACCTACGTAAGGATCAGGTTAGCGATGAATGAAGGGGCCCGTAACGAGACTGAGAACGCACTGGAGACTCGCAGAGAGAAACGTTGGATCGGTTCTCGATCCTCTAACTTCACTGGGCACACTGCTCGTGCGACACTAGACGACTGCCCCTAAGTCGACGTCGATCGCAAAACGGGGCAAGATCCCAAGGACGATGTGCTCTCCGGACGATGCTCTCGGACAATGATCTCGGACGTTCCACGATCGCCTCGGGACTCTCTCGTCGGTACCCGATAAGCAAACGCGCGCCTGTTTCCGACCGACTAGCTATATTAATCACGCTGGATCGCGAGAGGAACGTGCAAAACGCGGGGGAAATCCCTTCAGCGAACTATAACGAAGGTATCCCGAGCACCAACTGAGCGTCTAGGCGCGATCGGTGAACACTTTATCCCCGTCGAGGTCATTTTTATACTTGTTCAGCGGCTAGTGCGCGGCGAGATGTGCTGCCGGGAGTCATTGTCTTTGCCGTCGAGGCACTCAGGGTCGTTCCCTTGTGCTCGGCTGCCATGAGTCGAGACCCGAGTCTCGCTCACTCGTCACGCGCGTCCGGTTTCTGTCTTGAGCCGATGGGCATTGCGCGTGCACGAGTAGAAACATTACTTTCAGCGCAATTGTTACCGTTAGTCGCGGCCGCCAATTCGCCAGCTCCGCAAGCAATGGCGCTCCGTTGTTGACGAGAGTCTATCGATGCTCAGATATTCGGAGACCCACCTAAAAAAAAGTTTTGGTACAGTGAAAGAATTGTATGATTTTCAAAAAATTATTGGCACGCTCGAATTTGCACCGATTCGCTAGCTCCGCGAACGATGACGCTCCGTTTTTGAGACTTCTATCGATGCTCGGGTACTCCGGGACCCATCTACAAAAAAGTTTTGGCACAGTGAATGTCTGTTTTGCGAAAAATTGTTAGCACGCTTTGATCCTCACCGATTCGTCAGCTCCGCGAACGATCGCACTCCGCTTTGAGACCCACCTAAAAAAAGTTTTGGTACAGTGAAAGCATGATTTTCAAAAAATTGTTGGCACGCTCGAATTTGTGCCGATTTTTTCTTTTTTGTGTATTTGTAAAATATTATTCATATAGTATTTTACATGTTTTTTTACATGTTTCCTTTATTTCATGTAGAAAAATGCCACAATCAAAGCGTTTGACAAATGAAGAACGTAATATTGTTATTAAAATGGACAAAAACGGTAGTGTCTATCGAAAAATTGTTATATTTTTCGATAAAACAGCGGCAACTGTTTTGAAAATAGTAGTTGCGTCCAAAAAGATTGGACGAGTTGTGGCTCTACCAAAATCGGGGCAGTCGAAAATTACCACCGACCGCGCAGACAAACGGATTAACAATATTTTAATATCAGAGTCCAAAAATAAGAGTTAAATTGTTAGTCGGGAGGAAAAATGCTTCATCGACACAAACAGTAAAAAGAAGGTTGCACTCAGTAGACAGACATAGTCATGTGGCAAAAAAGTTATGTAAGGAAATAAGTTTGACAAAGCGTCTTCAATTTTATAAAACAGATGTTTTAAAGTTGTTCGATTTTTGGAAAAAGTTATTATGGACGGGTGAATTAATGATCCCTGGGGGGATGTATGTGTGGAGAAAACGTGGTGAAGCATTATCATACGGTTGTCATTTCGTAAAAAAGAATCGTGTAACGGTAAACCTGGTCTCACAATCAGTTTAGAGCGTGAAGCCACTACTTTCACAATTCAACGTTCATTTTCTTCTAAGATGTTTTTGTATGATGCAGCAGGTGGGAAATTGGAAATCCGTTTTTTTTTTCTCGAGGGCGTTACAAATTGAAACGTCTCTAAAAACGTTAGAAAATTTTTTCCGTGGCTGAATCCACCATTGAAAATTAAAGTTTCCCCGCTAGTGCGATATCTTGAAATTTAAATTACAAATGTTATTTCTTTTTCTTCGTTTCACTAAGCTTCGAATGGAAGTTATACTGCCGTACAGTAATAATTAAATGAAACAAAAAAGCTAATTCTCGTCAGAGCCGATTTTGAAAAACTTTATTGATCGTTTTACATAATGATTTGATTGCCGATTTACATAATTATTCGATCTGCTTATGCATTAGATCTAGATCCCTTTTAATAGCAATCGATGATGCGGTGGTTATGCAACTTAGATATAGACAAAGGCAACGGTAGCTTTCGTGAATTCATAAAACCTTCTTTAATGTAAGACTTTTTACATTTACAAGCAAAAAATTTTGCCGAATCTTGACACCTATCTCACTATTCGACGAATTTGAATTTTTCATCAGGTTCGCAACTTTGAATAAACGCTTTCATTAAATTATCGCGAGCGAAATATCTAGTTGTCTAATATTTTCAATCGTAACTTGAAGTTCTTGCAAAAATGAATTTTGCAGAAAAACACAGATTTTCAATTTCTATTTAGCTATATTGAGATAACGGTTCCGTTAAGATAAAAAATAGAACTAGAAAAATCTTAAATAACTTCTGGTAATATGACAGTCAATTTCGATGACCTACAAATGTAAATTGTAAAATGGCCTCGATTTTCGATTGACAGTCGTCATAGGAAAAGCTGATGACTCAGTATATGAATTATTTCACTTTAAACCATAATTTACAAATTTTAGCATAAAGCATTTCGTTTCGTGTAGAAAGTTTTCTTCAAGTAATATTTTGTTGGCAGGTATTGAAAGTAACTAAAGATTATTTTTCAGTATTTTGTTCATATTAATTTATCTTCAGTTCGCTTATAATGTTAAAAAAATGTTCCGAGTTCGAATGTTTCGCTTATCTCTACTTATTTTATAGTGTATCTTCGTTAATTAAAAATTACTATTTCGCAGAACATTGAGGATCCAAAGAACATTTCACCATCTACAACACATGTGAATATTAATAAGATCCAAATAATGTCTCACCTTCCTATGAAGAATCACGTTAATTGCATTTTATTCAGAAACACTGATGATAATTATACCTACATACTTTTACCAGTTATAAAAAGGTAAAGAAAAATCTCGTTAACACGTTGAATGCCACATCACCCATATGTGGGTGACGGAATTATTTGTGCAGGTTTTAAAATGAATTTTTACGTTGATATATTCATTGTACTGAACTTGATTAGGATCTGTAACATGTAAGAAAGTTGGAGGATTATTCAGTATCATACATTTAATTTTTTGCAATTTTTATTTCATTAAATAACTTACTTTGATTTTATGGAATTTTTCGAGTTTCTAGTTTGGCGTTCAAAGTGTTAAATGGTATTGCGTCATAATCTGATAGCGAACCATAATATAGAAGATGTAATTTATATATATTTTGTCTCGGAAATCCAAACCGGTTCTCTTTCGAGATTAGTATCATTTGTATACATAATTTTGGATCCAAGATATTAATAGTTAATACTTAATTCCTTCCTTTCATTAATCACCATTCAATATTCCGTTAACACTGGGTTTACGGTGCACTAAAAGTGACTATTTTACATTACTTTATCAAAATAACAAGAATATATATATATATATATATATATATATACAGAAAGAAATAAATTTATTGAATATTTCCTCATGAATGCATCTTTACAATTTCAATAATTATGAATTAAAAATATTAGAACCCGTCATTTTGACGGGTCCCGTAAACCTAGCGTTGATGATGATTAAACTATTGAGATGTTGTGTTAAACCAGACAAATATTGAATTACTCTATTTTTACATTGAACGGTTTATTTTAAATATATAACAGAAGTGTTGTTTCGTTACAATGCTGAAACCTTGAAGCATTTTTCTGTTTTTTTTTTTTTCGTGTGCACCACCTTTAGCCGCAAGAACGAATGAAGAACGGAAATTTTATCCGCCGAAATGGACTTTGTCACGACTTATGGCATCCTATGGTTTCCTGGCATGGTTCCCTAAGCAATTGCGCTTCTATGCCATGTCCCAACGTTACAAAAGATCGACGAGAGCCAGATAGGTGGAGTAATTTTTCATCGTTTGCGTCTTAATATTGGAACGACTGCAATCAACTGGACACCACAGAAGAAAGTTCTTATTCCGTGGCTTCGGATCCAGGTCAGCCAAACGCCTAGGGATCTCATTGTTCGGCCTTGAATGAATGGAAGACCTTGTCGTTCCTTAGCATTTCGGAAGTCCAACCAGTTCGAGGATTTCGCAAGTGTGGAAAGTATTTTGATTGCAACGTAAATACCATACATCGACGACCTTTTACCACCATTTTTCATGGTTTATGCTAATCGCTTTGACGCGTGTCGTCGGGGTTTAGTATTGATGCTTCGAAAAACCAATGACAAACCTTTCGTCGATCGCGTACCGTCGTTTTAACTACTTTTTTTTCAAGTAGGACGTAACGCGAATTGGATTATATTAACGCGTTTGCTTACGTATCACCATTGTTTGATGGCGAATGTTACTTTCATAATTGATGTTGTTTTAATTACTTTTTGACGCAAGCAGGATGTAACACGTGAATCAATTAATATTGATCCGTTCGTCTACGTCATGTATGTCGATCAACACTGATATCGAATGATTACAATTGGGTAAGGGACCCAATTACTGTGGGGATACCAATTACTATGCCTGTATTAATTATACTTATCTTTAAAGCATAATGAATATTAAAAATGAGATACTACATTTTTTCATTAAAATCAGTTAATGTATGTTATAGATATGTCACTTCTTTGATATTCATTATGCCTTAAAAATAAGTACAATTAATATAAGCACAGTGATTAGTAACCCCCACAGTAAATGGGTCCCTTACCCTATATGTCCGATTTTTAGAAATAAATTTTCTTTTTTGAAGACAAACTACGCTGTTTTTACGATAAAGGAATCCGTCAGCTCGTAAAACGTTGGGAGGCAGTTCTAGAAAATGGTCGTGACTATATTGATTAAATGACTGCGGATCTTTATGCAAAGTAAAAATTGTCTTTGTTAATTGCGTCGTACAGGAGCTGCATAGACATTTATTTAGTACCGTATTCATCTTAATTAGTTGAAAACATGTAACAGTATTTTTAAATTCTTTAATCCTCGGACTCCTGCAAGTTCTAAGCCTATGGCATAGGCCCTATGCCGGAGTCATTTCTGACCCACCCGATATTTCTCGGGACCGGCTTTCATCATATTTCGGATGAAGAAGAAGAGGGGATTTTCTTATTTCGGAATAAAAAGCGTCGTCCTATATCGGAATAAAATTGTACATATTAACAGTCGGTCGAGCTTATCCCCACCGCGACAGGTCACGAATGACTCCGACATAGCATACGGAGGATTAAATGTGCGTTTACTGATTTGAATTTGACTTACTCAATTTTGTTCTAAGTGCATAAAATTCGCAGTCTATTGATTCACAAAACTGTTACTTTACAATATTACCGTTGGTGTTTTATTTTCAAATCGGATACGAACTTTTGCAATTATTTAATATTTTATTCGAAAGCTATCCTTTGCAAATACAAATGGATATTATATTATGTTTTAAGCCATTATCATGTCGATGAATCATTGGGTGCTAAGTCGGCGCTGTAAGGTAAAAGGTTGAAAATTTTGCAACAAAATCACCGGAAATCTTGAGTCCGTGGTGAGTGTTGGATCTGATCCGGACTAAACGCTCCGCTCTACCGTGGGTGTGGGATCTGATCCAGGCTAGAATTTAGTGTGGGGGCAGCACTATACTGGAAGCACAAAAACCCCAGACGTGAGCAGTTTCATATCCTCTGTCACAGTTTAAATATTGAATCACAGGCGGTAGAATTTTTTAAAAGTGTGAAACAGTATCAAAAGTGTGTTGAATTTGTATTGAATTTTAGTATATGTTGATTTTATTTGCACATAACAAAATCGTATATCTTCTTTGTTTCGTATTTATTTCAAAGCGGTCCTAGTACATTTCCACCTTATCTTTGTCTTCCAATATTATAAAATAGTTGTTTTACTGACTATCATACATAAGAAGAGGATACTATAATCAGTCCTGCATCACAAACTTATTAAGTCTGTGCCTGTATTCTTTGGTCGGTAAAGCAGTTGGCTTGTGCGTCGTAAGTCAACACGGTGTTCGATCTATTCTTATACTTGTTCTACATTTTTATTTAATAAACAATAATTTATATTATCGATAGGTTTTCTTCGAAATATAATTTAATCCTTTTCCTTATTGCCGCAATGCGATATTCATATAGATGGCACTACTCGTATACTTTTGGAGGGATAACGCGATTCAATATGGCGGCGATTGGTGTTGTGCGTTTGTGAACGTCAGGGTGAAAACCGGTGCATAGTACACGAATAATTGTGGTTAATATACCACAGGTTTACACAGACATTAAGTTGATTAAAATATTACTGATAATAATCACAAGTAGCTCTTTAGCTGAGCAAAATGTCCAAGACAGATGAGAATGCAGACACAGGAGATACAGGAGATAATTCAAATGGATCGTCGGCGGAGACCACGTCGTCCCGTGGTGGTGACTTCGAAACGAAGCTCGAAACCGATCGAAGTAAACGTTTTGATTATTTACTGAAACAAACTGAAATATTCTCTCATTTCATGACAAACAATCAGAAGGACAAAGCTGGTAGTCCTCTAAAAATCAAGGCTGGCAGGCCCAGGAAGCAACAACCAGAGATTCCAGTGAAAACCGACTCTGGTGATCACAGGCACCGTAAAACCGAACAGGAAGAAGACGAAGAGTTATTGGCTGAAAGTAATGCCAGTGTAGCGCCTACTACGCGTTTCGAATCGTCGCCACACTATATCAAATCCGGTGAGTTACGAGACTATCAAATACGTGGTTTAAATTGGATGATATCCTTGTATGAACATGGTATCAATGGTATCTTGGCGGACGAGATGGGTCTTGGTAAAACTTTGCAGACTATTTCACTGCTTGGATATATGAAACACTTCAGAAGCATTCCTGGCCCCCACATAGTTATTGTCCCGAAGTCTACTCTGGCCAATTGGATGAACGAGTTCAAAAAATGGTGTCCTACCTTACGAGCAGTCTGTCTCATAGGAGATGCAGAAACTAGGAACACTTTCATTAGAGACGTTATGATGCCTGGAGAATGGGATGTTTGTGTAACATCCTATGAGATGGTAATTAAAGAAAAGTCAGTATTTAAGAAGTTTAACTGGCGTTACATGGTGATCGATGAAGCTCATAGAATAAAGAATGAAAAATCAAAGTTGTCGGAGATCCTAAGAGAATTTAAGACGGCTAATCGACTTCTCTTAACTGGAACTCCTTTGCAAAATAATCTCCACGAATTGTGGTCATTGCTCAATTTTCTATTGCCAGATGTATTTAATAGTTCGGACGACTTCGACTCTTGGTTTAATACTAACAGTTTCTTAGGTGATAATTCATTAGTCGAGCGACTACATGCTGTTCTTCGACCATTCCTCTTAAGACGCTTAAAATCTGAAGTAGAGAAAGGACTAAAACCAAAAAAAGAAATCAAGGTATACATTGGACTTAGTAAGATGCAAAGAGAATGGTACACAAAGGTGTTAATGAAAGATATAGACATTGTTAACGGCGCAGGAAAGATTGAAAAAATGCGGCTACAAAATATTTTGATGCAGCTACGCAAGTGTTGTAATCATCCATATTTGTTCGACGGTGCAGAACCTGGTCCCCCATACACGACTGACGAACATCTTGTTTATAACTGTGGTAAAATGGTAATTTTGGATAAGTTACTACCAAAATTGCAGCAACAGGAGTCTCGTGTTCTTATATTTAGTCAAATGACAAGAATGTTAGACATTTTAGAAGATTACTGCCACTGGAGATGTTTTCAATATTGTCGTTTAGATGGTAATACAGCGCATGAAGATAGACAGCGTCAAATTAATGAATATAATGCACCTGGAAGTGAGAAATTCATTTTCATGCTGTCGACACGTGCTGGTGGTTTAGGTATTAATTTAGCAACCGCAGACGTAGTTATTATTTATGATTCTGATTGGAATCCACAGATGGATTTACAAGCGATGGATCGAGCCCATCGTATAGGTCAACAGAAGCAAGTTCGTGTCTTCAGATTTATTACAGAGAACACTGTAGAAGAAAAGATTGTTGAGCGTGCCGAAGTTAAACTGCGGTTAGATAAGTTAGT
This sequence comes from Halictus quadricinctus, assembly GCA_028454245.1. NCBI lineage: Eukaryota > Metazoa > Arthropoda > Insecta > Hymenoptera > Halictidae > Halictus > Halictus quadricinctus. The sequence goes on from CM052119.1 coordinate 13,084,691, forward strand.
CATACAACAAGGGCGATTAGTCGATGCGAAGCAAACGGCATTAAACAAAGATGAAATGTTGAACATGATCAGACACGGTGCGAATGAAGTGTTTGCATCAAAAGATAGCGCTATAACGGACGAGGATATAGACACAATTCTACAGAAAGGTGAAGCAAAGACAGAAGAAATGAAACAGAAGCTGGAAAGCTTAGGCGAATCTTCTCTCCGCAACTTCACTGTAGATGCACCTACAGATTCGGTGTACCAATTCGAAGGCGAGGATTACCGTGAAAAACAGAAGATCCTTGGTCTCGGCAACTGGATAGAACCACCCAAGCGAGAACGTAAAGCCAATTACGCAGTCGATGCATACTTCAGAGAAGCTCTTCGAGTATCAGAACCGAAAGCTCCCAAGGCACCTAGACCTCCGAAACAGCCCATTGTTCAAGACTTCCAGTTCTTCCCGCCACGATTATTCGAGTTACTCGATCAAGAAATTTACTACTTCCGTCAAACCGTAGGCTATAAGGTTCCAAAAAATCCTGAACTAGGGTCTGACGCAGCCAGAATTCAGAAAGAGGAGCAACGTAAAATAGACGAGGCGCAACCATTGTCCGATGAGGAAGTCGTCGAGAAAGAGAAACTTCTTACACAAGGTTTCACGAACTGGACGAAAAGAGACTTCAATCAGTTCATAAAGGCGAACGAGAAGTACGGTCGCGATGATATAGAAAATATCGCCAAGGAAGTAGAGGGAAAAACTCCAGAAGAGGTCATGGAGTACTCGGCGGTATTCTGGGAACGATGCCACGAGTTGCAGGACATCGATAGGGTGATGGCGCAAATTGAACGTGGAGAGGCGAAGATACAAAGGCGAGCTGGCATCAAAAAAGCCCTGGACGCGAAGATGGCCAGATACCGGGCTCCATTCCATCAGTTGAGGATAGCTTATGGTACCAACAAGGGGAAGAACTACACTGAAGAGGAGGATCGGTTTCTCGTCTGTATGTTACACAAATTGGGCTTCGACAAAGAGAACGTGTACGAAGAGCTTCGGGCTACGGTCAGATCGGCACCACAATTCCGTTTCGATTGGTTCGTCAAGTCTCGCACCGCTTTGGAATTACAACGACGTTGCAATACCCTGATCACTTTAATAGAACGTGAAAACCAAGAGTTGGAGGAGCGAGAGAGGCAAGAGAGGCGAAAGAAGGGTGGCAGCATAGGAGCTAAACCGGCTTCAAAGAGGAAACAAGAGAACTTACCAGCGCCCCAGGACAAACCACGAAAAAAGAAGAAGTAAGAAGGAAATCGCGAATCATTCTCCCAATAGACCTTCTCAGAGAGTACGAACTTGATTGCAACGGGAACTCTCTATTTCTTTCGATTCTTTTCATCGTTCATTTTCCTTCCAAACATTAACAGTATCATCGGATAAGTTCAAGTGAACAGTATTTCATCGCATCTTTGCTCTTGCCCCCATTCCCTTTGAATTTCAGTATACTTATGTTTCGCCCGATTATTTTCTCCGATTTATTTTCGACATTGTTCAAAGCCAAGGCTTTGAAAAGCGTGAATAAATAGTGAACAGAGAGGAAGCTTATTTATTGATACTAAGGAGAACAACGGAATGACAGTAATTTTGAAAGGTTTGTGGGCGTAGTACTGAAAGACAGTGTTTTGTATTCATATACTGAGTGACCGATTTCATCTTAAAAAACGAATATATTATATTTTAAGAACTAAGAAAGACTCTCGAAGATAACTTGTATGTGTCCTTTTAAGTGGTATTTAGTAAACCTTTTGCAACTGAAAAATTAATAAATGTGAACTGCACACGACGTGTTTCGTATATTTACTATATTTTATATCGTGCTTTTCTCTAACTTGATAAAATGTACGTTTGTGTAGATAAAAGGGCCACTCGGTATACAATCATGTCAAAGTAACGTTTTTTGGCTCTGTAAAACCGAAGCGATACTTTTTGATATACTTAATCATCAAAATCATGCTCGCTCCTACTAAGTATAAATCGCACTCAGACACAACATAAACGTACCTTGAATGAATTTTACACGTTAATACTTGTAATGCAATACTGCGTCAACGATTTTATTTATTTGTTACGACTTTTAAGGCATTGTAATTCGTTTTACGAATAAAATACCGTATGCCGCATCACATGTAGTATCTGTTAGTACATTCGATTATAGTTGATACAATATCAATTAGTCATTCGAAGTCACAGACGCCTCGATATACTATTTTATAAATTTCACATTTTATTTAACAATGACAATTGATTTTGTATTAGCTATTGATCATTACCCTCGTTTGAAATTCAAAAGTAATAAAAGGGGATAAATTGCGAAAATCAATTATTTAAGAAAATAAACAAATCTACTCTTCTTTTTTTTGTATAGTTATATATTTACTGAATTTTAGAATCCTTAGCAATGAGCAAGGAAAAAATATAAATCGGGATACTTGTTTCTAAATCGAGTCTTAGCACGTAATTATTGATAATAATTATACATATATTATATATATTAAATATATAAATAGTGAATATTGCTCGATAGTTACAAAAGAAAAACCCGATCGCCCAAAATAAATTGAGAATGGATAGTTTTTGACTGGCAATAGGTATTCGTAATTTTTATAAGACGCAGAGAAACATGCAAAATGAATAAATATTCGTTATTACATTGGTCACACATTTTTCAGGTATTTCCAGCCCCCTTGTAATGAATTCAGTAAAAAAAAGTTGCATATACATTGATGTACACAGCAGATAATAACTGTAAATCTCATTTGAATTATTTCAGATTAAAAATTAGACTGAGGTTGTTTATGCAAATGCATACATTTATAAAATAAAGATTTAAGAGCAAGATTTGCACAGAAAAATCGTTTCACTTCTTCTAGATCTGAATGATACATTTTATTCTGCATATTTTGCACATGCATATATTTTACACATATATTACATATGCTTTGTATATTTGCAAATACATATATGCACACATACTTTGCGAGCATTTGTACCCAATTTGTAAATATCCGTAAATGTTTTATACATTTTCTATAAAAACTTACAAATCTATAGATTATTATAACCTTTTCTTCAATTCGGACAATGCGCTAATAAGTATGAATTATTATAGATTTCAATAAATATAAAATATGTAGACTTCATTACAATATGCAAAATGTACAAAATTTGAAATTTGAAAAATAAACCAATATACATATAGCGGCTCACAAAAGTATTCGTGTACATTAAAGATTAAGTTTACTCAATTTAATTTTACTGGTCTTTTAATAATAACATATAATTAAAATAAGTTCATAATCATAGTAAGTTGTAACAATATAGCACAAAAATGTTTATAAAAAATTGAATAAATTTGATCCGTCTATACAAGAATTTTTGTATCCACTGTATGCAAAATTAATTCGAATATCCAAAATGTATCGAAATATGCAAGATAAATCTGAATTTGGAGAACACATTGGAAATTTCAGAATGTTTTTATGTTTCTTTTTTTTTTCATTTTGTTTGCAGAATGTTATTTGTCACTTGTAAATATATGTATTTATATTTTTAATTTTGATATATAAAAATTCTTTATCAATTATTATACGAATCGATAACGAAGGATGAAAGGAGTGTGAACGTATTTAAAAATTTAATTATGTTTAGTATATATAAGTGCATATATCTTGCATATCTTATACATGCATAAACACCTGCAGTCTAGCTACTTATAACATTTTGGCTGTCAGAGTGGAATGACAAGTGTTATGACTGTTGGTTTATATGTATATATCCTAAATCACTCAGAAGATAACCCTCAGCTAACATTATTTCCACTAAAACTTCTATTTTTTCCGTCTTGTATTTCTTTAATGTAGTACTTGGTTACTATTCACAGAAATAAAATATCATCACTTACATATAAAAATAATACAGATTAAACTATGAATTTGCATAAATGCAAAAGTTACCGTGGCAAATTTTACTTACAATAGTGCAACTCCAAAAAGGATAGCAGAAATAAATTGATTTACTTCTTTTGTGTTCATATACAATTCCAGTTTTTTAATTGGCGATAATGCATCCCTTTTCTTGCAAGAAGAAAGTAATAAAGTTCCTTTAAGTTATGCTTTTGTTATAATTACCACATCTTTTAATGTGAATAATGAAAAAGAAACACGATTATGCAGAATTATCATTTTGCTTTTTTATACATTGCAGCAGAAACATAGCAATTCAATGTAATTGAAGAAAACACTTTTGATCCTTACATTATATTAATGTCATGAAAAATAGATCCTGGACGAATCTAGAAAAGTAAAATAGAACTATTTATGTAATTTTTTTAATCACTTTGTAAGGCTCCGAAGTTCATTAATATCACCACGGGATATAATATTCTAATTATACACTTTGTATTTTGTATTATCAAAGTTGCCTAGAATAATGTTGCTCTCTATTAGCAATAAAATTTTGTAAGGTCGATTGATGTGAAACGATTTGCACCAAAGGTGAAGAATATGTACAAGAAAAATTTAATAAACAATATATTTTCCACTATTTGTATACACTCTTCTAACATATGTATCCACAACTTCTCTATTTAGTTCTTAAAACATTGTATTAATTAGTATTTGACACTGCAATAGTGGAAAATATATCATTCCTTCCTTCAATTTTTAAGAATTACTTCACATTAGTCTCAAATACGTCTACGAATAATGTATTATCAATCAGAATGAGTATATCTAAAATCTCACATTGTAAGTAAAAATAAAATGAGCCACAGAACTGTTGTCTTAATCAATAGCAATTAGATTTTGATTTACATATGAAAGAAGTTACATATAAATATCATTTAACAAATATTAATTTTTATGCGATTATAAGTTCACACTCTTAAGAGTTACACATAACATATTAATATTGCTGATTAAAATGCACATATGTTACATTAAAGGATATACAGAAAATTCGCAGGAAACTAAAGTACTCTATTTCATGGTGATTACTTACTCTATTCTTTTTATTATACTTTTTTTTCGTTTTGTCTTTTAATTTTCTCTGTAATATATTTCTATCTTATTCTATTACACATACTTTCGGAAATCTTATAGTGATGTTGTTCCATCTAAAATTAATGGGCAACTGAATACACTTAATTTATTGTGAATACAAAAATTATAATTATTAAAAATAATATGACTTGTTTCTAGTTTATATAATCACTATGGCAAGGACCGGCCCAACTGTAAGTTATCTAAATGTATTTAAATAAATTGATTCTCCTTTTTGTTGCAAGAGTGTAGTCAAACAGGTAGAAAATATATGAAAGACCATAGACATTGTGCAAGTGAGTAAAATGAAATTCAATCAGAGACTAGTGACTGATTAGTATTACAATGGGCCCAAATAAAATATGAAAATTTATATTTCCAAGTAATTACAGCTTTCCTGTAAACAGTGGTCGGCAGTTTGCAACGATTATAACAATTTGGTGTTTTCTAACAATCGATTCATGGTCTACATACGCACTCTAGTATAATTATTGAGTGCATACCACTCAATACATGGATGTTCTAATATTTTAATGATTATATCCGTCTACATTTCAAAGGTTGCAATAATAGCAATAACAGTACTAATACTGGTAAATTATATGGCGCGGTAAGCAATTTTATCTCATTTAGATACCTAGTACATACATACATATGTATGTACTAATATTTTTTTTTTTTGCCTACCTAATATACGTATACTAAAATTTATTATCCGAAATCTACAATTTGATAATAAATTGCAATACCAAAAGATTTAGTATGCATACAGTTTACTTCAAATATAGAAACAATGTTTCTTTTTTCTTTTTTTTTACAATCAACGTAGTATTAAACTTTTGGTGAATTCTGAGTATATAATGATTATATTCTATTATATTTTAGTGCGTTTGCAAGAGATTGATTAACTTGCAAGGATATTATATATCACTTATTATTTTACCATATTTAAATGCAATCTCATTACATACATTCTAAGGAAAAGAGAAGAAAGGAGGATTTTTCATCATTTGCTTTGACAGTGATCCAAAGCAATCAATTGAATTGTCTTACTGTTATATAAAATATAAACTTTTAAGCGACATAAAGAAATGCTAACATAGTTGTGGATATAATAATAACAATAATCCAACAATGAATTACTATACACTAAAAAAAGTACAATAAAAAAAAAAGAAACAAATGAAATGAGACATAGTAGGCTTAATAAATTATTAAAAAAAAGAAAAATGTATATTATTTTGATATTGAAGAAGGAAAGGATGAATAGGTATAAAAAAAAAACGTGAAGTAATCTAATTAATATTGCATAGAAAGTGCAAACTTTAAGTCAGAAGTCAGAGTTTGCATTAGTCAGCATTTATACTATAAATAAACATTAAACTGCCATAAACTAATAGGAATTAGTTTCCTTACATTCGTTTATGTTGCGAGAACGTAATAAAATAATCTAAAGTCCGTATATGTTACATCATAAAATAAAATGTTCACTGTGATCGCTCAAACGATTATTTACAACATCGGCGTTGCAAAGAGTAATCCAAAACGATAACTGCGTACTTATAAAAAGTAAAAGTAAAGAAGAGAAAGTTTCAACGTAAATTAAATAGTATACGTTAACAGGTACTTATACTGCGATGTAATAATAGTCGCGGGCGTATCGTCGTTTAAACAAATTTCTGTTCCTCCGTGTACAATAAACGGCACTCTGCGCAGTTTGCGATTTAAAAAAAAAAATGCTACGAATCTCTTGTATCAGTTCACATTAAAAAGTAATATCACGCATAAAAAGAGGATACATCTCTATAATTGATTAATAGTGACTGGACGAGACGAATTCAGTCAGAAAAAGGAACAAAAGGGAGAATATATAGCGCAGCGCATAGAAATTCAACACCCTGTCTGTATTCCTCTACAAGCAAGATAAGAGAGAATCTAAGTGAAAGCTTTAATTTGAAATCAGATGCCTCCAAGGGGGTGGATCGGGGGGTGGAGGCAAGGGGACTGGTTACGGCCGGCAATGGCTTCTTTTCCTACCACCTTCGTTACCATCTTCCTCTTCACCACCTCGTCTGACTTCTGTATACCGTTCACCTTTCACGCTCACAATCTTGTTCTCCAGATAACGCACTAATTTTTTCGGTTCCGTTTTCGGGGCGACCGGGCGATGCTCACGCGAATCATCGTCCCTGTCGACGTAACTATATCTTGCGATGATACGGGATTTCAGTTCCTCGTCGTTCAGTCTAGCCCTGTTGCGACCGTTTGGCTGCCACAAGATAATATTATTATTTTATACCGTTCAATTAATCCCTTGTACTACAAGCTATTTTACGGTTACAGTGATTAAAACTTCTTTGTCGTTCATAATTTTTTAGAAGAAGAAAGACGTTTATATTTATTGTATGTCTATGTATGTATTCTCTAATCGCTATATATCGACAGCAACAAAGTAGAATTTTATTTCGGTTTATAGGAAATTAATAACATACATATTTAGTAGAACCTGTTCGAAATCTTCATTGCGAGTATGACTCGATGTAATAGGGCAAGGGGTTAATCATTAATAATAATTACCGTCATTGCTACTACGTATCTCCACAGATTAGTTAAAAAATATTCGCAATAGAAGTTTTCATGCAAAAGTACATAATGATTCGAAAACGAAAATATGTTAAATTGATATTTTGAACTTACTTTAATTGTCTTAATTTTATTTTGATACAAAAAATCAAATCTAAACTTCGTTTGATGAAAAGAAAGGGCCAAAACATCGTAGCTATGAAAATCTATAATTTGTTCAGGGATTCATAAGTGTATATACATTAATTCTCACATAGTTTACTTTACAAAATTAAAAACAAATTACTCTATGATGATTTAAAAAGTTTTCCATAAAATTATATAATATGATACTTACTGTTACAAATGTTAAGTTACTAGCAATGCTTTGTCCTGCTTCTTGGCGATGCAGGGCAAGTTGAGCAGCCTCTGTAATATCACCACCAGCAACCGCCAAACAATGTCTAAGCTCTGCAGGACTTGCAGCTGGGAACATTTCTTGTAATAATGCTACTTGATGCCATGATGATTCCTAAATAAAAGAATAAATTATTATTTGAAAATATACGTTTGTATTAGTAGATAGCACTTTTAAAGAGCTAACTACTTAAAATTTTGCTAAAGAATATTTTATACAATTTAAAAAGTTTGACAAATTGCTAAGACACACAAATAAAAAAATAAAACTCACTTCTTGAAAATATTCTCCACTGGAATCACTTCCAGCATCACTTGTTTCGGAAAGATGATGCACTCTAATTCTCTGGGTGCCAGGTGGTAATAGTGCAGTCAGACTAAGTTGACTCAAAGGATCTTGAGGCTGGCAATTTTGATTTTCTTTACTCTCTTCCCGCAACTTACTTTCAACATCCAACAACCACTTGGACACTGCTTCCTTTTCAATTTTAGAAAACTCAGGAAGACAAGCTGATACCATTTCACAAAGTCCGTCAACATCTAAGTCTTCCTCAAGCGCACTTTCCTCTACCATACTCACCACATAACCGAGAACGATATCATCTATTAAACTGAAAAAAAAATATTTTTCTCAGTTACAATCAAAATGAAAGCGCAATCATACATTTACTTTGATTCAAATATAGGTAAGAGATAGTGTTTACTTTCTGTTTACCTCAATTGGGCAGTAGGCACCTCTTTCCTCACAAAACTAAACAATGACTTCTTCACCAATTCTTCTTTCTCATCCATTGTGCGATTCATCCTAAAATAATCATTTAAAATAATCTAGTTATTTCATCCCCTCCATAATACTCTTTCTTTTAGAAAACAATATCATTACTATGGTTGAAAAACCTTGAAATTGAACATAAAAAGTGTATTAACTCTTATTGAATAATCCTGTCATAAAACAAAACTACTGAACAATAAGATTTGTTGTAAACATAATAAAAGTTTAGTCATCGATAATAGAAATAAATTTCTATTTCACTTTCGTTAATTATTTCGTAAAAGCCTTATTTCGTATAAATTATTTTTATTTAAATATTTAATAAATAATAGATCGACATATATTGTCGGAAAACAAAATTCATATTCTATTTTATTAGGATTAAAACTGTAATTAAAAAAAATCACATGTCAAACGAGTAAGTTAAAACATATATTTTAGCAATTTTAACTACAATAGAAATAATTGCTTCCTCAATCTACTAACTACTGATTGATTAAAACGCAGTCCTCGACTACGAAGTTGTTAAAACCGTTCAATTTACTGCGCAATAAATTATTCACAATTGAAATTCAAAGGCGCACCACGTCGATATGAAAATTTTGTTTCAGAAAATTACGGTTTTATAAGCCGAAATCATGGTTTAGTGGTTTGCATTCCAGTTAGGTTAAGAGAAATAAGGTAAAACAGAGTGCAAAAAGTCTTTAACGAGGTTCAGTTTAATGAAGAATTTAATAGGTTATTCGTTCTCTGTGAACGAAAAGAAATTATTCCCCATAACGTGCTAAAAAGTGGAAAATGCGAAAGAGGGGTGTATAACATAGAAATGGAAAAGGGACAAGGAGAAATTGACAGGAAAGGTGGTAGCAGCGCCGGTCATTTCCAGCACTGAACATTCCTGTTCATCAACGGGAACAAATCCCTATCGCGGACCAACGTCAATGGATTTTACTATGAAAGCGTAGACAAATACGCACCTGACTTTTTTTCCGCGTTCGAAGTCCTCGGACCGTGGATATGGCTGAAAACTGATAAAAATTTCGTATACAAACAACGTTCCTCGCCTTGACAGTTCGTCAAGAGGAGGGATGAAGATAACGTGGCGCCATCAGAGTTTGCGACCCACTTCGGAATCAAATCAGCAATTTCTACAACAAAATTATATTCCTTATTTACGGAAAATCAAATCTATATATTTGTTTAGACAGTTCTGCAATATATATTTGCACATACGTACATTATATTACGTCAAAAGAAGGCGTAGGCGTTGAACTTGGATCGGTATGGCAGTATCGATAATATGTAACCCTAAAATATTTGACGTACAAATATCTATTTGTGTACAGTAGAAATTACATTTTGAGAGTGTATCATGCTGAATGAAAAGGTGTACAGGGTGTCCCAAAAATTTTGGAGTCCGTTGAAGGGGATGATTCTAAGAAACTTTTTCCTTGGCAAAAATATGATAAGCGGTTTCGTTTTCGAGTTATTAATGAGAAACACGAGCCAACCAGAGCGCGGTAGCAGCCAATGGATTCCGTTGCTGTCCCGCCGTGCTCGAATCGTGACCAAGAGAAGGAGCAGCAATTTATTTAAATAAAACTCGCATATCCAACCGTAAGCGCACTTGCTGCTTCGAATTCTCTTATAAGACCGAACAATAATTGCACACATGCTGACTCGATCATATGTAGATTCAAATTATTATCGTAAGCGGCAGTGTGTACTCGTAACAGTGTGGATCCGTAGAAAATTATGAAAATGTTTTAAACATTGAGACGGACGTGTTTTAGAACAGAACAAATGTCCTGACACACACTGACACGAGCTACTTTATACACTTTCCCAATATAAATAATTGAATGTTGTAAAGAATGGGGTAGAATATACAATCTAAATGTTCTATTACGTTTGAAGATTATTTTCTTTTGAATGATTAAAATAAGACCAACATATTTTGCTATACATTACTGTAGCAATTTATTTATAAGACATAATTTCACATGTTACAATGTACACATACTTTCCAATCATACATGTATTTTTACAGTAAACGTAGTTTCGTAGCTAGCTTCGATTTTTAGTACGTGTCATATGCGTAGAGAGTTACTTTCACACAATTTGTATGAATGAATTCGAAGAAAATTGCGCATATAACTTTTTCTCGAAAGAAATTTACCGAATTATCTAGAAACCTAAAGTTGGAATTACAGTACAGTAGATGTCAGGTCAATGTGTCGTCGGTTTATATTTCGATAGATCGTCTTTGTAATCTTATCTAATAATAACAGAGGTTCGCGACTAATATATAAATGCATCAATTTTTCATTGATTCAATAATATGTTACGCATCAAAAACACAAGATGAAAATTACAAAACTTTTTACATGATCCATAAATACTATTGTTGTACTGTTTTCATCAAATCATACTTTAAAAATTGACTTAAATTCAACAGATACAACTTTTTTCATTTAAAAAGAACGAAAGCTCATTACACAGTGTTCATACACGAGTGATTAAATTAAAAAAATGAAGCGTATAGTTTTTAGCAGAATTCGAATTAACGATTTATGTTACAAGTCACATAATTAAAATGGAGAAATCAACTTCTAATTGGTAATATAAATCGACTTCCAAGTAACGATAATACAGTTATTATTAAACTGCGGATTTTATGCATTTTTTGACGTATTTAAATATACGCGATAAAATAAATTTTGTTAAATATTTAATAAGATAATAACTTTGTTTCGACCTAAAACGCCATTAATCAAGCAAAGCAATTCCATCGTTTTGCTCGTTTACAGAATTTTAAATTTACATCAGTATCCGCAGTCTAGACATTATGAAGGCATATGTGTAGGTCGATTTGTTAACAGATAATTTGTAAGTAAAAACGTAGAAGCTGTATATTGTGTACAAGCTTCCACGCGTACACACAATAAACTCGATTATAGGTACTCTGTAAATATGTACAATTAATTAGTAAAATTACGATTCGAATAATTCTAAATTTAAACCGTACTCTCTAGCGTAATCTTTCGCATGGAAATGTCAATTTCGAACAGCAAACTTGAAAAACATGCTCGAAAGATATACAATATTGCCGCTACGATTCGTACAGTGAATGGTAAAAATAGTTTTACTTTTTTTTAAATTACGTACGCTCTATTTACACTGTCACTGAAATATTTGTCATGTTTCCCTTAGAACAAATTATATCGTATTTTGTGTTTTGAATTACCAAGACCCAATGAGAGTGAAAACTAGATAGGTATGTACCTAAGAGTTCATGGCAACAATAGATTATGGAAAACAATATCACAAAAGTAGTATATTTCTTCCTTTTTTATAAACGTTCCGTTTTGAAAGGTAAATATCAAGGTCATTGCTTTTCAAAAATTATGTTGCAACCAATTTGAAGGATAAAACCTATGCTTTACAATTCTATCGCAACATTATGTTAATCTAAGAATTCTTCAAAATATTAAAGTCATAGGTAGTTTTATGTTCGTTTCTAATCTTTCAGTAAACAATTTAAGTATTAAAGGAATACATTCATTTAGAGTATCGAGAAATTGATTTTCTTTCGAGACTCTTTCATCAAATGTAACATTTTAACAATACGTCTTGAAGCAATATCTTATTGTAAAAGATATTGTTTTACTTTATTCATACGAAATATGAATTTGCTTGTCATCGTTGGTAAAAGTAGAAACGAGACGAATACTGTTCACGCTACAATAAAATTTATAGATCTATTATATTTATGCTTTTAACATGAAGAATGTCAAAACAATTAAGTATTTTTATTTGATAGAATTTATTCGTACTAAAAAATGCAAGGACTTATGAAATGACCTGATATACCTTTCCCACAAGAGATTCTCAAAGAGCCCTCATTTTCTGTTTGCCAAGGAAAATGCTTCCTTAAACACACTTCATTCAAACTTATTCTCTTTATTACTAAACAGGTTTCTTTTCTTTCGAAGGCTCTTCTTTCTCAACCTCACTTCTTTCACCGTCTTCAAGTTCAACGGAACCGAAATCCCTGGACTCTTCCTTACTGTCTTTAATAGAGGCCGTTTCCGTTTCCGTTTCCTCGACTATATCTTGTTCCTGTTCTAGAAAGTCTGTAGGTACAAATTCCATTTGATCCTCACTGTCGTTTATGTCGGGTGGTTCGGGTATTTCACAGAAATTGATTTCCCTTTCACCATCGGTTATTTCATTGCCACCCGGATCATCCTCTTCGTGTAGACTCATTAGCTTTTCGAAGTTTGAAGGGTTCGAACTATCCTCATTATTCTCGGGGAATATCGTGGGACTTAGGGGTATATCTAACGGTTCCATTTTGACTGTGGTAGTGGGCGACGTCGGGGTCACTGGCCGTTGTAAGCGTATCTTTGTGAATGGTTTTGGCTCGATTGATTCTGTATATTGCCGTTTCTGCGCGCGTTTTGGACTAGATGGTGTAGAAACTCCGGAAGTGGAAGCTTTCTCTTTGGTCTCTGATGCGGCTCGAGGAACTGATTGAGTTGTTGCTGGCTTAGCTTGCGGGATCAGTAGTGGAGGCTTTGGATTCTAAAAAAATAGACATTCACTGTAAGACATTAATAGAACGTTTCGGGAAATGTAACACCTTGTCTGGAAGAAAACGTTTCATTTCCAATAAAAATATCTTTCGTTTCTTCGCTGTCAAGATGACATTACCTCTCATACGGTGTATATGTTTTACCTGCGAAGAAGGATTTGGACCAGCTAATCCTTTCACTTGCAGTGCTTCAGCTGCATTCAACAATTGTGGCAATTTGTCATGGGCAACGTTAACTTCGCCACGATACATAAATTTGACTAGTGCTTCGACTTCCCAGAATTTAAGGTCTTTCATTAAAATAATCGGATGCTGACACGGGTTCTCGCGTAATAATTCTGCAAGGTAATCGCTGCACGACGATAGTATCATTTTATGACACTTTAACGAGCGACCCTCGCAGGCCAGGGTAACATCAACAAACTGCTCCGAGTCCAATAGAGATGGAAAACTGTTTTGCATGTTACTGTGATAACTATTCCATCTTAAGCAGACCTGAAATATACACGTGTTCCATGTATAACTTACTGATATAAAGATGAACGTGTAAACAGTGTTTCGTAGTATTTTCAAATAAATACCTCTGTGGGTTGTTGATGTACAATATTATGAGGTAACCCTTGATTAGGTTGCCTGGGTGGCATTTTAATAGTTGTTGGCGCAACTTGTTTTACTTTTAAGGGTATTGTTTTTAACACAAGAGTCTTTGGTTGTCGTTGCTGCTGTTGCTGTTGTTGCTGTTGCTGTGGCATCGGCGCTGGAGCTATGTTTCTTATGTGTGGCCTTACCAAGGATTGCGTAGCTATCCTTATGGCCTTTGTAGTTGTATTAGCGGGTGGCAACACTATAAACAAAAACAACTTTCTTTACACAACATATAAACATAAATAATAAACTAGCTACAACCATTAGTTCTTTTGGCACATATCAGTACTAGACAGTATTATAATTCTTCAGAGGATATTGCAAAGACAATAATACTAATAATAGATTCTTCTGCATTTAGAAAGATATACATTCCTTTGATCATAGACACTGATGTCGTCAAACATACGTGCAAATAAACTTTCAACAATAGTCTTTGTCCTTTCAACTTTTTTATACAAATTGATAACAAGTAACTATAAACAATTACGTATAACTTCGAATTGGGCGGTGTCCCCTGTTATGATCTATTTTTCGAAAGAAGACAACCGAAATACGCTCTCAATAAATCGCTGATGTAAATAGCTGTTCACCCTACACCTTTCATTCGAGACTTGCAACGTAGGAGCAGAGTGGACAACTGCTATGACTATAGTGCGACTCCATTACCCGAACCCTCATTGTCAGAATGCCCAATTTACTGAACTCGTTGCCGAGCTCCCGTTATGCGAACCGACTGCACGTGGCGTACTACTTATCCGTACTCGTAGCATTCGTAAAAACAATCGCAACGAGTCTTCTGCTAGTCCTTGAAGAACCCCGCTGTCCTTGCACTTAAATAAATAAATATAAATCCAGTTATATGAACATCAGTTCTTAATCTACGAACGAAGAAGGTGAGAGTTAGTGGACTCCTATTAACCGAACGTCCCAGTTATCCGAATGGTCTTGTCCCCTAACGGTTTGGATAGATGGAGTTCTGTACGAGTGTATTTCAGGTGTCCCCTTTCGATAAACAGCTCGCGATCCCCAATTAACCATTTTTGTTCACGATCCCTCTACACGTTGGACTAACTGGACCAACCTCTAAATGAACCCAGCGGCCAACGTATTCGAGTATTTTCATCCACACGTTGGTGCATTAGATCAACATCTTTCGATTCTGGGAAGAAAAACCAACAGCAAGGCGAACGACGACCAACCTTGATCCGAGTTAGGTCTGGGTTATGACCAATGTCGGTCATTGTTTGCGTTGCTGCCGGTTTTTCTTGGTACACGCCGGCCGCAGTATTCGTTGGGCTACGTTCGGAAGTTGTGATGAGGTCGCCACACGCAAGACAGGCAAGATCCCGAAGTTGTTTGGGCGCCTAAAATCGTCGTCCATAAGGACTGAGCGTACCCGTAGGCCAAGTGCCACAAAATCGTGAACGTACTCTAGAAAGGTTATCTGGAAGCAAGAAAACGTTCAAAGTTATGGCCCGAACGACGTCGGAAAAGATTTCTGGCACGAAGACCATTCTTCAAAGAAAGAAAGACAAATTTCTAACCCCTGTTCTTGAATATCTAGGCGCCCAAACAAGTTCGGCATCTTGCCTGTCTTGTGTGTAGCGACCTTTAGTCGGTCGAACGTGAATAGGACGGCCATTAGATAGCCAGAGCTATGATTACCGTGATAACGGCTGCCGATTAGCCTGCCGCCGTGATGCACCCTGAGATGCCGATGGAGATTCGTGGTACCGCATTGCCGAGGGTTCGCGCCGCCTCTGACTACGACCGCTCCGCAAATACGACACTGTGCACGCAACGGGTCGTTCGTGCACAAGTCGAAGTGTGCCCAAACGGCGCTAGGGTTGGTCATGGCCCGTAGGCTGCGTGCGTGCGAGCGTACGCGGTGCGTAACGCCCGCGTGACGGCCCTCTGACGACGGCGGCGAAGGAGACGGCAGCTCGGCTGCCTCGAGGTAGCAGTCCTCCTCATCCTCCGGTTCCTGCTTCATCGCGATCTCTTCGAGCCGAAGACCCTCCACGATATCCTCGGTGGACGACGTGACTGGGTTCGGCTCAGTGCCACGGTCCTCGTTCATCAGACGGCGGGCTGTCAGCTTCACGGTGTCCTTACAGGCCACCAGTACAAGCCGACCCGCCGTCGCGGCCGTTGTGCTCGTTTCGGTTGCTCTGCTTTAAAACCTGACCCTACGCCGATCGTGTTGCTGTTTCGGCGATTTGCGCTCTCTCTTTCTCTCTCTCTCTCTCTGTCTCTCTCTGCGAAACGAAAACGAAAACGCGATGCTCTAAGAACGTGAGGATCAGAGCTAATCGATTTCAGCGGTCAAGAACTATCACTCGGCTACCTAGGTGTCTCGTCAGTAGATCGTAGACTTTTTAGCCGAAATAGAAATTGTCTCTGTTCATTTCAAGACGCACGAATAGACCGCGAATCTATACGGAAAATAAAATTTTTCCAAGTCAATTGTAAAGAACAACAGATATTTCCATCAAATACTCATGTCCTGATCACACACGGGGTAGTTGAGATCTTATTATGCAATAATGTTAGAGTCCGGATATCTGTTTGGAAATGTAGGACAAATGAACGGCGCACTTCGAAGGTCGAAGCAGCATCGCCTTTGTCGGAGCAATATTTCTGTTGATCTTTCATTCCTAATGCGGCCCCCCTAGTCTTTTCGACTTCTCCTTTCAACTCGGTCCTCCTAGCGAGATCTTCAACTGTCTTGTGTAAGCGACAGTGATTTTTGCTCACTCGGGCAATTAACAGCTATTATTCAACAGGTAATTTACGCAAAGAAATTAGCAGCTCTAGCGAGGATCTTAACCCTTTGCACTCGAAGCCATTTTAATTCCAAAACGAAACATTTCTTCCGAACTAGAATATTTCCCTTCTATATATATATTTTTATTTCATGTCGTACATACGAAAATGGGGCAATGTACTCGTACAATACTGAAGTGTTTAGTAATTTAATAATGTAAAAAATATTTTGAATAACGATACAGCAATTTTTAGTGGCGCCTTGCAGTCGCCATTCGAGTGCTAAGGGTTAATTGTCCGATTTCGATTCCAATAGATTGTTGTGAGGTGGATACAGTGCATGATCCTAACAGTATACTGTGTGTTCGCGCTTCAGTGTGATCAAACTTATGCGGAATCAAAATTTTATCCAGTAATTGGAAGAAACAAAAGTTAAATAGGAGTTGAAGTCTCCTCCTAACAATTTTAACGAGTTCAAAATAATCTAACAGCATTCTTAAATTCTTCTGATGTTTTTATGTATTTCTTATGAACAGAATTATACGTATGTTTATCTTCATCTCGTTCCCAGTCGAACAAGTTTTGTATTTCTTTTTTTTTTTTAATCGTTTAAGTTTAATGCATCGCACGTATAAATTCGTGGAACAAAGTCGGACAATATCGGTCAAGTAGGATATATCGATGACGGTCTGGATTAGATCCTGAAGTGGCGTGTGTAAAACATTGCTACTCGAAACAGTTGCAGAGATACAGCGTGTCACCTTGAAGTTCTACACAATGCGCTCGAGGACCCGACCTAAATCGTCATCGACGATTTCCATTTGATCGGTTTTTTTCCCGTTTTGTTCCGCGAATCTGCGCGCGCGCGCACTTCGAAAAACGATGTCAAATTTAGTTCATATTTCACAGGCTATCGATTTTGTACTCCGATAACCAACAAATGTTCTCTAACAAAAATAATATACGCACAGTTCGCTCCAAAAAAAAGGAAAATTTCATTGTGATAACTCTGAAATTGATAAAAATAGTTCGAAAAAATAGTTTGAAATTGATAAAAAGTTCTTTTTGATAATTGAGGAACGTAAATATCTGTTTACTAAATATCTAGCGAATAAAACGTAAATATTCGATCACTTTCAATACTCAAAAAAATGATATTATATATCGATAAGGTGTACTATAAATGTAAATCGAAATTGTGTTGCAAAGGATACTCTTGTAACTGATGAAGCAGGTATTACGATTCTAGATTATGTAAATGTAATTAGATTTACATACTTCAGTATTATTGAATAGCTCTGTGTTTGGAATTAGTAATTTATAAGTTCGAGTTGCCTAATGCAATCAGAAGGTCGTGACCCGTTGTAAAAAGTTCGTAGTGGTTTTTATAATGGAGTTTTTCATGACTTGTTTACAAAAATTTACAATATAGCACTGGCAGATTTGTGTGGATTTTCATAAATAATAATTTTAATTTTTACTTTGATAAACCATTTTGATCGACGAGTTTTTTTTATTATAGATTGGAGTATTTGTATTGCTAATATTGAGTAAGACTCGCTTATTTTGACAAAATTAACGTTAAGAACGTAGGAATGTCTCATAGACCGTTGGAAATATGAAAAAATGGTTGCTATAAATGTTATTTAGCATGAAAAAGGACTTTGCATATCGCCCAATATTTTTTCTCTATATAAAATTGTAGAAGAGATTTCAAGGTCACCTTGACTTTTTTACATGGATTGTTAAGTAAATTTTGATTCTTTTACACAGTGCTTACTAAACTGAGTGACTTTTACATAAAACATTTTACAAATATTGTACATATCAAATTTTTTATCAAAATTTAAACGATAAGTGTCGAAAATTATTCGCAATCGATTTAATGCAGATTATATGGACATGTAAGAATATATCACACGTGCCACTTAAAAAAATTGAATTGACCTTGAAATGCCCCCCTACAGTTTCAGGTATAAAAACTGTAGCATATCCCTTCATAGTAAATATATTTTAAAATAACCTTCATTCTCCAGTTCTTCGAGATACTTCTGCGTTTCCGTTAAAAACAAATTCACGGTATGTAATGCCAATCGTGTGTAATAATACACTAAATGCATATAGTGAATTCGAAAAGTCCAAAATTCCTTCTCATTGAATCAACTGAATCATAACTTTCAAAGTTCTGGAGTTGATCCCAAAAATTATACCCTTGGTCAAAAAATCACACATTCATATCCACATATACGAATAAAAATTATATTCTGAAATTAACGAAAAACAAATGTACTGAAAACGCAGAACCAGCGATCAATAGCTAGAATGAACGTAAACTCGAATTCGAGTCCACTTCCGAACAAAATATACATTTCGAAATGTTTGGTCGACGTTTAATTACATTTGCCTTTCTTTTCTAACCAATTAGTATATTCGGAAAGCTTCATAAATTGCGTGCGCGTTGAACAATGATTAATTACTGTATTAATTGTAATTCCGTACCCAAGGGAATATATAAACTATATTTGCAGATAGATATAAAATTGTGTTTTTGAAGCCGTTAAGATTAAAGAAAAAGAGTGTACAATGTACATAATCCGGATTAAAAAAAAATATAATCAAAATATAAAATAGCGAAAAGAATTATCTTTTAGATAAAATCATGCATTAAATATGAAACGTTGAACTCGATTTTCCTTGACAAATGTAAACAATACGTTTTATTCGTTCACTCGCTGATAAGTATGTTTTGATTTATGTACATAGAAAATTGCAATGATTTGAATGTCGCGGGAGTTCC
Organism: Halictus quadricinctus; assembly: GCA_028454245.1. Classification (NCBI taxonomy): domain Eukaryota; kingdom Metazoa; phylum Arthropoda; class Insecta; order Hymenoptera; family Halictidae; genus Halictus; species Halictus quadricinctus. The sequence continues at coordinate 13,104,329 of CM052119.1, forward strand.
TTGTTAGTGAGGTTAGAGGAGCGGTAGGATCGGTGTAAACACAGAATGCGAGTAAAAAAAAAGGAAAAAAAAAGAACGTCATTACTTAGAATCCCCGACATAAATTTCTGCTGGTAATTTAATTACGCTCCGATCGGAAGAACATCCATGTATAACGTTTCTGCTACATATATCGGGAGATTCGCTGCATGCCTGTCCCTAGATAACTGTGTCATGTCGTTTAACCCGTTTGAAGTGTCGACATGAATGAAAAACTACATTCTTCTATTATTCCTGACTGAATCGATCATTTCAACTGAAAATACTCCGACTGGTCGAGTACTATACTAAAATAAATTCTCGACTAAAATAAATTTGAGAAACTTGAAAATATTTCTACTTTACCTGTTACGTCGCGTTTTATCTAATTAAACTTTGAATTTTACATATTCGTTTCTTCCTCTAAAAATTTTTGTGAACCTCGTGAAATCCGCGGTATACTAATAACCCATGATCTAAATATAACAATGTAGAACGTGATGTTAATATCAAAATATTTTAGTTTATGCATGTCTACACAATTTCACTCATAATAATAAATATATTTTCGTATAATGAACGAGATCCCTAACAGCTGAAAATGTGACTAAACATGGATGACCGGATAAACGTTTTTGATGACAAAGGCAGTCGTGTAAATCCTTCTTGAATCGATATTAGAGATTGCTCGTGAACATGCACAGTTGCCCCGATAATTTAGACGGCTTGATACACCTAAAATCGGCGTTTATAAAAAGCGCTAACGATAATCGTCCGGTGAGTAGATAAAATATGTAACGCACGGTTCTCGTGCTATCTCTTTCGCCCCGACGAGTCTGCTTATTGCTCCCTCTCATTTTAGCATATCGTGCCATCATCCAGCAGACGACGCACGGATAAAGACCCGATTTATATACCATTCGGGAACCGTTCCGTTCGGTATAATAATACTTTAAGAATATTTCTTCCGTTTCGTTTCCGATACGTGACTGTGTTGATTTTATCGGGTAGAAATCTGAACGAAATCGTCCCGTGTCTGTGCGGATAATATAAAGCAACCTTCATATGTATTAATGATTTAGCCGATCAGAGCGGTACGATACTGGTACACGTACAGCGAGTCCCAATAATATTCGTACGCTCTTAAAAATCCCATAACTTTGTCAATATTGGACTATACTATTTGAATTTTTTTTTTGAGAAGTTAGAACAATTGGATCACTACATAACGCGAGAAAAATGTTTGATTAAAATTGCAATTGGTCGGAATTACAGAGAAACTACTAAAAGATGTGTTCTGCAACTTTTCTATGCGGGCTTATGTTAAAAATTTAAAAAGTACGTTTTGTACATCTGTATCAATTATACACATTCCAAATATTTCATCTAAATCGGTCAACATTGCACTGAGCTACAAACGTTTAACGATGAAAACTCAAGTTAGGGCGAAAGTCGCAGAATTTTGGCCTTATTTGATCATTTTGATACATCTGCAGCTGATTGAAATTCTCAGAATATGTATAATTCATCTACAAATCGTACTTTCTAAATTTTCAATGTAAGTCCACATAAAAAAGTTGCAAAATACAACTTTTAGTATTTTCTCTGCACTTTCGACCAATTGCAATTTTTGTAGTGATCCAATTGTTCTAACTTCTCAAAAAAATTCAAGTAGTATAGTCCAATACTGACAAAGTTATGCGATTTTTAAGAGCGTACGAATATTAGTGGGAGTCGCTGTCTATTACGTAGGAGTAGATCGATGTGACAGTGGAAAAGTCAAAGCCATGAAAAATGGTAAACTGGCGCGAAGAAGACGCGATATTCCGACAAAAATGTCCAGGGCACGGGACGAGCGAAACGATCGAAAAATCTCTACGGAAAAGTTCTACTGTACACCTTATGCTCGGTTCTCTTTCTTCTCTTCTCCCTCCTCTGTTCCGTATTCTAAATCACCCCACTACCTTCCCTTCCCACGATCAACGCTTCTAGCTTCGCACAATCGCTCTCTCTCTCCTCCTCTCTCTTTCACTCACACACTCCTCGCCTCTGTCACTCTAACGGGCGAACACACTCGTGCACTCGACACACCGTCAGTCTCTCCCTCTCCTTCTTGCCTCCCCGAAGATCTCGCTGAAGCGACCGGCTATAAAATGGCAACCGTTGCGACCGAGCACGATATCGAGTGGCACACGCCACTGCTCGTTGCCCGTGTCTCTACCGTACCTCTGTATAGAGCTTTTTCCTTCGGTCTTTTCTTCTTCTCTTTGTTGCCGTTCCACGCAGTGTCACTTAATCGTACGCAGTCGTTCGATCTGCAGCCGCGAACCGGTTCGATTTCGTATCGTGTTCGGACTGTTCGAAGAAAGAGCTTTGGCTAGCCGTTTCGCCGAAAGCCACGCGACAGAATCGATCTGCCCTCGAGCTGTACGATCCGTGTCTCGTTCGAATGTACGTCGTTTTTCACGTTCGAAAAAGAATACTGGCACCGATCTCGTCGCTGTCGCGTTCGTTCCGACACGAAAACCGACACACTGACTTCCTATCGCGGTATATCCAGTAGTGCGCCTATCTCTCTTCTCTCCCGTACAAACGTATCCCACGATTACCGGTATCGGACTCTCGGCCGTTCGTGTATCGAGCCGTGGGCACACAACAAGGTATCGTTACGAATTTCTCCCGTTCCCGTCGGTGTGTTCTGTGTGTTCCCCGAGAGAGGTATATATGTACCGAAGTGCTCTCCGTAACGAACGATCGCCGAATCGAGAAACGGACGCGCTCTCTCGTATATCTCGATCGGATCGAGAGAGAACCGTTTGCAGAGTGCCCGAATCTGTGCCTTTTTCCACGACGCGCTCCGACGGACCTCGCTAGAACAGCGGAACGATTTTCCCCGAAGCCGAACCCGGGAGTGACTAAAATCGAAATCGGTGGACGAACAGGGGCGCGTCAGGACGCGCATGTGCGACGGCGCCGCCGGTCGTCGACGCATATTATCCGTGCCGTGTTTCGTGTTGCTATCGCGTGCGCGTTCCCGGGTCCTCTCCTCGCTAAGGAATTACTAACCGACCTGATCACGTTCGACTCGCTCCTCCGGCGAGCCGCGCGAATTCTCATCGATCGGAAACCGCTCTCCGGGCTACCCTTTTTTTTTCGCGCGCATCTTTAAGATCCCCCGCCATCTTGGGACGCGCAACACAGAAACGAACGACGAAAGTGTCGACCGTTAATCTCCTCGCGACTCCTCGCTTCTCCTACGAGAGTTAATTCGTTACTTATCGATCGCCACTCTCGCGCTTACCCGGTCTGCGCGTCGATCGTCCGGAATAGCGCGACGCATATGTGTATATATATATATACATATATATCTCTTTGTTATGAAACGCTACGCCAATCGCCATCATTGAAACGTGTCCCCGGGAAAATTGAAAAACCAGCATGAACTAGAGCTTGCCAGAAGTGTCCGTAAATCCGAAAATTTTGGGATTCTCGAGGATCTCTAAGTTTTCGAGAACCCGACCCGTTCCGAACATCGGGTACCCGATATTTTCCGGTTCTCGCATAGAGAACCTTTAGAGCTTTAGAACGTACACGATTTTGGACGTGTACACGGAATCCATGAATCGTGTACTCGCGATTTAATTAATCCTTAATTAATTAATTATGCATTTTATACGGTTTTATCGAATTTTCTAGGCTGATGGATTGACGGTCTATACGTTGAAAAAAACTGTACACTTACTGCCGCGAAAGATACATTGTATACAGCTTTTTTAAACAATTTTTTTTTATCGCGTTATACGGGAGTCTATTGTGATGCAATTGATGTTCTTATTTCGATGTTGAATCCTAATTTTCTTGTACAATATTTATTGAACGACAAGCTAATTATATGTTCTTGTATGTTATGTTATGCACGACACAACTGTACAGGTATACATATTGTTTATATAAATGTGGGACTTAACTTGTAAAGGAATGAAATGGTAGAGAAAAGAGCATATCACATTTCCTTTCTCTCTAATATACAACACAATCCTAACACGGTTTAATGAACATTTTATTAATTTTTATTCCTAAAATTTCTTCCTTCATAACACAAAAAATAATTTAAACGCACTATGCTGTGGACCAATATTTTCGTTATTTGTGTACAATTTGTTTTACTTTTTATTAACATCTGATTGTACCAATGTATCCTCTGAAGAATCCTTTATTATGTAATATAATTAACAGTGAAAAAATACAATGATTACGCTCATTATAAACTGACTAAAACGTTTAAAAAAATGACACTTACCTTTTCCAGCTGTTGAACGTTTCGGTCGCGTGGTCTTTTGTTCCATTGTGGGGTCATCTTTCAGCGCTATCGGTCCGTTGATAAAATTTTTATTCTCCTCTATGTCTGTAAAATAAAGTCGATTAATAGTCAGGAAGTAAATGAAGTTTCGGTTGAATGAAAATTAACAACACTTACTTGTTAACACGCGAGGCTTGCCAAGGGCCAAATATCGCTTTCTTGCAACCTGCGCGGCCTCAAAATCTGGCTTGTGGTTATGCTCCATACGCATTCTCGGCTTGGTGCAGGTTGTTGTCGTGATAAGGCTACCCCTGCAATACATCGTTCTACCAACGCATCTCCATCGGATGTTGTACGGCTGCTTCTTATGTAGTGTGTACATGTAGCCTCGGTGAATCAATTTTGGCCCGCCTTTGTTTGATAGCACGACCTGCAATACAAGTTCATTGCTATTTAACACTTTACTTACCGGCAATTTTCCGTCTTTTAAATCAGAGATCAACAGTTGAGAATTGCTCAATAAACTGTTTAAAAGTAACGATAATTTCATCCATTATTCAACAAATTCTTAGAATAAATGTAACAACTTCTTCTGAAATTATATAAAAGAAAATTCTTGAGTTTCTTTTGAAAAGTTAATATTTTTGTTAATTTGTAACGGTTCAAATGTTACGGAATTTTCGGCTAATGTTTATTAGCGTAACATAACATTCAATTGATAGTAATTGATATAGTTCTTTTATTTTTATTTGGAGTTTTTTTTTTAGATATTTTAAAGGTGATTTAGAGGATCGAATGTTTTCGTTAAATGTTTGTAAGCTTCGAGGATCTTCTTTCTCACACCTCAGCCACGTTCGAATCATCGTCGCCGGAATTCTCAATCGGAAGGCCGAACGACGTGGACGCTTCTTCCTCGTCCTTTATTTTGCTTTCACACACGTTTTTCGAACGCCGTGACATCTTGCTGTCTATGTTTCTATTTTTTTTCCGACTGTAAACACGCCGAGCTTCACTGGAGCATGCTTGTACCTGCTACGACCTGTAACGTCAACACGATGAAAAAAGGTGAATTACAAAATACACATTACACTACATACAAAAAATCGTCTTAATTTTTCAAAAAATTTCTATAAGAAACAATAAATTTACGAGCACATACTAACAAAAATTTAACAATTATTTAAAATTATGGTAATTAAAAATAATAGATTTTTAATTTATTAAAACGTCAGAAGCTATATTTCAAGCGTGATGAGTATAATTGAATCGAAAGATGGCTATGTGATTTAGACAAGTTTAATGTAACTTAATTCAGATCAGTATAATTTTCTGTAATAAAGAAAATCACTTTAGTTGTTTTAACATTAGTTAATTGATGATAACAAGATGATTCGTTGATTAGAGATTTGCGCAATCTGCATATCCTGAGCGATATATGCTCGCCATGATTTTCGCAATTGCATCTGTCTGCCGGGCTTCTATTACTGTGAAATCGCTTAAACGTCTCCGTACCTATGCATGGTCCAAAAATAGCATGGTACGGAGAGATGAACAGCGGGTCTATAGAACCACAGAAATCGTGCGTGCTAGAAATTTCAGTGTGCCTGGTAATTCCGTCACAAAACAATTTTCTATCGCATTTTTCTTGTACGAAATGCGATTAAGATTTATAACGAAACGAAATATCCATAAAAAGCCAGTCTACTCGACATAAATAATAATATTATAAATCTACAACAAATTCGTTATATTATTTCCAGAAGAAGCAATATATTTATCAATTTTATATAAAAAATAATCCGTATCACTTTCTGCTTTACGAAGATCGCGTTGTTATTTATATAACGTTAAATAACAACATTGTCTATGGAAATGTAAAGTAATGAAAGTACAATCGTCTACTATATGTGCAGAGATATTAATCGTATAATTAACATTTTGATCCTATGTGTGTTATTATTAATTAATGACACTTACCCATGCGTATTATTTATGAACATGTATATTTGAACATTATATATATTTACATCCTTACAGTACGATTATTTTTATCTCTGCATGAAAAAAAATACCGATACAATACCTACCAAGGTATTAAGTAATTTCCCAAAGTATCAACATTCTTGCTATTTTAAATTCAACATGTGCACAAGTATATTTAAAGACTAACAATAATATATACACCGAGTAACGATTTCATATAAACATAAACGTACCATCTATTTAGATAAATAGAGTTCAGTTCTCTACTTCTGTGTCAATCAATTTATAAGTCCATTCTTATCGGACCACCGACCGCAATTAAAGAAAAGCAGGTAAGAAAGTACACCAATACTCACGTGTTATTGACACACAAGTCTATTCTCCGAATTCGCTGGAACCAACTAATACAGTTACATTACATACGGGTAAAAATTGTAATTTTAATAAAAGAAAAAGAAGAACCAGGCAGAACGATCTCGAGCGACGATCGAGAGAACGTAACCGCGGATGTCGGTTTTCTCAGTCGAGATGTATCGATATCCAGCGGCAGTCGTAAGTAAAGCCACGGACAGGTTATAGCCGTTTTCGTCGGGACTGTCGAATGGCCAACAAAAATGGCGAAACGCGGATGATCGGGTCTTGCGCAATAAACACGAAGCGTGGAATATGGCACCGGACAAGCGCAATCAATGAACGGCACTATGGCAGTTATGGCACCGTGGTACGGACCGTGTTCATGCTTACGGCGCAACGGATCGTTTTCTCGCTTTTACCATTCAAGCGGAAGCGGCGCGCGATATGAGCTTTCTCCATAGCTTCCTAAAGTTTCAAAATCTTATCGTTGACTTAGTCAGTTCATTGTTTTCAAATACGCACCGATTGCATGATCGCGTGTCCACGGAAACGGAGAACGATCACACGCTTTTGCCTCGATCAAAACAAACGCGTTAACATTGTTGTGCACCGAATGTTTGTAAGTGTTCACTTCTAATGCCTTCGTGCGATCGATCGTCCTTTCCACGAAGTTGCACGATAAGCATTTCAAATTGAAAATAGTTTAAGCAAAAAGACAATTGTACAACTCGATATGTAACATCTAAGTTCAAAACTATTGTATGAAAAGTTGTATCCTTATTAAAATGTATAAGAGTGTGAAAGACTTCCCTGGAATGTGTAAAATGAGTTGATACATTCATCGATCAATAGTAAAATAAAAGAGTATAATAAAAACAAACGAACTTTTTTATTATTTTTATGTATGCGGTGGAAGAAACTTGCCATTTTTAAACATAGAAATTAATATATTTTGGTAGAAATACAATGACAACCTCTATCCCTATTGAAACCTAAAGAAATGATTTCTATCATTGGTAAAGTGGCTTCTAGTAATTTACAATAAAAATAATACACCACACTTTCTTTAAACTAAAAAGAAGTTTACCTTTCTTGGACTATTCTAACAATTATTTTTTCGCTACCAACCAATGCTTCAATTCACAGTGTTTCGATTCATATGATCTTATTTGGCTCCAATTCGATTGCTTCTTCACGCCATCTATCAAGAACGAAAATGACTTGTACGATTCGACCGCAGACCTAAAATCGTTATAGATGACCCATACAGCATAATTTTATGTTTACGGTTCTAATTTACCGACACTGTAAAACATGTCCGATTATGTTGACGATCCTTAAATCTTGGTTTTTCAAAATAGTTTCTAAATTTGTAAATTCTTATAGATATTTCATGTATAGTAATTATTTAATTATCGAGGATGAAGGGGGCTTAGGACTAATTTATCATTTTGGTGTCATGTTCAATGTTACCGGTAACTTACATATACAAAATTTATAAGTAAGAATCAAGTATCTGTATATTTAATTTCAAATTAATGTAATTTGGTGCACAGAGACCTGTACAGACGTTGCATCATGAGGGCTTTTTTGTCTAGGCCTCAGGGGGCTCTAAGAGTCCTCGTACCATTTCGGTGACGCGCCCAATGTTACCGACATTTGATGCAGTTAGGTGTATTAGCACAGACGAGGTATAGGAGTATAGCTTGCGTTGACGTGACTTGGGCAGAATTAGCCAAGGGGGTATTCGACAACATCATTGGCAAGAGGAATTCTTACAATCGTTAAACAAGCAGGGACAATAAATTTATCAGTGTATTGTATTTAATATATTAAATTAGGTGACCAGATGGTCAAGGGAGTGCTTGTCGACGTAGTTGGCAGAAATAATTGTTATAAACATTAACCAGCTGGAAATAATCAATTTACCAGTTAATTGCGTTCGATAAATTAATGCGTGTGAATATGCATGGTTTAAAAGTTATTCTCTATCTCAAGTTCTATAATTTATTTTTACTAAATAATTAGATGGCAAGATGGTCAAGGGAGTGCTTGTTGATATCATTACCAAAAGAAATTGTTATAAATATTAAGCAGCCAGAAATAACAAATTTATCGATAATTACTATCCCGGCGATCGAGATCTAGCGAAGTTAGTTTGGGGTGGGGGAGTTGCGCACCGCGCACCGCGCACCTGATCTCGGCGGC
>CM052119.1:13113291-13135001 GCA_028454245.1 Halictus quadricinctus
TGCACGAGGTTCATTAGTCGCATTTTTATCATTTATTATAGGTGTATGGTCCAAGGTTCTCGTGGATCTAGTTGCAACATTTATCCTTCGTCAGCGTAGAGGGCGTAAGAAATCTAGTTGTTGTTAACGATGTCGGTATTTCAGATCGTGAGACACGAAAGCCCATATGGTGATTGGTCTACTCCTACATCTCGTCTGTAGTATTAGCAAGCACTGAATATTCTCTATACTTTATTTTTATTAGGGGTGTTTAAATCGTAGGTCGCATGCAAGTTTAATTTGGCGGTGCAGTAGAGCACGTTTCTCGAGATTTTCCGAGAAAATTGTATTTGAATATCATGTCGACTTCGCGTTAACCTATTTAGAAGAAGATGAGTGGCCGAGAGTGTATCGGTGAGAACCTCGTAATCAGTAGGTTGCTGGTTCGAGTCTTGCTTTGGGATATTGTTTTTTCTTTTTAATTGATACCTACCTCAATTTTAAGATTAAATTAACAGTAATATTACCGCGGACAAGAAACAACCTCATTTTACGTTTTTTGCACTGATAATCGAATTAACAATTAGAGATTAATCGTTATTTCTAATATGTTCCTATATTACATTTTATCGAACTCTGTTACAAACGTCTTAAACTTAAAATTGTCTGAAATTGATACATTTTCCACAATTTAAAAATATACAATGGGAAAAAATCGCAACATATTTTTATTATACTTGAAGGTTGAATTTGTCTCTCTTTTGCGATTCAGTAATTTGAATCAGCGAGTTGCGTAAGCCAAAGTAGTTTCCGCTGCTCTATAGCGTCTCACGAGTCGTGATATGTACGTTAAGAAACAATCTTCCAAACAATCCGTATTCTTATTGTAATTTATATTAATTGCACGTTTCAAAGGGCATGGTAAAAGATTCATTTGCGATGGTTCATTGTTTTTAATGCAATTTATAAGTAGTACAGTATAATGTTAATTAAATTGATTATATTAAATATTGTTTCCTTGTATGCATTGTGTAACCGAATAACGATACAGACGAGACTAGCAGGTGGTGACCTTCAGTAGCGCTACCCCTTTTCTTTCAGTTTTTTCTTTTATCCCTAGCGCTAAATAATAATTAGTTTATCATTTCTTTTAATCGACTCCCTTCAACTTGTTCTCTGTCTCCGCTCCTTATCTCTCTCGTTCATTCTCTCTCTCTCCCTCTCTTTCGCTCTCTCCCTCTCTCTCTCTCTCTCTCTCTCTCTCTCTCTCTCTCTCTCTCTCGCTCGCACACTTCCTTTGCGGGTGCTCTCTTATTGTGTATTGGCAGCGTTTGATGGATTGCGAAATAATAGTCAAAGGAAGCCCATTCGAATTCAGAATAGACGATCGATTGAGTTATGAGAAACGTGTTTTATGCTCCTGAGAAAATGATAAATTATAGTTGATTGACGAATGGTTCACGACTTAATCATCTTAAAGGCACAGGCAACGTGTAGCATAAAAACGCATTAATATACTGATCAGCACTCGGATCATATGTCAAAAAGCGGAGATACTTTTCGAATAATCGAACCCTCCATTGGCCATTTGAATTTTCAAAAATCGTTCAATTGCGTTAAAGATATAACTATCGCCAGTGCAAGACCACGTGACTATTTGCAGAGTCGTAGCATTTCGTAGCATATTCATTTTCCATCCAAAATTGATATTATATCAATTTTCTCCAACCATTGTGCTAATACTTAAAACGAAAGTATAATTATAAAAATGGTTAGTCGTTCGAATTTATAAGGGTTTGGTATGGTGTTCCATTTGGAAGATTGGAAGAAAAGGGCTTTGTGCTGAGGCTTATTTTAAGAAGAGAGCCCATCAGATGACGGTCTCAGTCACCAATGGTGTTGTGACGAAGTCTATCTTTAACATGAATGTACAATACGCACCGAAATCACTCAATATAATTTGAATATAATTAACGACTTAAAAGTCATGACAATTTTACTGACACACCGTCTGTACCTGATTATGTATAACGTTTCCGTTTGCTTGTTGCACATAAAATTACTGATTTTATTCTCAATTTGCTGTCAAAACAGAAGACAACAATTCTGTTGAAAAATCTGTTCAAGAAGTGGAAATTTAAATTCACTGAAAAATCGAGAACTTCAGGTGCAACGAAGTAATGTTGATACGTTAAGAATTTTGAAAAATATATTTACCAAAGTAAGATAGAGTTATGCTAATATCGGTTGTCGAAAATGTAACACGCTACAAAGGGGAAACTTTGAGTCACACATTTGCAAAATTCAACCGCGAAATCAACATTAGCGAGAACGTATCCATCACAGAGACACTTATAAATGTACAGGGACACTGAAAAACATTACACATTAATCACTTAGCCGGCTTTCCACGTTTCATTGCATATGACTAGTGACATTAAAAATGTTGCTTAGTGTAGGCATACACTGGTATCGTATTGAAAGAAAAAGTCACCCTGACTAATCCTTCCAGGTGTGTACAAACTGTGTTGACAAAGTATACAGAGTGCCCTATTTATCTTGACCATCGTGAGCAAATATGAGAAAGTGTTAAGAATAATGCACACAATATCATGGATGCCAGAAATCAAAGAACCTATGTTTTAATATTTTAATAGCCTTTCGTATATTCTCGCAGTAGTCAAGAAAAGTCGAACGTACTGTAATGTTGAAAATTCTTTTCTTGAATACCTTGTGAATGGTCAAGTTAAATGAAATTACTTTGTATAGGCTACATTACATTGCTTGATTCAGTTGGTTCATATATTATATTCTCGGATCACTGAAATCATGAGTCAATATTTATAAGACTGCGGAGTTTATGCATTTATAGAGTATGTCTGTTTGTGTGAGTATTTGCAGTATAGAACAAAATGTATGTCCCAATAAAGGTTTAATGAAGTATACCGTTTATTTGTAACTAGCCAAATTCTATAATGGAAAAAGTGCAAAGGTGTGCAAATTATTAGAACTAATACAGTTTCCTTATAATTTGACAGTGTTCAAATTATAATGGAAGAGAATATGATACATTATAAATTGTAGATTTCTTTAGTCGTGAATTAGAAGCGATAGTAAGGAAATATGTTTCTCCATCTTTATCTCTTCGTAAAATACAGTTGTTCTTCTTTATATAGATCGTTTTCCTAGTTTCAGTGAATTCATATGAATGTTATTATTATCTTACATTAAATTCCTAAGCATTAGACAACAAACGCTTAGTACAATAATTTGGCACACCTCTGTGAATTTCGCGTCTTCATCAAGTAATCTAAAGCAACATAATGTTCCGCAGTCCGACTATCAGATAAAAGAAGATTGAGACCTGTACCATAAATTTTCGTAGATAACTACAAGTAAGAAGCTTCTTATGTTCGAGCGTCAAGATTTTGGAGATTTTAAGGATCTTTGGATATGTGATCCAATACTGATGTCTTTCTCAATGATCAATTGGAATGTGTACTGTACATAGGACACTGCGATATATATATACAGGGTGTCCCAGTATTGATGGTACAACCGTGGAGGGGGTGATTCGACATGAAAAGATGAAGGCAAAAATATGGAATAAATTTTTTTCATTTGACGCCTCGTTATCGAGAAAATCGAGTTTCATATTCATGCTATTGAATAGGGATCCTCTGACGTTCCAGTCCATGACTTTTACCGTTTCTACTTCTTACAAATATTAGCTTCAAAGTCGATTTTCTCGTAAACAAAGCTTCAACTGAAAAACTTTATTCCGTATTTTTGTCTTGTTTTCTCATGTGAAATCACCCCCTCCACGGTTGCACCATCAATACCGGGACATCCTGTATGAAAACATGCGTTGGACAAACTCTAATACACACGAATGAATCACGAAAATGGATGCACGAATTATATTATATAAAATCGTTTTCCTCGTTAATATCAATAACTTGTATTTACAAATTTGTCTCCTCTTCGCCTAACGGTTCTAAGTTTCGGCCAATCTCGTCACTTTGGTCGATGAGCCGCCTACTAACAATTACATTACGTGCGAAGAACTTGACCGGAAGATAAAGATAAGTTGCCAATGCCTTCAAAATTTCTGCGTCAGTAACTCCATGACCATTATACGCGTAAGATACGTAGTGATATTTTTCTCTCATCTTACTTTTACGTCGAACGTTTTAACGTCCACAATTCAAGAATGACTCTATTTACGACTTTTTGCCTTACGGTGGCAGTTTTTGAAAAACATTAAATGCAGGCAATGTGCTTCCAGTGTGTTTGCAACGCCATAGTTATCCATTAGAAATGGCGGGTACACTGAGACATTTCTTTTAATTTGGTTTCAGTTTCACCAACAACAAACCAAGCATCGATGCAATATCAATTACAAACTAAAGATACCATTGAAATAAAGGAAGCAAAATTCACGGCAACTATGACATGCAGATAAAGTAAAATTTTTAATTATTACACACCGTACTTAAATTCAAGATACTCGTTACACTGGTTTTCTGGACATCTCTCCTTTTTACAAATTTCTTATCTGTACGGCCAGCTTAAATAATAACGATTACGTAATAAAAATAACAATTTGGAAATTCGATTCGTCGATGGTGAAACCGAACAAATTGAACATACATACACACATTCTATACAGAAACACAGTTGAATATCCGTCTATGTATCTCACGTCGCAATGTAAGTGAACAAAAAAAAAAATAAAAATTCCAGATAGCGACAAACACAAAGGCACGACGAATTTGTAACTCCTCTAGCCGGCATTTCAATTTTCCAAACAATCCTTTCGAGTCTCGAAAACGGACGCACTACTTCTTCTCCCCCTGGGCAAATCTGTACCCGTGGTTTCGAAACTAATTTGCGTTCACTAGGAAATTGTCACTGGGATTTAAAGACTGTTCAGAGACAGACTCGGAAGGATTCGTTCTCGGGGCAACATTTAATCCTTTGCCTTTCCATCTCTATACGTACGTTGTATACGTTATATGAAATCGTGAAAAAATTCACTCTCAAAAGCCATCGTTTCCTCTTCAGAACCCCACTTCTCAAAAGGATTAAAGTGCCTCGAGCACGTGGTTTACGGTATCGCTTAACTTATTCCATAAAAATTATGAAAAAGGGAAGGAAGTTAGCGGGCATTCAAATTTTTGGCCATGTTAAAATACATTTACATACACATAAATATATATCTATATAATATATATTATATTATACATAATATAAAATATATTATATATATACTATATTATATATATTATATATATATATATATATATACTTTTATAATACCGCATTCGATTTATTTCTACAATTAATATTAAACTTGGGTTTACCATGTTTCTCGTTTGGCAAAAACAAAGCAGCAGGACACGTACTTACGTTTTCGGCAACGAAATACGGTAAAATCGTGTGGACGATAATAGATTCAAGGAAATCGTTTTAAAGCATTGGAACGCCACACAAATCACATTATTTTCGAAGAAAGAGCGGAAGAAATTTCGAACGTAGAAAACGCTGGTTCCATTTTCGTTCGCCAAGCTAGGATGCTACACAAAATCATTTACAAAAGAAGCTCAATGAAATGTCCGATATTGCGAATCACAAGGTAGTTGTCGAACATTGCCGGCTCAACGGAGTTCGCTTTTTCGTACTGGTACCGCAAAACAATACCGAGACGAACGTCAAGGACGTCCGAGGACAATGATCGCTCTCCCAGAGACTAACTTGATCGAATATCCCTAACGTCGCGTCGTTACAAATTGACGATATGCGAAAAATCGATGTTCGTGAACAAAACGCCTTGGTGCGGCATCGAAAAACGCGTCACATAAGAAACGGTCGTTAAAAACGTGTTTTCTTTCTGTTTCGTCTCTACTCCCCGAACGCTCTCGCGAACAAGATGGCGCGACGCAAATTCATCACGAAAAGAAAGATCCTTTTTTTTTTATTTCTGTCCAAGGACAAATTCATCAAGTAACAAAGGATTTTTACAATCAACGTTTCGGAAGCTTGTCGAGTACACAATGTTTTGTTTCTCTGTTTTTTCCTTTCAACTTTTTCGATTCTTCTGCTTTGTCTTGTTCGTCCTCCTTTTTTTCGTTCTTTCTTAAAACGTTTTACTCTTTTTTTTTTTTACTTTAAACAACCGATACACCTTTTGCGGAATTACACCTCTACCGAACGCTAATTTATTTACGAACAAATAGAAACATCAAAAAGGCCAACCCATGGGATGTGTGAACATAGCGATTTATCGTCGGGAACGCCGAGCAGTGAATGTCGAAGGACAATCCGCACCTTTAAATTATGCTTTACGATTAACTTGTGTTTCTTAAGACGCTTCTCGCGATCCTTGGCAACGGTTCTGAGCCGTCAAACAATCATACGGCACATGCGTAACACGATAGACAGCAGTGAAAAACATGCAGTTCGGGTCACGGAACTGCGCAAAAACAGGAAACGCAGCACTAACAACAGCATTCCGAATTGAATGGTTTTGTGAATCCAATATAACCTGGAACAGAAAAATCAACAATAAAGCATCCTGCATGGTGATACACTTTTCTGGAATATCATTCTATTCTCAACCCTTTTTCCTGTTAAACTTTCTACTTTCTTGGACCGAGTTAGATTCTCTAACTGTTTCACAAATAATATAAACGATCAATATACCCTTTATTGAATTGATTATGTTCCCTACCATCTTCTATCTCTATCGTACTACCAGGCTGTTACATATCAAATATTTATCAGTAACGTTAAAGAAACATGATTGTCTAAATAAAACTTGTTTGAATCGCGAGCTTCGGGATTCTACTACGATAGAAATTCTCGTTGTTCACGTGCTTCATTTACAAGATTGACATCTTTATTCATAAGTTTTTTCTAGCATTGACGAATACTGTGTTTACCACTGCATTTTGACCGAACATCGTCAATATATAAGAAGAATACATTTAAAATAAAAATAAGAAAGAAGATAGAACCTTTAAATAACATTTGCATCTTAAAGTACATAGGGTTTATGCAATAAACTGTTAGACTATAGTACTATCTCTAGATGAAAGAGCTTCACAACATATACACTTTAAAGTCAGACAATTCATATGCAAGAACCGAATAGTATCTAAAACGAAGCGCAGTATTAGAACAGTTGTTTAAATATTCATCTAATGGATCCTACATGAGCTATCGTGGAAGCATGGTCGCTTACTTTTTAACATGTGAACGAGCGGCTGGTAGCGTGTCCGGGCTCTCCTTCAGAATGAAGTGTCGAATTCCAAGTATATAGTGTTCTAAATAGGACGGCCAGTCAATTTGCCGGACGTCGAACATGAAGATTTGTCGGTCCTCAGGGCTAAGCTGTTCACCTAATCGTCTCACGTTATCATCTCTAAAGTTCCATTGTTGTGTGCTGAAGTACTCCAGGCATTTGGCCGCTTTGTGGAGTTTGGTTTGTATGCCGACCATGATGGTCGGCTTGCCCTTCAGTCGCAGGAAAAAGTCTAAAATGTGTGCCGGCAGCATGTGCTGGAAGACCGAGCACACTTTGTTCATTATAACGGAGTTGCGGCACTGACCGCCGGGATACCAGATCGCACCGTTCGGTGGGTGCATCCGCGTGTATTTGAACATCAGATCGACGAACTGTTTCCAAGTGATCGGGTTCTGTTGACCCGTACAACAATTGTAGACCGGGATCGTTTTCGTGCGATTCGTCGCGGTCCTCCATGCCGCGCAGATCATCAAGTTGATCACTATGTCGACCGGCACCAAGTCCGCGACACAGTCCTCGTAGCACAGCATACTCCTGCAAACGATCATACGTCGATATTAACTCTTTGGGGACTTCAGGTTTCGCAATCCAACCCTTTCTTTGAGATAAACATTTTTTAAAAAGATTATTATGCTGTGAAGCCAAAAGGAAGAGTTAGATCGGTACTTCAGTTAATTATATCCTTCATCAGTCGATCTCAAAGGACATCGAGTGGTTTCACCATAAGCTATTAAGTCTTAAAATGTTCTACTAAAAGGTAATTTCTGTTAACTAGAAACGACAAGATAAATCGTCAATGGAAGATGCTCCTGCTGCACACAAGACGAGTCAACTCGCCTTGAAATTTAAGGGACACACGTATCGAATGTCGATACATCATCTTTTTTTTTTTATTTTCACTCTATTGATACGTTAGCTTCCGATACTTCTCGGCTTTCTTTCGCCTCGAATCGATGACACCGTGTGTTACTGTCCCCATTTATTTCAAATCTATCGACATAACTTGCCCGCGGCGCATACAACACGCCGAAAATTATAATTCGCCTCGTTTTATGTCTCGCATAAACGAGATTTCGCTTCCGAAAATGCTGAGTATAAATTTTGATATGTAGGCAAAACCATATGTTAGCGATTTCTAGAGTCCTCTAATAAAACTGGAAAAAAACACAAAACGTGTTTCATGACACGATATTGTCAAATCATCTACATATCTATTTTCTGAACAATAACTCTCTAAGGTTTCTATTGCTGTAATGAATAGAATTTAATTATACAAAACGGAAATCAAATCAGGAAAAGAAATGTTTTCACAAATTTCTGCACCTACAAGATGTCAACAAATAAGAAAAGACAAGATTTTTGCATATCTTTACGGCCACAAAAAACCGATTCACCTTTAATTATATCGTTAATTACATCAGTCTTGAAACAGTTTAATTATGTGTCTTTCTTTGATAGCCTCGGGGATCTATCGGTTTGCATCTTAAATTCATAAAATCATAAGTTTGCATCCCATGTATAACTGACACAGATCTACAAAACGTTTTTTCTTAATTATCGATATAAGCCCACATAAAAAAGTTGTAAACAACAACTTTTAGTATTTTTTCTGTAATTCCGACCAATTGCAATTTTTTCAAAATTCAGTGAACTAATCTGACTTCTAAAAAACAAAATAAAAGAAAATCCAAGTCGTATGGTCCTTTAAAAAGTGTGCCAATCCTTTTTTTACCCACTTTACGATGCTGAGAAGGAGCGTGCAGTTTGTTACGTGCGTTCGTTGTGTTTACATCAGCTAATGCTATCAAGTTTAGGATACCATAAACTTGTCGCTCTTAATGTGTAATCATAATATTCGCTTGGAGTATCGGTTAATATTTTACCCTTTATTATCTCCCACGTAACGTTATTGAAAAATTGAATTGTGACTAATTACCACCAGTGGCTAAACCATGGGACCTGACACTGGCAAAAAAATGATTCGAACAAAAGTTAATCAATATTCAGTCGTCTATAAACCCCAAGAGCAAATGATTACAAAACATTTTTTTTTAATGAAGAATTATCGTCACCTTAATTTTTTAAATGTCACTATCTTTTATTACGTATTGCAGCTGACGTCAAGACCAATCCAATAACCTATTTTAATCTGGCTGTAACTCTTAAAATAATGCTGAAAATTGTTTTGACCCTGTAGATCGGCATTTTCGCCCACTAATGGCATCGTGGGAGAGAACAAAAAATGGTACCGGTTGAGCAATACTCGAGAATCAACCTGTCGTCGGGTTCATCGTACCTGAAGAAACCTTTTCCAGCGGCGGCAATAATTCCGGTCGGCCCGTTCCAGTTGTCCACCCATCCAGCTACCGGCTCCTTAAGCGAAGACAACACGATGGATGGTCTGACAATCGCGACCGGCAAATAACCGGATTCCGACTGCAACAGCCTCTCGGTCATGGCTTTGGTGAACGTGTAAGTGTTCGGTCGGTTGCCGATCAGAGTCGGTGTAATGTCATCAACCATCCTGGCATCCATGACCTTCGTCAAAGCGATCACATGTTCTGGTTCGGCCGAGACTGGATAGATCTCCTCGGCAACGTCCCTGCGATCGCAATTGCAGTACGCCGTCGACACGTGGATCAGCGCCTTCAAAATAACAATTAATTAGTCGGAGGCCACCTTTTTTGAACGAACGGTATCGACGCTAATCAGGTAGTCAATGCGACTAATGTAAATTGCTTTATAATAGTGACAAGATTGAACGGATTCGGAACTTGATACAAGTTGTATCGTTCGGATGAGAACACGTTTTTCTAATTTCAGTAATTCTGAAAGAAAAACCAAAGGTAATCGAAGACGAAGGGAGTGTAAATCTTACCTCCAAGTTGTCCATGCGATGGCACAGATTTAAGAGTTGTTTAGTGCCGACCATGTTGATGGTAACAGAAAGCTTGAGTGCTTCGTCGAATTTGACAGTGGCAGCGGAGTGGAAAACGACTGACACGTATCGTATCAGCGTATTCTGATCGGCCTCCGAGATTCCCAATTCGTGTTCCGTCACATCCCCGCAAACAGGAATGATTTTCGACAGTTCGTGCGGAGCGTCCCGTCGCAACTTCTCGAACAGCTGATCAAATCAAAACACATTGAACGTCAAGGGCAGGTTCGCGATTTTATTTTGCTGATTCTTGCATGCGACAAAATATTTAATCCCAATTCTATTCGTACCACCCTTAACACGTTCAGCGCCAAACATCAACCCCAGAAATTCTTACAAAATCAAAGTAGTTTACTTAATGAAACCAAAATTAGAAATTTAAAATGTATTATAAGGGACGTTGCCTCAACACGTTCAGCGCCAAACATCAACCCCAGAAATTCTTACAAAATCAGAGTAGTTTAATTGACGTAACCAAAACTAGAAATTTAAAATTATAGAGGACGTTGCCTTAATCCGTTTGGATTCGAAGGATTCCAATAAAATTTAGTTTATCTGGATATCACACAATAAAAATGAAGTTCTAAGCCCAGTCGAATGTCGTAATGTGTTAAATTTTCAGAGCACAAAGAAACGTTGATCGCGTGATTAAAAATAGGAAAAGGTGTCTTACCGGTGCATTCAACAGTTCTCGCAGCCTCTGTTGAACGTCCTGCCCCTTCTTGGCTCTCATCAGCAAATAAATATTCTTGATACCGGGACATGATCTGAGTAGCTTCTCGACGAGTACTTTTCCCATGAAACCAGTGCCGCCGGTGATGAAGATAGACCTGTCCCTGTAGAAGTCCCTCACGGACGTGGATGGGGTGGCAGTCATTGTGCTCATTTTGGCGTTCTTTTTGTTTCTTCTTTTCTTTTCTAGCGAAACGAAATAATCCTTAATCACTTTCCTTTCCGTAACGAGAGGGCCTGGAAAGTTTTCGCGCGCTATCAAACAGCCTGCTTTCCACTTTCTATCTTTCCCCTTTTCTTCCTTGAAAGCTTCTCCTTCTTCAAGATCAGAGAATAGCCACTTCCGGTTACTCGGCGCGTCCTCTTCGGCCTTTTCTTTGGTCTCGATAGGATCTCTCTTTTATCTTTGCGCTTCTCTTCTCGCTACTTTCTCCTCTTCTTCGACTTCTTCCCTTGTTGTGTGTTCTTTTTGCTCCACCCCCTTTTCTCTCTCTCTCTCCCTCTCTCTCTCTCTCTCTCTCTCTCTTAGCTCTTCTATCTCGTTCGAACTGTACAGCGGAAGAGACTCTCTCACTCAGAGATGGGGAAACAGACTTTTCGAAAGACGCAACGAAAACTGGCACACGTTCACGCCGTTCCGGGTTTTTCCAAGCGGGCTACGAATGGATTTAATTTCTGCTGGATTCATTTCGTGCCTCCTGCGACCGCTGCTATTACTCAGCTGGAAACAGAGGAAAAAGAGAACCGGGATTAGTGTCGTCACCGAAATGTCGTGAATTTTTCACTTTTAGAAAGATTAGGCTACGGATATCGGATATCAGCTTACACCTTTTATCGAACGAATTACCAAAACGAGAACTCGAATTCCTTCGTTGTATCGCACGATTTTATTCGAATCAAGACGGAGCCGAAATGTTATCAATCTTCACGATCAAATTTCTAGTAACGATCTGTATTCCTAATTGATTTGTCACCGTTATTGTTATCATTGTTAAATGCTTATTATGCGGTAAAGTGGTTACAGTGTGATTATATATAAAAACGTTTCTGCCGAGTTGTCTCTTGATGGAATGATTGCTGAATATTTAGAAGTACACAATTTTTAATCCAACGTCATGCTGCAATTATTAAAGTGGGACGTGTACAACGGTGCATTAAAAAGTTTGTAGGATATGTCAGAGTTTGTTTAAAAAAAAGTCTGGTAAATAAGATGCAAATTTTACGACAACTGTTCACACAACTATCAAGAAACATGTTGTTTTACACATATTTATCAACTTTTGATAAATATGTGTAAAATAATGTAAGTTTAACATATTCATGTTCCCATGCTTATAGTATGTTTTTATTAACAAACGAGAAAGAGTGGTCTTACAATTCTCGTGAATATTAATGCACGACAATGTTTTTGCTAATTTGAGAAAATTATGTATTCGATTAATTTCTCGCATAAGATTTATGTAATTATTTATGTATACAATGTACACACCTATGCAAGCTGTATACTTTTATAAAAACTTGAGGCAAAGTCCAGCTTACCCCAACTTCATGAAGACAAACATTTACATACACAGATGTCCGCAGGATAATATACTACTTGCCGAAAAGCATGAATGAAGTGCGGAAATGATGTAACGGTGTTACTGTGCGTTTATGCAATGCTCACTTTTTTCTACAAAAACTTCTGATGCTCGACATCAAATAGAAAGTTTGCTTTCTTTTTCATGAATCTCAATATATTCAAGCTGACATAACTGTTCTGCGAAATATCGTACGAACAATTGTTTCATTGTCGAGCGTCCAACTAAAATTCTTATTAACACTTAAGTGAACCGTTAGGATCGACGCGGCCCCACAAATGTACGTTAATAATCACTTATTGTGTAACTATTAATAATATAACTATTCGCGAATTTAGATGAAACTTTACTTTATCTTTGTGCAAATTAAAAATGTTCCACCTGAAATAACAATAGGAACACGTGACATTACAAAGAAACAAGATACACGAACCGACACAGTTTTTTACTTGTTATTGAATTTACTAATTGATTCTCAATCGACGGATCATCCGACGTTGTAAGATTTAAACGTTGCGTCGCCGTTCTCACGAAAGATTAATAACCCAGGATCGATGAAACACATCAATGTATAAACCAGCACATCTCGAACACCGTAAATTTTATTTGCAAAATTATCCTTTCCGTTTTATCGCTTCGGATGTATCACGAACACTGTGGAATCACGTGAACGCAAGTTTCGCCGAACCCAAGGCGATTCTGGTGAACTCAAGGTGATCGGTACGGCATATGATGAATGACATTAAAAAAAAATTCAGATTATCCACACACGTGAAGGATAAGTTCTTCAACACTAGAAATACCGAACCATTCGAAATGCATGATTTCCTGTTTCGCGATTATTGAAACTATGAAAATGTTTCCACGAGAATAATATATCTCTTCTTTGTGTTACCATAAAAATCGTATGAAACCGGAATAGATTCAACCATGTTGTTATTATAAAGGGATGTGTGTAAGTCACGTTTAGGGCTCGGTAGTTCTAGCGTTAAGAAGCATAGTAGCGTAAATCAATTCGCGAATTCATTCTTTCCGGTACACTCACTGAGCCACGAGAACAGGTGTCCCTTGGCTTCGCACGTGATCGCCGCTAATTTGAAATTATAATTCTCAAACGCGACGGAGCATCTGGATGACAGGCCAAGGCTTCCGATGGAGGCTAATCGAGTTTCCAAACGGCGAAAACAGTTTCGCTCGGGACCGAGGCGGCGTTGGATCGGTGTAACGAACCGTCAACGAGAATCCCGATTCCGGACGAGATCGGTAGCATCGTTTGCGAATGGGAAACAAAAACCGAAACGCACTGGTCCTGGAAATTCGGCGGCGACGACGACGTTTCGTCGCGGAACAGCGTACCGTTGCGTTTCCGTCCACGCGCGGACACGTTTCGCGTGATAAGAACTGCCGAACGATATCAACCGGCTTCCTTATCTCGCGCCGTGTGTAGTCCCATTCGATAGTAAATTTTCTGAATATAATATCGCGCGAGTGGGAGGAGTCTATAGTCGCGAGCTCAGCGTCGCGCATCACGGGGGGCCATTATTTCTATCAAATAGGTGCAATCAATTCGAGAATTTTCATGTCTTTCTACCACAACCGTTCGCTTTGTAATTAACCGTTTGACTGCCAAACTAGAAACCTCAAAAATTCCACAAAAACAAAGTAAGTTATTTGATGAAATAAAAATTTTTAAAAATTAAATGTACGATAGTGAGTAGTCCTTCAAGTTTCTTGCATTTTACAGATCCTAATTAAATTTGATGCAATGAATCTATTAACGTAAACATTCATTCTAAGACCTAGACAAATAATTCCGTCACCCACGGGTGACGTGGCAGTCAACGTGTTAATAGATATAATTTTCCGAATTGCAACAAACTGGAGAGGAACAGAAATATTTTACTTAATAAGTTCAATTGGTTGAAAATAATGCAACGGTATTTTTCAGGAGTGACTAGGACCGACTTGGACAATTTTTATTTTGCATAGTGATCATTTCAAACTTTGCTTTCTGGTATTTGAAAAAGGGGCACAGTCAATGTTTGTAAAGCTTTTACCGTGCATCGTACACACACTGCGAAGTGAAGATACTACCCACGGATCGTAGACTACGATGTTTTTCCAAGCTCTCCATTCTAACGTTTGCTTCCTATTTTCAGTAATCTCGTATCTTCCTCATTGATGACATCATCTTTCGACTTCCATTCGATTATACTCCCCGACCCTCTCTCCCTCGCTACCAATTCCCACGTTAAGCTCTCCCGCAATCATGATAATACCCTCACTTTTCCTCTTCATCTCGGTAAGTAGTCATTTGTCTCGTTCAAACTATTTCTTTGTAAATTACTCTAATCGTGCATACTTCTCCATCCATTTTCAGTGTCGTCGCATTTGTATCCAGTATTTCTATTACTCACCGATCCGTAAACATTGTAATCCTCCTACGTTCGCCAGAATAGAAATTCATTTTTTATCTCTCAGATAATGTATAAAAATCGGTTAAGGGCCCGGTCTTCGTAGATTCGCGATAAGGTAGAGTGACTACTTTACCGACCAAAAAATGGTTTTACATGCCTCAAGTTTTCGTCCTTATACGAGTGTATACGAAATGGTGTATATGAAATGATCCCGTTGCCTTCTCTCAATACGTACTATGCAATATTAAGTACCTTGGATAGAGAATAGGGTGCTACACTGTTAGCTATATACATTTTATTCTTTTTTTATTTTTTTCAATTTTTATTTCATCAAATAGCTTACTTTGATTTGACGGAATTTTTGAGGTTTCTAGTTTGCCAGTCAAAGTGTTAATCTGTGACAAGTTTAGTCACAGAGTTAAGACTCATCGGATCAAGACCAAGACGGATTTTCAGTCTGTGTCTGAAGGCTGTGAATGGAAATTATTAATTAAAAAGTCACGTGACTATCCCGGGCACTTAGAATCTTTACCTAATCATTTTTGAGGAGTGTTAATTTTTCCACTTGCACTCAATCTATCGCATCCGTTTATATTTCTAGTAAATAAATATATCCGTCAACGATCGATGAAAATTCTTTGTCATGTTTTGCATTTATAGTTGCACATATCTCACTCTACATTCTCATATCAATAAATTGTGATTTCATTTTTCACTGATCTGATTCAATTTCAATTCCAGTTCCTTTGTACTTGCTTCCCCGATTTCCATTATATTTACTATTTGTTACAGCTCACTGCAAGTTCGATTGTTTAATGTTTGCTGAACCCTTGTACACCATTTGTTCCTTCACCAATTTCCTAGAAGATAGGACAATTCATAAACCGTTGAAAAAAATACGGACCAAACAGAAGGGGAAACGAAGCGGGGAAAATAGATAATGATACGGAAGCCAATATTGAACGTAGTTCCCGTAAATATGATCCTTAAAACGCGAGTGGACGTATGATGTAAGTATCGATACAAAGGTCGACATGAATTATGCGGCCGACCTGGTATGTCGCGAACGGAAACCAAGCGTCAGCGCAACGGCGCAAAGAGAATACTATTCTTCGTCATTGTGCAGCTTCTTCGCATTACCCTGTCGCGCTTTTGCACGGCGAAGGTTCTCGGGGCATAATCGGTTAACGTAAGTGCTCCTAATTCGCATAATCGAAGCGACTAATGTCAGGAGGAGAACGCAATCTCGCCTCGTTTTCGAGGAAATCAGATGCAACCTCCGCTCGCCTAACAAGGAACACGACTCTCATTAACATCGAACTCTCATCGATCAGCGTCCCGCGAAAAATAGGACGACGCAGCCTAATTCGAGACCACCAAGCTTATGCTACAGAACTCGCAGACTCCGTGCGTATCTTTGTGCAGAATTAGAATTTTCCGCATCGATTGCGAGACACGGGAGTTGCATCGACATTTATTTCTTCTCTTGACGATTTCAATTAATTCGAAATAATATAATCGTATTGTTAAAAAATACACTTTCACTGTTTTCAGCGAACCGTCACACTGCAGGCTTTCATTTCTACTGGATTCAATAAGAAGATCAACGTCGATTTCGAAGATTGCGCAAATAAATAACAAAAATTGACTGTTGCCTCTTGTGATTGGCGTGTATGTTCTTTTTTAGTTCGCGACTGTTTTAATCGGCACGTTTATGCAACGTTTTCGGGCAGTTATGGCGCGGAAACGGTTTCAAGCTCCGGTTTCTGCTTCTCTGTCGACCGGCAGTTTTTAGTTACATGGAAGATACCGAGTAGGCGGGTACCGAAGATCCGATGAATGATAAAGTTCTGTGAAGGCTTTGCGTTATCGGGAGCATCGGTTACCACCTGGTGTAATTACCTCTGAATCAAGTGTGGCGACGAGCACGTTATCAATTCCCGGGCTGAGTTACGAGAAGCGTGACGTAACTTGTGTAAATTCGAGGCACCGGGACGCGAGGCACATCGATTTTCTACCGGTTTTAGAACACTATGGATAGAAACTGATCATCAGACTGTGAATTTTATCCAATTATAGCATAATCCGAGCTGCGATACACAATAAACGAACTGCCTCGGCGAATTCCAGCCGAGCGTCACCCGTTTCCATAATGTTCTTATTCGATCAATTTGATAAACTCTGTTCGAACACTTCAATTCACCAGCGACGAGCTGGCAATCTTCTCGATCAACTTACTTAACCTTTTAATCAGGGACGACAAGTTAAATCGTCATTCGTGTTTGCTGTTACGGATTTTTGTGAGAAATAAAAATTGTACCAGTGCAAGACACGGAAACGACACTTAGTCATTAGTTCATTAGTGAAGATAAAAAAGAACAGAGACAACATTTCAAGTGGACATGCGTTGAGTATTGAAAATGTATGTTGAGATAAGCGTTAAGAACTGTACTTTTGTGCGAATGTCGTTCAAAGCGTTTGATAAAAATGCAGAATTTGCATGCGAGGTTCTTTGATCACTGTTTACCCCGAAGTGTTGACTATCAAACCATATCTATAGGAAATCCAACGATCTTATTTTTCGCAGAACTCGTAATTTTTGTTTCTTCATCTTATCGAGTTGAAGATAATCGATGGACTTAAGCGAAACTTGCTTTACTTCATATTGTCGAAACGAATTAATACGCAGAGTGCGCCTCGGATTTAGCCTTCAGAATTTGGAATATTTATCAGATCTTTTTATCAGAATTTGAACAGACGACTAATATCGAAATTTCGGGAAATAAGTAAATGCATACTTTTGAGAAAATGAAAATGTAAGAAATTAGTAACGAAATAAGCGGCACATATTTTCTAAAAAATTTTTGGAGCTCAGGAAGTTGGTCTGTAATAAAAATAGTATCGATCAATTTTCCGTGAATTAATATTGTAATAAGAATTGACTGACTGCTGCAACAAGCTTCTGAGGAACTTGTGACAAAAATATTCCGTAGAAGTAGTTTCTATCAAACAGTCACCTAATTTTAGGATCCAAGTTAGGATCAAAAGCTGAGGTAATCTTGGCAGTAGACTTTTGCCAACGCCTTTTACTTTGGCGTACTCAAGGCGAGGCAGTTTACTAAACAGAGATACCATTATTCTAGATATAGCACATTTTCGCAAGACCGATATATTCGGAGACTTGAAAGGAAAGACCACTGCTTCTAATAAAACTACTTGAGAATAAATTAACTAACCCACCGAAGGAATTTTTCCCTCGTTTTAATAATTCTCAGTAATAAAATCCTTCGAAGAGGATAAAATAGTAACTCTTCCCAATATAGTATTAATAAATATTAACGCATTGCATGAAATGCATTTGCAGTATGGAATACTGCAACTAATTTTGTAACGAAATTGTCACAGTTCAAACATCTGCTCGAGAATGGGAATTCACTGTACGTTCATTGATTAAAATCCGGCTAGACGTTACCGTAATGCTGCGTATGGATTAAAAATTGAAATTCCACGAAAAAGGACATTAATATTTAATAAGTATGAGGGAAGCACTGTTGGTCCAATGTTCAGAGTCCTCGTAAAACGTATGGCTTGCAACAGAAAAAGGAAAATCGTTACAGGTGTCTAACCCGGTTCGGTAGTGGCTCGTTCCGAGACGCGATGAAAATTATAATGATCAAAGAAATTGCTTCCGAGCAAGGTCACACGAGGGACTTTTTGTATCCGATAGAACGTAACGTACGAAGAGACCGAAGCTGCCCATATCCTCCCCCTCTTTCTCTTCTGAGCACCGTTTTTCCCGATTCCCTCAAATCTCTGAACCTAATTGCTCACTTGCTTTTCACCTGGCGTTTTAGCCTCCACTCGGGGTAATTGCATTATTAACGGTATTTAGCGAGCAACTCCAAAGAAGTTCACTCTCCTCCGGGAACAATGGAGTCGAACACGCGCACGAGAGTAACGACATTCTTCACGGAATCCCGATGCGAATTTTTCTGAATTAATTGTACTTATTTTTCAAGCATAATGAATATTAAATTTTTCTCGTTAAAATCGGTTACGTTATATATCTCTTTTTTAATATGCATAAAAATAGGTATAATTACACGACATATTAAATCTCGTAGCCTCCATTCACATTTCATTTCGCTGAAAAGTTAACTGTGGAATTTAATTTGAAAAATCCCTCACGGCGCGGAATTAAAATCAAACAATGATGAATATACACGTCGAATGCAGGCGAAAGGCCGCTGTTATAAATTTTTTCGAAAAAAAGGGAAGCAAAATGAGAAAGAATTACATTTTTATTCGATAAGAAATTAAATATTCATTAACGTTAACCGCACCGCAATAGAATTTTGGATGACGCTTAATGATTCGCTTGACTGGTTCATCATAAAAATACCGAATGAATTTATTATCTAGATTACAAAAATGCATTTATGGAAATACCAATTGGTTATTATTGTAGAGTGTATGTAAGCCAATTTATCGATTAAACTCTCATAAAGGCAGTTTTATGTCCTAGACAGCTGTGAAAGAGGAAGTATGGAACAGGACGTTTCGATTCGTCTAGTAGTTATGGTGTTAGTTAATGAACAAGCGATCAACTGCTTATGAGTGGCAGAATATATCTCATAAAACAGGATGCTAACATGCTCGACACTGCGTTATGCAAGTCACTTCACGAGGATCAAAAGCAAACTAAGTTCTGCTGCGCCCAATTCATTCACAAGCCTTTCTCTGAGCCGTCGGTAACTTTCTCAGAGATCAGGAAAAGTGCCGCCGTAGAAAGTGCTTTCGGTAAAATTGACACTTTTTCGAAAACATCAGCGTTTCCGTTCACAGCAAATTTCTGGACATGTGAAACAGTAAAACGTTCTGTGCATTGTGTAAAATAACAATTTTATTTCAGTAAGTTAAAACTTAGACACGTTAACTACTGTCGACAGTTTTCATTCTATATTACATAATTTTTTAAAGAATTTTTGTATCCTACGATTGCTTAAACTTTACGACAAGAGTGTATATCATCATCGAATTTGCACACGTGTCAAGTATCTATGCAAATTTTTCGTAGTTTCCTACTTTTAATTTTAAAACACACAAACTTCAGTTCTGTTGGCAAGATGACTGCAAATTCCAAGTGTAAGACAAAAGAAACGTGGAATATCCGACACCTGACTTTTCAGCGACGTCATCGTAGTCACTTATGATTGATGTTGCGAAGTTAGTGGAAACGCTTGTGACAAATCAATTTTGCTTGAACGCAAAATATATCCTAACACAAATAACTCGGTGAGCATTCAAAGGAAAATTTACTTTAACACATTTTCGTAATTTCTTTCTACCAAAAAATGAACAATTGAAATATTACTATTATCGTTGACAATTTATATCAGTATGCATAATATCGATTGATATTCGGAGAGATTTCATATTGAATATCCACGAACGTGGATATTATTCATAATAAAAACGTTAAAACATTTGTTGAACCAAGATGGACAGCAACGCACGACGAACGTTTCGAAGGAAACACTTTCGAGACATCAATACCGTTATTGGTTACTTTTAAAGTAAAAGTATTTGAGAAAATTGCCAGATAGAACCGGGAATTCCGCAAAGTGGGTTAAACGAAGCGAGATGGACGTGGTTAATCAAATTCTTCCACCTTAAACTACGTTAACCGCGGATTTTATGCATTTATGAAAAAATGCTGACAATTTTTGAAGCAAACGATTCACGAAAGAAATAAGTTTCTATGTACTTCCTGTCTCTTGCAGATCGATGCATCTTGAATTTTAAACAAATAAATATTTTGAAGGAAAAAACAGCCAGATTGTAGCTTAAGGTGAAAACTTTATTATCAAGTAACCACAAATTGTTATTAATATATGTATCAGAATATTTATTTCGCATAAAAGTTCACAGTTTACTTACAGCGGATCCAAGAGGTACGTGAACTCTAAGTTTCCGATTCTTGAGAAATTGTCAATCTTTGAACTATGATAATTCCGTAAAAAAAAATTTCATTTTACAACACGAAGCCTTCTAGCATTCGTGCACGACCTGGTAGGTGAAAAACCGGGGTCACAAAATGCTACAAATTGTCTGTGAAAGCATCAACAAAATGTTTCACGTGAAACGTTGGAATTAAATTGCATTGGGGCGTGTGCGTACGATCAGTTTCGATGATCGCGAGATAAAAGGTGTGACACACCGGTTATTCGAGAAAATCGCTAGGTGAAACCACGAATTCCATAGAACAGGTTATACGGGGGGGGAGGGGGGAGAGATAAAATTCGGCGGGCAAGTGAACGTGTTAACTATGCGATGCTGATAAACGCAACTTCGGAAACGCTAGGTGCGCAGAGAGAAGCGGCTCCGACGGGATTCTAGGTCAGCGTCCCGGCCTCGAAACGGTCACGAGAATCCGCACCCGTTCCTCGGCCTCGGCGGACGAAGGAACAAGGAAGAAAAGAGAGGAACGCCGGCCGACCCCGTTACATGAAAACCCGTTATGCGACGAACAACGACCGCGACCGACTGACTGACAGAAATCTTCTTTTCCTTTCCGTTTCCCCGCAGCCTCTCGCCAGAACACCGCGACTTGCCTTGCATTGCCTTTTCTTACTGTCGCCCATCGTTCACCGCCCACCCCTTTCGCCCCAGCACTCCTATCAGCTCGCATTTTATTCCATGATTTCAACTCATTCGACCCCCTCCACCCTTTTACACTATACCCATTTCACGCT
>CM052119.1:13135101-13149999 GCA_028454245.1 Halictus quadricinctus
TATATTTCTCTACGATTACAAGATCGAATAAAAAATACAAACATACGAAAAAATATTCGTAGTCTATACTGGTCATATTTTAGTACATATTTTAGCCATAGTCATATTTTTTTTTTAACAATAATTTCTTTTTTTTTTTAGACGTTCCAGTGAGCCGCGATCGTGCACGCAAGCAGATAAAAAAACCTCTATAAAAAATCATTCACAAAATTATATAAAAATTTTTTCTTGTATCTGCAGAACTAAGATATACGTCAAAAAATTGCGGACTCAAAAAATGTTTTTTCATTACTTGATCAGTCTCATAAAAATGATTCAAATTCCCGACCCGAGAAAGTGCAATGTCCCCTTAACGCCAGCTGCAGTGCATCGTAATAAGAATAAATCGCGGCAGGAATTTGTATAAAAAAAAATCCATTAGCAGTCTATTATTAATCGATCATGAGCACCGTCGTTGACCGGAAGTTGTGACGTAAACGTCGCGGAAACGGGCAATTAGTTTGCCATATTGTAATCGGTCGTATTAGCGTGTAATTAATTCGACCGCGATTTATTCGCCGGTTCATCCGTAGCGAGCACGCGTCGATCCAGTGATCGAGCCGTATCAATGCCGTGGCCAATGACCCTTAAGAGAGCCCCGGTGTCGGCGGCCGCAGTCATCAAGCGGCAGCCACCGCGATGAAATTTCCTCCTTAACCGCGCGATTAGGCCAGTCGTCACGGATTAAATTCGCGGTACTGCCATTTTTTCTTTTTCTCAGTTTCTTATTCCAGTAAAGTGCGCTTCTGCAGCGACAGAGATGCCGCTCTACGTGCATGATCCACCTTATCCCGTCACGTTGCTACAAATTTCCGGCTCGGACGAGAGTCCTCGTGTTCGAGAATGCGTCGCACGATGCACGAAGCCTCGTGAACACTCGAGAAACCTTGCTTGGTAACTCGAGATTCGGGCCGAACAGACTAAAGGATAATTGTAGCACAATTTAATGACGGGAATTTCTTCAGCGCCGTCCTCGCAAACGTGTTCGTGTTCACCAGGATCTGCGACTCGTAACTACCTTCGAAACGTCCGAGTAATTCTTTTCGCTGGCTCTTCTTTCGGTGAAAAGCTTGCCAAACGAGTCTTTCCCATTTTCCTAAATCGTTTAACTCTTATTGCATCTAGGCTACAAATCTCTATGCGAAATAGACATCGTCTACGTTAAACCCCTTGGCATGCAACATCGAGTCGGACTCGATGATGGAGATTTTCGGCAAAATCTGCCGATTAATGCTACCAGTGTTTAAAAAATCGAAAAATTGAAAACGCTCTTACGGTCCGCGTACAAGGAACATATTATTTATTTTTTTTTTTGCGACCGGCAAATTTTTTCCGTTTCTAATGCCGAGTACCGGCGAAAATAATGAAATTCTGAAGCTGGTTGCCGCAAACTTGTATCGCTAAAGCAAGGATTAATTAATTTATTAAATTAGACTTGCTTCAAATTTGAAATTAATATTTTGTATTTTATGAAAATGTAGCGTAGTGTAAAAATGTAGAATACTTTTCGAATTATAAATGATTAAAGGAGCACCGTTTGACGTTCACGCATTCAACTATAAAATACCAAATTATATTAAACTGTATGAATCAACTTTTATTGAATAGTTTCACTGGAGCTATTCAATTTTTTTTTATTTTTTTTTTTTTATTAGTATCATAGGAATAATAAGAAATTAGAACATTCCTAACAAAATAATTCGTATGGGAAATACATTAGGCGAGGCAGTAAGGTAAATTAGTTCTCCAACGAATATGTGGTTTAGTTAATGCCAGAATATTATTAATACAAGTCATGTAAGGAATAGTTTAATAGCCGAGTGATGCAACAAATGTTTCCAGTGTACCGTGCGCAGTAGTGCACATGAAAGTTGCACTATTTGAAAAGCATCAACACTTAGATTAATTCATACATGAGCTACCACTGTCTCGATTGCAATATCATTACATCAGATTGTGCACAACCATTGAAAAACTACGCTAAAATAATTTATTATAGTTACGTATGTGTGTTTAAATATCTTTTAGAAAGCTGCACTATTAAAGAAGGCTATAATCTTAATTTAGCACAGCGATGACTAATGCAATTGCATCGCTTCTTGAAAATATGATTTTCTATATATTTCAATCAATTAAAAGTGTGATATCGTATTCTTTTAAGGAAAGTCTTTGTCGCGAAGATTATATTTATCATAAATAAATTAATTCTTTCGCTTACCCATTCCGTGACAATCGAAGATTAGGTTTGCACTTGTCAGCCTGGCCATGGAAAACGAACAAAAAACAGAATGCACACGTCAGAGTCACTATTAAATATCCAATAGCATAGAAGGGAGAAGCTAAACGTTTCTCGCGATTTACAAAACTACGTTTATTTTATGAATTTAATTCATGAAAAATTAGGAATCATACTCCTACGATATATATTATTATCTAGCTGATATAATACTATTAGTGATTCCAGAATCACGAGTTTTATATTTTCTGAAACTGAACGATGTACATTCACCATCGTAAAAATATTATTTTGAACCCCAAAAGGAGCTGAACGAATCTGTCCAGTTCGATTTCATTTTGTAATTTACGTTTTCTCTGGACTACATTTTTTTTATGTATAACCAACTATAATTCGACGCTTAAATGCCAAGTAGAGCCCCCGTCGAATTCTTTAGCACGCTAGCAGTCGTCCTGCTTTTATTGCAAATAAAATTTTGCCGGAGGTATTTATGCTAATGCGCGAAGTAGCTAAACTACCAAACTGGCCCGAGTTCTTGGCTCCGAAGAAGATATAAAAACTTTACTGTGAGTAGGAAGACCTGTATAAAAAGGTCGTTCTGTACGACGAAAAAGTGATTAAATCGGAAGATAAAGAGCGATAAAGATAAACACTCTGATAAATACTCATGAAAATGGTTAAATTTCGCAAATTTCGCAGAAGAATGCCCCCTTAAAGGACAACACAAGCTAGTCTCACTTTTAGTGTTCGGTAGTTCTAGCGTTAATCGAGCCGTTCACAAGCCAAATCGATTAACCACTGTCCCAGTCTTTGACACTGTAAGTACTGCCAAAGTATATGATTTTTACATTTCACATTTAGAATAAGTTTCGTTATTAACTGTTTCAATGCTACGGGTCTTCGCAAAAATCAGATCGAAAATTGCCAACGGTGTCACCCATATATAGGCGACGGAATTGTTTGTCCATATTTAAAAATCAGTTATTACGCTAATATAGTAACTGTACCAAATCTGGTTAGGATCTGAGAAATACAAATTTAAAGGAATTATCTTTTCAGTAGATATTTTATTATATTATTTAATTTTAGATTTACAGAATTCTTGATTTTTGCGATTGTCAGTGTCGAGCACAGAACGGGATCACGCCGCTTGTTTCTGAAACGGTTAATTAGTTATTTCATCGATTTCCTCTACTTTTTATTTCGGGAGGCTAATCGATTTGGCAAATGAGCTGCTCAGTTCTCCGAAACAATACGACTAACGAATCTGCAGCACAGTATCGAAACTGGCAATGTCCAACCGAAGCACTTTCGTGATATTTATGAATTTTAGTTTTTCAGTATTCGAGGAAAGCGTAATGCTAATAGTAATTGATAATAATACCGTCACTCTATGGATCATCGAGTGAATTCGCGAGAGCAAGAGCACCAAAACGATCTCGTAGAGCCTAACCGGACCGATCGAGATAAAACGAGTCCACAAGATAAACAACCACACTGTACGCGATCTCGCGGTGCGCGGGTAAGTGTCTTCTCGGCCACCGTGTCCGTCGGATAAAAGTGTGTTTCTTCAACTCACCGGGACAATGACGTGTCTTATAATATCCGGGCGCGGTAAAATGTCAGGGTTGTGTTGTGTTGTGTTTTGTCGTTTCGCACGATCGTCCCAGACAAAACTCTGTTTTCAGACCTGAGTGGCGAGCGTCGACGCGAACGGGAACGCGTGTCGAGGATTACTAAGGGGTTGATATGTGGGCCAGCCACTTTTAAGAGCCAGCGAACTAACGAAAGGTAGGACTGAGCGTACCTGGGACCAACCGGAGTTCCTTATACCTGACCGCGTGAGAGGCCGAGACAGGTTCCCCCACCAAAACCGGGCCCCTCCGATTACTATGCTATTGACTCATCTACACGTCGTGTACACGCCAACAGGAGACAACACACACTCTCCGTGCACGATCCTGCGATGAACTTTGAGACGGGAAACGAAAGATGACGTACTACTGTGCCCTCCCGAGCCGCAAATTACCCGTCGCCGATTAGTATCGTTCGCGCTCGGACCCCGTCCAACAAGATCAAAACACTCGGTTCGGAACCCCGTACGGGCCCCTCTGTTGGTTTCACACTTTCTGGGCCAAGTAGGGTAAAGTAGCCTAATATGAAACGCATTTTCTTTTTCTTAAATCATAACTCTCGGTTAACCCCTCGGTTAACCTTACATCACAGAAATATTTGAAAATAGATCACAGACGGTCATATTATCTCAGATTTTTTCCTGAAGTTATTTTCTTAAGCAATTTTTTGGTATACAAATACATGTTACCGTAAAAAACCTATGAAATCTAGATAAATTCAATTCTGTTGTTATCATAAAGGAATTAGTCTCGTTAAGGGCTCGGCAGTTTTAGTGTTAATAATGAAATGGGCCCACTGGTAACATCCCATAAATCTGATCCATTGTTCGCAAAGAAAATAGACTAATTATGGTTGCTTACGTTGATTATATTTACATACGTCGAAATTTCATACTTTCTTCGGTAATTTTTTAATCAAAAAATGTACGGTAATAGACAATAAACTGTCGTAGATTTGAAGCTTCAATCCTCCTCTTTACGATCAATATTTGATTATGATTGATAATGATTAGAGCTTGTATTAACACATTCGCGACCGGCAAACGAGTACCGGGGAAAATAATGAAATTCTGAAGCCGGTTCCCGCAAACTTGTGTCGCTAAAGCAAGGATTAATTAATTCATCAAATTACTTAATAATTTAAATTTAAATCCATTAACGCGCCTAATGTTGCCGCATTCAGAAACAAAAATTGCAGGACGTGAATTCACGTCAGCAGCAATCGGAAGTAGAATTTAAAATGACGTGAATTCACGTCAGCGGCAATCAGGAATACAATTTAAAATGGCGTGAATTCACGTCAGCGGTCGGGAATGTGTTAAAAATCTGGCATAAGATTAAACTTACATTACACAAACAAATTTACCATGGAATGATTAAACCACCTGTAAATACAAAATATGTACTGATCTCGCAATAACAAGGCTTACTTAGAATACGTTTAAATGCGACAGACATCTATGAATTTATAATAGAATCAATATACAATAAACTTCAACATGAAGAGAGCGTCATAAATGTTATTTGCTCGTTTCGTGTTAATTATGTTAATTTTTTCAGAGGTGTTCATTTAATGGACAGGTCACCGAATGTATTTTATGCGACAATAAATATACAAGACATTGTCTGAAAGTACATTTGCCACCACAAAAGATACCGACACACTTTTTAAACAACTTTTTTATCGCATTATGTAGGAGTCCACTGCATATTGTTATTTGAATGTTCTCACTTGCTCGCATTAAATAATATTCGTAAATAGTTCTCCCTAGTCCAGTTGCTATTCAATATTTGTCGAGTTATTTAATTTTCAAGCCGTAGGAAACGTGCTAAAAACATATGCGAAATGATCACGACTTGGCGTTTGTTTGACTACAAAATCGTTTGACCCCAAATGAAATGACGAAACAATTCAGAAGATTATTTACTTGTTCCAATGAAATGAGGTACAAGGTTGATGTTGAGCGAATCCGAAGAACCATAATATTCTTGCAATGTGTGTGCAGAAACCCACGCGCGACGTCTTTTCTGAATACTTCCGTCTGAAGAAGAGAGGAACACAGTATAGTGATTTTGTTCTCATCTGTCTGCTTATACTATTACTCCTCCTCCGTTTTTTCGTCGTAACTGAAGTACAAATAATATCACGAAAGTTTCACGTGCGAAATTTGAAAGAACCTACAACAGGCTCTCCTTAGCAATAGAACTATCCCTCCTTGGAAATTGCAGATTTTTTAAATTTATTAAACAATTTATCGAAGGAAAGTCGCGGACTTTAGGAATATCACGATGTGCCACGTAACACCAGCAATGAAACGCGGAGTTAAAAGAAATTGAGAGAAAGATGAAAGTGATTCAAAGTCATCAAATGAATTAGTCGGGCTTAACTTCACTTTGGCAACCCAGAAATTTTGAACTTTTTTTTTATTCAATTCTGTAGATTTTGACGAGAAAATGCCAAGAATCCAAGTTTTAATGTTAGGAATTCACTGGTTCAAAAGTTATGCGTGTGTAAAGTTCAGAGATTTTAAGCGTTTCTTCTGGGAAACGCAATTTCTGGGTTGCCAAGGTAAAGTTTAACCTTTAATCGAACTAATTTGTCAACAAATTCACGTGTCATTTTAATGGGTCGCAAAACTGAAAGTTGAACACGACTATGAATAAAAACAGTTATGACGTCACCTGGATAAGTGTTTCAAACGCTGTGGTTTTATGTAGGACAGTCGGTATAACCATACACTTCAGTATCAAGTCAACTTAACGGTAGTGGCTATCCAAGTATTGGACACTCTCTGGCTACCACGAATCAATGAAATAATAGAATTTAACCTGTAATTGTCCTCTGTAAAATTTTTTCTAATATTTTTAATTCAATTGCTACGTAACTACTATTTAGTTGCTATTTAACACTAGCAACAACAGAACCAGTCAACCCGAAACAACTGAAAAAGTTTCATGGAAATCCTTCATCAGTGTTTCACGGGAAAATCCATTTTGTAAGCAGATGCATTTGTTTAAACTTCGAACTATGTCCGCAGAAACATGCACTAGGTACGAAAGTAAACAGGATAGTCGTGATGCAATGCACTATATTGTTTCCGGTAATTATCGATGGTCCGTTAATAATTACTTCAATAGAGTCGCTGCCTGCATGCGAAAATTCCTTTCCACCATGTACAGGACGCTTTCATAATTAAAAAATAATCTTTACTTAAAGTCCGAAGCGTACTATTACTGCATTCTGCTTTTAATGATTTGTAATCATGGCCGTGTATATGTTGAACTCCGGCTAGTTAAATTGAGTCTAATAAATATAATAGTAATACGTACTTATTACATTTGTTGAAAAATTATAAGATCCTAGAATTACTGACGCAATAAGATTAGCTTCAATCATAAAACATTTAGATAAGATTGAATAAGTACATTTATTAATTAATTTTTATTTGTGCTGATGTTCGCGACGATAAGATAAAAAGTAGGTAGGAAACAAATAGATTTCAAAGATGTTGTTTAAAAAATCCAAATAAAATAAACTGTTAAATAATTATGGTTTCGGAAATACCCCCTCGCCCTCATATTTAAAGATTGATTTGACCCCTCAAATACTCGACGATCGGTTCCTAAAGGCATCGATAAACACCGCGGTGAGTCATTTCTCGACGCGAAATTCACTGTCACTGTTTTGTCGCAACATGACCGATCAATTAGTGATGTTTTCCCAGCGGCAACAAGCTGAAACACGCCGCGAATCGAACAATGGAGAAGGACCGACACTTTTCAGAAATTTCACGCTTACCCGGGGTGCGAATTGTTTCTGCGGAAACCCGGTGCGAGTACCTCGAACCTGATGACGCATCACAATCGCGCACGCATCGCAAGAACTGCCGGAGACAATGTAAACACGACGATTACCGTTCGCTAATGAACATCTAATTTCCGTACAATGGGCAATTATCCTATTGAGGCATCGCGTGGAGATAGCTCCGCGGTGAAAGCGAATCTAACCACGATTGTGCCGATTCTAAACGCGATTCGCAACAGAACGAACTTTTCAACCCTTTATTCGAACGCTACACACTTCTAGGCCTACGCCGGAGTCATTTCTGACCCACGCCGATATTTCACTGCAGTTTTCTTTCTTTCAATACAGGGAGATGGCTCGGGACCGGCTTTCCTCGTATTTCGGACGAAGAAAAAGAATATGTCGTCATCTTTCATTTTCTTACTAACTTTAATATATACATACTTTGAAATTGTCCGAGTATTTTCGCTGTTCTGCATTTGATCCACTCGTTTTTGTCACAAATGCATAAAAGCCGCGGTCTAGTTATCGTCGCGTGGTTAGTAACGCTGTTACGGTGTGTTGTTATCAATAAACAAATTCGAATTAGAGTAGCGAGTGACCTGTCGTGAATTTGTAACGTTCACTTCGACGGTCGACCGAGAATCGCGTTGCGCAGGGGAATCGGTCGAGTTGATTCGACGGAACATGCCACCAGCTGATTATGCACTTGCACTTATCCGAGATAAATCCTTCACGCTAATCCAGATCAAGCCATATAAAGATGAAAATCTTGAAGTCTTTTAGAAGTGGAAAGCCGAAATTGATATACGCAAAATGAATTAGCATAAAAACACATCGAACGTAGAACAGATTGGCAATGCATCGACGATGAACCTGACCACATTCATATTCCGGTCATGGTGAGTTATAAAATGTTGCGTTGTGCAAGCTGTCGATACGTTTTCGGCGGATTGCATACTGGAAGGAACGTTTAGTAACCCGTGCCATTGTACTGGATACCTTGATCCCTTTTACCTACGTGTGTAACACGGACAACGTACAATCGGTCGCATAATCACGCGTTACGTATAATTAGAATTAAGTAACTTCGTCTGCAGAAATGTAATATATCAATAGTGACCGTACCGAGCACGAAATCTGCCTGGTATACGTTGTTTCATAAAAATGCACAGCTGAATTTATTTTTATTTTTGTAACAATATGCTGGTATGAAGAAATTTATCTAATAATTTCTAGTGGAAGCATATTTATAGTTTCAATAATTATGGAGTAAATAATGTGAATCCGGTCATTTAACCGGTTGTGTTTAAAGTTTAAGTAAAGTTCAAGTAGCAGCACACACAGTCGTCTGTAGCTTCTTCATCATTACCTATACTACTCTTATACATTATACATACCATTTAGTCTTCCATTGTTTGTCTATTTTTTCCACGTGATTTTTTCGTTACGTCTGTAAAAACCTTTTTACTATCGTTTGCATTTAGAAGCTTAAGACTATGTAAACAGGTTAAATAATATTGTTTTCAATCGGTCAGCTAAATGCGAAAAGCAAACTGTGAAGAACAAGTCAAAGGATTCTAAGAACGAATTCTGAGGATAAAAATTCCAACAATTGCACGTTTAGCTGAAAATTGTAACTCTTCAAACAATCGTAAATGAACTTATCTGCTTCGCACCTCTATAGCCGTCAGAAAAAATGCAAATTTTTAATTAGTCCCCATTCATTCAGCGAATTCAGTCGAAATGTATTTCTTGACTAGTCACAATGCAAATAATAAATATGACGTACGCATTTAGGTACTCTATTCGAACGTGAAACCTAAAGACACACGTGCAAAGATTTCGTTGTGGTAGAAACTAATTTTCCACAACGAATCGCCATCGACTTTCTTACTCTGCATGCTAATCCAATGTCAAAACTTTTTTTATCTCTAATGATACTTTTATGAAACCTTTACCAACATATTGGTGATAATTTTCCAATTAGAATGATACCAAACATTACACAATTTGAATCATATTTACTCGTTTAATCCACGATATAGTAAAACCTCGATTATCCGGACTAATCAAGGTTCTACTGTATCGTAAATTTAAAAAAAAGTTCAAAAGAAAAATAATTGCACATCTCTTTCGCAAATACCGAGACGTAACTGCACTGGACCCAAAAGGGGCGTGCATTTAACGAACCAGCAACCGTCATGTCACATCCGGAGCTCCCTAACGCGCAGCAATTATGTTCTAATGGCTTGATATCAAGCGGCAATATACCTTTGAAAAACGCATCGTAAATTTCACTAAACGAAAATGTTTTTTGGTTTATCATTTGCTTTACGTACGATATCGTTATGCGCGTCAACGTTCAGAATTTATTTGTATAATTAGCATTGAAAGAAATATTCGTCGCTATAAATTGAAAAAATGAATCGATAAAGCAATAATTAGAATCAACTGAGAATGAATTATCATTACTAAGTAAGCCGATACTTCCCGGAACTCGTATGTACCGTGTGTCGCGAAAAGAATCGTCGGAGTCTCGTGACGTGCAGTCCGCGTCTTATACGAAGATGCTCGGAAGGAATGCGAAAAGAATGCGTCGCAAAGAAGCCGCCTGATTGGTCAGATGCACACAGTTCAGTCAGGCGCGTTCTCGCTATTCGCGGAGAGAATTACCACTACTACTGCAGAAGGTGAACAGGAACACACGCACGAGACACGGACGGCACTGTATCGTCATTGGTGTGTTAGTAGATACAGTGGATCACAGTAATATTCGGACACTCTTTTGAAAAGACGGCAAATTTCTTTAAGATTGAACAGTACGACTTAAATTTTTTTTTGAGAATTTAGAACAATTAGTTTACTACATGGCGTGAAAAATTTTAAAGCAATTTACCGGAATTACAGAGAGAATAGTTATTGTTTGTAACTTTTTGATGTGGGCCTATGTACATTTTGTAGATCTGTATCAATTATGCATATTCTGAAAATTTCGTTCACGTCGAGTAGTAAATTAATTGTTCTAACATCTCAAATGAATCATCCCAGTCGTGTGGTCGAATATTACAAAAGTTAACGTCCTTCTAAAAATGTCCGAATATGTATTAGTGTGAGTTACTGTAGGTGCCATGCAAGGTGAAGTAAAATAAATATACTGAAGCGTCATGAATGGCGTTTCCCGAGGTTCGCGTAAACCAAACGTCACCGAAACAATAATCAAGATATGTATCTATTGTGACGTCCGTTTACTCGTGTTTATTGAAGCACTGTAACTGTTTCGGGAAACTCGCACTTACCGGGTGATACAAAAACAATCGTTCAAGGACTATGAGGTTTTTAATATTACTATGCACACGGTATTGAAAACTGGGGATTTTATGCATTTATGACGAAAGAATTGAATGATGTTATTATATTATTCTCGTCTCATTAACGTCTGCTTCTGACGAAACTATACATTGCATTTCGATTTAGAAGCAATAAATATCATTTATATATTGCTGGACACTGTTCGTAATCATCCTCGTGAATTTAACTATATAATATATTGCAAAAGGTTAAAACGTTCACGTACACACGGCGCCTCGAGAATCTTCACTCATCAACCTTACGCGCAATAACAAACTTAGAAGTTAATATGCAATGGTCAGCAGTGGTCACCAACGATGAAAAAAAGCAATTATACATTAAGTATACGTTCTACTCACTTCGAGGATCAAAAAAGGTCATAGGTCGTCCGCCCGGAAGCTCCTCCTGCCCAAGTCATACACGTCTTCCTCCTTTGATGAACTTTTGCCTAGAAAGATGGAAAAACACGTTTTATGGCGGATTTTGTTGCTTCCGTTCCGCTATCAGATAAACAAACAACGTCAATCATATTCAGACACCGGTTAAGGAGATATTGTGATTTTCCATTTCCAAAAAATCGAGGAAAGACAAAGTCTTTCTTTTTCAAAACATGGCCTATAAAAGAAAAATGTGTATCCCATATAATTTTAATTATATTTAGTTAAAAAAAATAACTTGTGGACTTCAGATACTTACAAACATGCGTTGAAAATCCTAATACAGAAAGTTTAATAGTTCGTCTGATAGACTCCTAAAAATTGGGGAAAAAGTGATCTAGAAAATTTAAAATACGGTAGAACCTCGTTCGTTGCACAGTAACGATTCCCACCACGAGCTGTTGGAAGGTTCTGGGACTCGTGGTGGGGATTATGGTGGCTACATAATATCTGAATTAGCTTAGGGAGTGGGGAGATGCGAAGCGAGGAAGTGGAAAAGCAGATCCCACGATTGGTTGCCTGTTTCGTTGCACGATCTTCGACTTATATAAATATACCATCCTGTATTGTGGTTTTAATGCAATTGTGGCTTAAGTAACCGCGATTAGCCACTTCTCCCGTAACCTACGCCGGTCAATTCGTGTGAATGATGATCCGTCGTTCGGAACGGTCAAATCACTCGGCTAATTACGTTCCGCACGTGCGATTACCTAAACGACCGGCCAGTTCGTTACTCCCGAACGGAAAAGCCACTCGACCACCTTGATCTGAATGCTTCGAAATGTAGTAACCCGACAGAGAAAAGGTACGTAAATTATAAAAGCCAGTACACTATATCGCCGACAGTGCTCCGTGAACGAAGTTTAACGCAATGTCCCCGCGAACTATAATTCCACTCGGTCATGTGGTATGTTAAGTACTCTTTCATAACATTCTGCGATGTTAGAAGTGTTCTAACGAGGGCCGAATCGGTTTTTGAAGGGCGCAGAGTTGACGAATTCTCGCTATTATGCTCATCCGTACACAAAACAATGAATAGTATCTCCGTAACAGTCGTATTGTTGGATCTGACGAGCGACAAAAGTTAGAAAAGTTGTAATC
The DNA here is from genome assembly GCA_028454245.1 of Halictus quadricinctus. Taxonomy (NCBI): domain Eukaryota; kingdom Metazoa; phylum Arthropoda; class Insecta; order Hymenoptera; family Halictidae; genus Halictus; species Halictus quadricinctus. The sequence continues at coordinate 13,147,705 of CM052119.1, forward strand.
TTTCTCTTCGCTTGCATTTACGTGCGCCTCGATACTCGACCCCTCGCTGGTTCCCCCAGTGGTGGGGATAAAATTTTCACAGTTACGGTAGACACCGCTGCGACACTTACGGAGACAATACTGTAAAAGGAATGTAACGCTAGGTTTGCTGGTGAAACTTCTATGAAGTAGCAACAAATAACAAACAAATTTTCATGAAAAAAATGTTCAGTTTATTTGGTACATATATGAAACCATAAAAATATGACAAAATAAAATGTGCTGCGTACAAAAATCAGTGAATAAAAAACATAACGAAATCCGTTAAAATTTTCGGTATAAACATTTCTGGAACAATAAAAATATGACAATGAATTTTTGAGACGCGCTGTTTGAAAAGATTTAAGTGCTACAAGCAGAATTAAAAAATAATATGTCGCTTTAGATTGCTGACGCGTTGCTTAGACAATAACAAAAATAACAAAAATCGCTGTCCTAATAACAACTAGTGGCAACCAACTTTTCTTTTTACATTAAAGCTAACGCGTCGACCCTTACAATATTAGTTAAAAGAACGCTGAACTCTGTTGAACAAGTTTAAAAAAGAAAAATAAAGATAAGAATATCCGCTGTGTAATGGCGATTACGGTTCTGACAGTGTTCACACTCGTTCATACTACGAATAATAACATTTTCAAATATAATAAGCTATCATAGCTGAACTTAAATCGGTACAATTACGAATTAAATGCAAGGACAATGTCAAATAAAATAATCAACTACTAATCTATTCGACTTCTAAATAGAACGGTAACCAGCTTACATAAAGAACTATTTCGACGGTGGTTTAGGATTCCATGTTAGTTTGAATCTGCGCTCAAAAGAATCACGGCTATGCACATATGGATGAGTTCCAGTCTCAGTCGGGCGCGTCAAGTCACGTAATGTCTGGCATTCTTTTGTCAAGGTATCTGACATATAGACAATATGTTTGGAATTGTTCGGATGATTTAACACAGTGCAAATTGCAGTAACTGAGGGAAAAATATCATACTGATCTATATTAATCCACACTTCGTCGCGTGGAAACCTTTTGTACTTCGAAAATGGTGCTTTCTTAAGTATCGCTGTCGGACTTATTTTTGACAAATTTTTACCCGTCTCACCAAAAACGCTAGATAACTGACTTTTCGAAAGCCACGACACAAATGTCTCGTATGGGCACCAATAACATTGCTGCATCATCAGAAGACCGGTGTGATAAGGATAGTACTCTCCAAGTTCTTCGACAACAACTCTATTTGGCTCGTAAGGCTGTAATCTCATTTCCGTCATCTTCTAGCTGTTCTCCTAGCTGCTCCAGGGGTAGAAGGTTTGCCAGTATAATTCTTCTGATCCGTTACAAGCTGCAAACCCGACTGCAAACCAGATAGATCACTCAAATACGTTTATGTCGAAATGATCGTCGCGTCAGATCCTGTCTTCCCAAACGCTGCCTCCTCTACTGTATCCCAAATACAAACTCTTCAACTTCCTTCGACCGCCCAATTGAACCGACTCTACGGATTTCTGAGGTAGACGATCTAAATGCACTAAAAATACTAGTAGAGTAGACTGAGATATTCTTTAAACAATTTTTAACGCAATTGATGTTTTATAGCGCGATAAAATAGCAAAAGAGAAAACAATTCATTATTACATGGTATGCTACTATTAAAACCATATAACCTTCGTTTCTACCATTATTCATATACCATCTTTCCACTTACCAAATAGTTACAAGTGATTTAGGTGGCACATTTGTCACAGCTCAATTACCTATATCAGCTCATTAAATACAACGACTCAATTCGATTCTACAAAGCTTACAATAGGAGACATTATATTTCATATCTACTTTATTTTAGGTTATATATGGGTATAAATATATTGTATACAGTGTAAATATTATTCTATATGATTTCATATTATGTTACTTTATTTCGTATTATATTTTAAGAATTTATCTAAGGATAATGATAATTAAGTGAGTTAGTGAAGAAGCGAAACGTGAAAATGGAACAACCTTGTAAACCCGAAGGGAAAGTAATAAAATAATACTGCTACTACTACTGTTACTGCTACTAATACTACTACCATACAAAGCACACAGAACTACAGTGCACGCAATTCTTATAAGAAAACTATGCTTCACGAAGAAATATTAGTGTATTTCGTGAAGCTTTATTAGTTGTACACTTGGAACTTCACGTAACTACAATTAGTGTTCCTTCTCGAGAAATTTTATAATTGATTATTTCTCATTTCTCGAGAAAT
>CM052119.1:13152032-13162570 GCA_028454245.1 Halictus quadricinctus
TGTTAAGTGACGCGACTAAGGAATCATAACGGTTTGTAAAGCGAAAAAAAAGTGTACAGTATGTCCGTTTTATTAGTCTACGCGTGATTATTTCTACAAGTATCGGAAATATAACAAAACCTTTCAGTCGAATGTTGTATCGTATCGTGGAGGACATATTGTGATGACAATTGTTGAGATAATATTGGTGGAGGTCCTATTTAAATTTTTTTGATTGCAATTTCTTGTAGCTAGTATTGAACACTTCCTGAATATGCACGGAAACTTCGAAAATTAACAACGCGACAACGACTTCTGCAAAATACATGTTTAGGTAGTGTTTTACAAACGTCTCAATGTTATTTACAAACACGTGCAACAAAAAGTATAGTGCTCCATTTAAAAATTTAAATGTGACGATCGCAGGACGCACCGGAGCTATCTCAAGGTCAAACAGTTATCATCACGATATGTCCCCCACGATATCATACAACTTTCATCTGGCACATTTGTTCATATCTCTGATACTTATAGAAATAATCACGTGCCGACATTTAAAACGGACATACTGTATGTAATGTATATGTATACATAGAAAGCACATGTATATAGAGATCGTCCCTTTCACAGGTGGTTCATTGATCAGTGAAAAGCGTCGCCAAGCAGGTCAACCGTGTATTGGTTTATTAGAGCGAGATCAAAAATAGGGACGGATTGCAAGAGCGCAGAAGACAACGAGATCGATCAACGTTCCCAGCGAAAGGTGTGAACGTATGATTAATTCTGGTAACTTTGCGAGCTACTTGCGTCGATATTTACAGTGACAAAATGTCTAAACTATATTTTCATAAAGTTTCTTCCTCTGCTATAAAGTCAATTTTACATTAGTTTGCAGTTTATTTATTTTAACCACGGCGCACCAAAAAATCTCAAAAAATTCATGATAAAAATATAAATAATATCAAACTCCAATGCGAAATCTGAATTTTTTCGATTTTTTACCACCAGGATTTTCAACTTGAGAATCCGAATTAATTTCCCTATTGTGCACACAATAACAATATACGACCACTGTTTTTCAAATCTTCACGAATGTTGCTAAACGTAAATATTCCTTGGAGAAACGACTCAGTAGTTCCCCTGAGATTCGTAGATTGTTAAAGATTAAAACGTCTAATTCGTAAAATTAAGACAAGGACCTTATCACTACAATTACCGATTGTGATTGGCCTAGTCTCAATTAGACTCCTGCATGAGATGACAAACAATTGGTGAACAGATCGCGGTTATTCGCAAACTTCGACGAAGTTGTTATGGCAGATGGTACTCGGGTCTCCAGTAAGATAATTCGACGTCATCGGTCGTCAGTGTGGATATTTGTAATAAACTTGTTGGAAATAAAGCGTTCGTCTTATTTTTGTGCATTCATGTATGTTTGTTGAGAAGGAATATTTACTTATCTTTATAAAAATAATGTGTCTTTCTTCGTAATCACTTTTTTAAATAGCGTTAACTATCTTCTTATAACGTTATAACTATAAGTATAGTCGATGGTGTTTCGAATCAGTTCCTGCTTTAGTTATCAATTTTTTTAAACATATTTGTGAAGATCGCAGAGGAGGGTAAGGTCGCGTGGATCAAAGAATAGCACCTCCTGGCCGATATATGTCCGTGGCTAGACCCGTGTTTTGGACATATATCGAGTAAACAAATCAAACGCCTGCTTCTCCCACCAACCTCTCTTTGGAGGTTATGGTTATGGGAGTGGGGGGCTATGGTGGTGACAGTCTTGTCTCAATTGTGATAAAAGTGCCCATCCCTGGTTTACAGTGTGACAATGGCAACGAAACGAAAACGTGTGGTGCCGTGTTTTATCCTAATCTTTACATGGAAAGCATTATTTAATGATTCATCGATTGTGTCTCGAATAGCAACCCTGATCAATTTTTAAGAATCTCAAATTTCCATATTTATCCCACAAATTCCATTGGAAAGCAATTTATATGTTTAAAGAATAGCAAATAACGCGTTATAAGAAAAAAACATCAATCTAATATTTCCATAATTAGCTGAGATACATTATTAGCAAGTCAGACGGATTTAGTAGTCAAATATATGTGAAATTTCGGGCGCGTTCTCATAGAAACGACATTTTTCGAGTTGAATGAACCCGATGTTTCGCAAATCGATTATCTAATTTACATCAAAATTGGCAAACATTTTGTTGAAGATGTCCCTACATTTGCGAATATCATTTTCTGCACTAAACTCCGAAGCCTTTTTTTTCGAATTCATATTTTTGTAGGATCCATGCTTTTCGTTATTTGTTACTCAAACGTAGGAACCAAAGGCAACGAGTTCGAAAAACGAAAGATTAAAATTGACTATAATAAAGACAAAAGTTACTACGTTTCAATTATATGCAATAAGGAAGTAACTTTTTGTTTTAGTATGAAAGGAGTATAGAGTGTACACATAAATTAAAGGACTCGAATGTGGTTCGAATTGAGCAACAATAGAATTTACCAAAACATTCAATATTAACATGATGACATACTGACAGTTTCATCATTCGTCAAAGCATCCAATGTCCAAAGTCCTCGGAAAGCTGTACAAATCATAAATAATAGAAGAATAATCTATTACCGGTTGAAAGTTTGGATTTACTCTGAGAATTGACGGAAACAAAGATGTGCATGTTAAATCAACAAACTTAAGTAACTACAAAGAATGACATTAAATTATAAGAAGCAAGAACTAAGAGTGCCGATGAGCGTTTCCAAAAATATTAGCTTTGAGTCAGGAGGCAACACGGCGCGCAATAAAATTTTCTGAAAATCGACGAGCAAGTCGAAACTTGTAGTGGATATGTACAAAAGTGATTTCGAAATCCGAAGACTGAAGGACGTATAATATGAACAGGAGAAAAATATAATCGAGGCATTTTTAAAAACGGTATATGATCCTACCAGATATTATTAATTTAATTAGGAGAGTCCAAAAGAACACAGTGCCATGAAAAGAAAAACGAATGTATTGCAGAAGCAGACTGTAAATATCATATCTATTGCTAAATCTCGCATGTGATGAATAATAATAAATTAATTTACGTCACCCTTGCTCATCTGGCAACTTCCCCTAATTTAATCATAAAACTCGGCAAATCTTTTATACCTTGTCACTATAAATGGTCGAATAAATCAAAGATGGGTGATAATGTCTTTTTTTTTCAACGGTACGAAAATTGTTAAAAATCAACAAGCAAAAACGATTTTAATGACGCACAATCGGCCATGTTTGTCGCGCGTGGTTCTAGAAGAATCCTGTTTTACAATGACGATGCGGATGATACAATGATCTCTAACGTGTGACGACCGTGTCGTGAATTCCGCATAGAATTGTTATACAGCATGGAATTGTTATCCCATTTGCACGGTAAAAATTTGAAAAAAAAAAATAATATTTTAATTCGTTTTTTTTTGCAGGATGGTTATTGCAGATGCAAATCGATGTTACTTCAATTAATGTGTCTACCAACCTCTCGTTGCGTTTTATCCAGACGTAAAGGAATCGAATGAAATTCATATTCGCAAGTATAGATTTTATTGTATTTTTCTACCTTTTTGAGAAGATGACGAAAAATTCAAATATGTCGTTTCTTACATTTTATTTTTTGATGTTTACACCCGAACTTTCTGGATCCTAACCTCATCCGATCAGTACACAGTGCGTCAATGTCGCAAAAAACTGGACAAAATTCACGTCCACATTAATTATACATTAATTACGAACATGGCGGTTCTAGAGATTTTTGGCTCGTGGAATCTAATTCTAGTATTATTTACTAGAATGACATAGGTAAAATAAAAAAACTGTGAGAACATTAGAACAATTTAACAATATTGATGTATTATTTTCAACTTATTTATATTATTAAATAGAGGAATACGATATGTTCATGTAACTTGTGTTCTTTAGAACCAACTCAGAAAATTTGTATTTTCCATTAGAATCCGCACATCTACTTAGATTATTATTACTGCTAGTTCATAAAGATTCAATAACTTTCCGATGTTTTTCAGGCGGAAATTGCGGAAATGACGTCTGGACTCTGTAATAAGGAAATCCTAAGTTCTAAAAACTGCAATAATTAACTTATTTTTTGATTGGTATTTAATGAAATGGATCAATTAGAAATGCAGAATATGTATCTGATACCTGTTATTTTGCTGTCTGTTTGAAACTGATACTACATAATGATTACTGATTATAAATAATGTATCAACAATCTTCCGTGTCACGTCGATTTTGTTCCATTACGATACAGAATGTAATCAAATAAAAAAGTCGTAAAAAATGCTTTAACAAATGTACTCACAGAACGCACTGTTTATGTTCATGTTTCCATAAATTAGACAACAAGTGCGCGAGTTATCAGAGGTGCAATAGCATTTCTAAGAAAACGCATTCCTGACACTGCTTGCAGCAAAATTAACTCACTGAAAAACGTTTTCAAGCATATGAATGTAGAACACGGTCTTACTTTTGAACATAAAATCTAATATGGAAATATGTATTATGCCAGGGGACAAAACATTTGTTTGTTCCACGGAATAATGGTACGGTTCAGCTATTATTGAGCTCGATCTATACAGGCTCAGTCATGCAACTGGGACAGTGTATATGTAGCTCACTTTCCGTTAAAATTTAGGGTAATGTCCGTGGAAAAAGGTTAAGTAGTTTAGGCGGCTCTAATTTTTCATGACTATAATTTTGCCATTGACGCAACACCTAACTTTTCATTTCAACAGAACCACGTATTTCTTCGACCAATAAGTAGGTTAATTCTTCCGGAGTGTAGTTGGATTTCTTGTTAGAACCAGCGTTGTGCAGTAATCGATTATTTTATGATAACTTTTGATTACGAAAAGGAATAATAGCAATCATTGATAAATTAATCGTTACTATAATATATCTGCAACCGTAGAAAGAGTGATATATAAGTATATGCATGCTGAAAACATGCATAACGAAGTAATAACTGATACACTAATTGCATGTTGACACTGACACACTGACTGTGGAAAAACAATTATGAAAAATAATTTTAAAATTAGCGCTGTACGATGTCTCTAGATACCAAGAACTATCTACGTCAAACTTGCGTGTATAGAGAGCATACGAGCTAAAAAGAAGTTATGGCAATCACACAATACACACCGCTGAATCTCGAATTAATGGTGGAGAGAGATATTGAAATTTTTCGAGGTGATACACCAAGAGATTGTAGAAATAGGAATGCAAGTGGTCAACAAAATTTTCTATATATTTTACAATTAATACTGCGACTGCAATTGGAGCCATGACTAGAAATAACTTAAAAGCCGCAGACTGTTTTCAACGAAAGAAATGCTTCCTGTTGATTACAGTTTGCGGTTTCGTTGGCGACAAAACTGATAACACGCGGATCGAATTTCGAAAGATAAAAATGTACTAAGACAGGTCAAATAGAATAGCAGACCGACGACAATTTTATGCAGTGAAAATATTGTCGCTGGTTGGGGAGCTTGTAATCATGCTTCCAGTAGACTACAGGACCAATTCGATCGAGTGTGTGCAGCACAATTTAATATATTGGTAACCAATATATTAACGGTTCACGTCCTGAAGGGCCCAGTCTTCGTAGATTCGCGATAAGGTAGAGTGACTACATTACCGACAAAAAATGGTTTTACGTGCTTCAAGTTTTCGTCCGTAAATAAGAATATTTTGTCGCTGGTAAAAGGCTCATTCGAAAGAGGAAAGCTCAATCTAGTGCGCGCTGGTCAGGAGTTGCCGAGATTATGCAGATATTTGGTAATATAAGCGTTCGAGGTAGGCCAAAAATTGACGATGTGCGTGCCGTGGAATCCGAGGAATTTTCTGCCATTAGATGAGTTTTCTGGATGAAATCGAGAGCAGCGCGCACTATAAAATATCTCCAGCTACAAATTGAGCTGTATTTTATTATTATTATTATTATTATTATTATTATTATATATCGTTTATTTTAAAGTGGTCGCATTAACAGCTAGGTCATTAGCGACCATATCGATTACAATTGAATATAAAAGAGAAGGTTACGGTTAATATTAATGAGAACGTATTAATGCACGCGAAGCTAAATACACATGAAGTAGCACAAGCGAAATAGCACACATGAAACAGTACGCGTGTATTTAAATACACATGTGCTTCACTTACACGTTCAAAACCACGATCTCTAATTAAGACATTATAACATTATTCTGAGAAACTCTATATTCACAATAGAACTCGAAGAAATAAAAATAGGGTACAATTCTAGTCCCTTTAGTATAATATTGATTCCACCGCACCAAAAGTAGAAATAACTGTACCGAATATTACAATGTTGAATTTTGCGATCAAAAAATGAGCAAAAAAACTTCTGAGATATTGACCCAGTATAAATCATTCGAACAGAAAAAACAGTATTCGATTTCCGGTAATGCATCTTATTGAGCACTAGAAGAGGCGTTTATCACGATACGTAGTAGCACGATAGAACGGCATGTACTTATCATATAAACTATTGAACGCCGATAAATAAATCAGCCCGGGAATCGTCTCTGTCTGGAGACTAATTTATTTAGCATAATCCCAAATATATTAGCTAATCGCTCGGAATCTCCAGTGCGACGCTCAGTTTTGAGAGAATAATTTATGGTTGTTGCGAACACCGCACGTGTATTTTTTATGCCCTCGGTTCCAAGAGATTCGGAGATGCTCGGCGAAAAACAATTTCGCTGGAATTTTAAGGACAGCCGGAAATTCTTATGTTCCATTCTCTTTCCGCCGTAAAACAAACAACTTCATTCTAAACTCGAATCCTTGCGTCCCGTTGTACGCATCTTCACTCTCCTTTCGAGCTTCATTTACGATGTGCGTCCTTGCGCCTACTACGCCCGTTGGACAACGAAGACACGCTGGTATATTAATTACGAATTTAGCTCATCGGTCCTTCTGAGAAGTCGCGCGAGCAAATATTAAAGTGAGTACTCGGTTTTTACACCATGACCTACTGCATTTACGTGGCTATCATGCGTCAACTAACCCAGACACACGTGATATCTCCTGCAGTGTAGATTACCTTCGTCTAAACGCGTGTGCAAAATCCTAATATAAAAAGGTTAATACGTTTTCTCGAAATAATTTTTGACTATATTAATGAATTAATATCATGTGAATCATGAAACCGGTTGTAGGAAGTTCAACGCGTGTTTGCGACCTGACAAGTGTAGGAGATGAAGATGCGCAAATGGTTGTTGTGCTTTTTCAAATTGCATTTGCGCGCACGGTTTCCGGGAGAAGCGCTATCTCGGTGTAACCGATCCATTCTTTATCGACGCGTTCAACTTTTGCGATTTGTATGGTCACAATACGGAGTGTAAATTATCTCGCAGATTCAAGTTACGTTCCTGGTACAGATGAATCAAGGATACGGCCGAATGTATTTGCAGTTGCATCGGCGTTTGTGCGACTTAAAAATAAAAGTAGGCTTGGCGTTATTATTGCCATTGGTCAATTTTATATAACGAATGTGTCATATTTACACAAAAGTCTTGCAGGGAGTCAATCAAATTTCCACATAACATAGTCAACGAGGAAAGTGCAGATTTTATGCATTTAACAACAAGGACTTTCTAATTTGAGACAATAGAAAGATGAAAAGAATTCGAGAGTATTACTATATTACTTTCGATCTGTTAACATTTTTACAGAAAGAAAAACGTTCCTAAGTGACTCGTGTGTCTTGCAACGGATGCAGAAAATTGTGATACCGAAAATGGCCTGAGATGAAATGTACGATTTTCGAACGGAAGTGTTCTGAAACGTTTTGATGAAGAAAAAAAAATGCTATTATAGCCTACAGATTTACTACTAAAAATAAAATGAAAATGTTCCGCATCAGTTTCAAGATACTGGGAACAAATAAAAATTAATAAGACGGCCTCGAAAACCGGAATGCTCCGTTAATTGGACGAGGGGATTCCCAGAGTCTTTTGAATAGTAAATTGGGCTTTTTTTAATTATAATGATATCGAAAATGGTCGGCAGAGCGTAGGTAAGATTCAATTTGATTCTTCGCCCGGAAGCTTTATCCGGAGTCGGTAAATCCGTGGTACGTGATCAATACGACGCGCGTTGCTTCCGCGTTCGTCCGTTCCGCGTAAAAGGGTTGCCCTCGCGACAAGGGTCCCCCCGGTGCACGTTCGACTTACGTGAAACCTTTGAATTCCCTCCTTCGTTTTACCGACGCTAAAAGCGTTCTAAAGACATGCGACGGAACAATCGACATGCTAGTACCATTATTTTTTCATATTAGCGCCGTAGAACCTGCATTATCCGAATTAGCACGTTCGCCATCGCACGAATGTTCTTACGTCTCGCGGAAGTACTGTAATGCCTCGACAAGCTGACCTGTCCAGCGAATGAACATTTAGGCTTCTGCTTGTCTGTTGCACAGTAGATCCAATCAAACTTTGGTCTAATAGATTGCGATAAAAATTCATTTTCATGTTTCATAAAAATATACATGACTGGACTGCGAATCTTGAAGTAAAATAAAAATTGTCAGCATTAATTGCATAAAATCATAACCGTGTACAATTATTTTTTCTCTTTTAATAACCTTAGTAAGTTGAAGGCAATGTATTGACATCCTTAAATCCATTTGATTTAGATCGAATCAATTCATTTTTGTCATAAATGCATAAAATCCGCAGTCTATATGTGACTGATGTGGCAGACGAAATGATAACAAATAACATTGTGAAATATTGAAACTAATCGGTGCACGTTTTGTACGTTTTACCAGCGGTAGAAAAAAAATTTGCTCACAATATAAAATATTGAGACCAATGTCCCGATGACATAAATTGCGCAAAATTCGATAAGAATTTTAATCGGATTAGATTATTTTTATAATTGGTCAACATTAATTTATGCTTTACGCTACCGAAATCATAACGAGAATCAAGTGAGCGATTAAATGTTAATTACACTTCGACATTGGACTATGCAGTTCATTGCAAATATAAAATAAATAAATTATAAATTGTTGCCTCTTTTCACTTAATATTTTCTGGACTTTTTTCCATTGACCAGACAGAATTATGTTGTTTTCTAAAAATAATGTTTTCTGTACAAACTGACTTTTCTTTAATAATTATACAGTGTAAAGTGCATTAAATTATACCGTTGTATATGTAAATATAATTATGTAATTCATGGAATTAATGACACCGAAAATTAATGGCACAATTTGCAAATCAATAGTTACTGTTTTTTTTTAATTAGTGTTGTCGATACTTTTAATTAGCAATTACGTAAAGTAAAGTAACAAATTCGCCAGAAGTCGTCGGCACTGCATTTAAACGCGATAGGTTTACATTCATAGTCATTTGAATGTAATTATGAATGGGATTCATTAAACCTCATACGCTCCTAAAAAATTGTTGAATTAATGACTCTAAATTATTATCTCACCCATTTTTTCTTCAAACTTTAAATCAACAAATTATGTTTCACTTATAACGTCACATTTTAAAGAAATGTATCTCATAGCACAGATAAAGAGAGATCGATCGTTCCACAGTATATAAAAAGGAAATGAATGAATTTTGCCGAGGAACGTATGCGGGTTCAAATTCAATTAATTTACTCGCAAACATCAGTTATAAAATAATGTTCACAATCATCTTGCAAAGTTTACGCGACCGTAAAAGCGTTCCAAAAATGGATGCAATCGAAACGGATGCATTCGGAGGAACAATACAAAAATTCGAAACTTTCAAGAACAGTGTGCGTTTGAACAACCATTCGTTGCCTTACATTCTGCGGTATGTATCTATGTAGCTACACATACCCTGGAACGTAGATTATAAAATTGCGAAATGACGTAACCTCCTAAGACAGATCTGAACCAGACCTGCATAGCACCTACACGTGAAAGGTACACAAAATCGGAAAAACTCACCGCGAAAATTCTGTTCGCATAAATTCCATTAGAGCATTCGACCTTCCACGATCGAGGATAAACGACGTGAGAATTCTTCTCTCCTGTCATCATAGTTACCATATTTATTTCACTATCCAAACACCAGCAAGATATGTCGCTATAAACGCAACCATTCGATGCCGGTTCAAACACGGAAGAATAATAGGTAGATAAAAGTGCGTCAACCAGTTTTTGCACCCACATTCAGAGCCATCTAACCACCCCTTACGCGTATCACACTGACGAAGTTTGAAAAAAAAAGAAACTAGATTGGCCACCATTGGCTACACCAAGCGCAAAGAAACGAACAAAAACCTATCGACGACACCCAATTGTTCCTGGACAATTATTAAATATCTAATACATTATTCATAGTAAATGAGACACCGATAGTAGTCTCGAGACCGGATAGAACATGGATAATGCTCGAACAAGAGAGACGTCAACGTGGCTCTATTCATACACTCCGTGGATACATCTATTTTAGATTTATATTCAA
>CM052119.1:13162670-13180876 GCA_028454245.1 Halictus quadricinctus
TCTCTCTCTCTCTCTCTCTCTCTCTCTCTCTCTCTCTCAGAGAGAGACGGCGAGTTTTTGACATAGGGGAATGCGTGCCAATTTCATAGAGCATTCTTCCATAGAGTGAGAGAGAGAGAGAGAGAGAGAGAAGAAATTCTAATTAAGAGAATAGCCGGGACACCCACGCGTACGAAGAAGAAAACGTCTCGCACGATTATGCGTGTACGTGTTCATAAGGAGGAACATATCAGGAGAAATCAAGGAGATATACGAGTCACGACTATTTTACACGATGAACCGGCATGCAGGTCGTGTGTTGCGCACGCCAAGAAGCGCGCGCGCACACACGGCCACCACGAAGCTTTACGCAGCCACACACGGATACACACGTACTGTGAACACACTTGCACTGGCCCGAGACAATGCGTCAAAGGAGGCAGTAATCATCGGTTTTGATGTAGGATCAGAGGGGTAGAAGTATTCACAGTGACAAGGCGGAAAACAGGCGTCGCGCACGAGAGGCCAGACCCAATTAGAACGGGTGTTCGGGAATGGATCCGTCGGGTAGCGAATAAAAGGGGGATCACTTCCGAGATGAATTCTCGCTGATATTTTTCACAGGCACGGCGGGAAAATAGTCTGGCCAATATCGCGTATGATCGTAGAATTATGCGAACGGTCGGCCGACAAAGGTTTCTGTTATGAAATCGAAAAGCAACAGATATACACGGCATAATAACCCAAGCAACGGAGTCAGCCGTGCCACTCGACCGTTCGATTTTTCCGTGCCAACCTCAATATCCCCACTATGAATTTCCGCGACACGATCACTACCCTAATCGTCGGGAAACCGATGATTCGACGAACGTGTCGGCGGCGCAATTAATTACTCGGTTATTCGCGAAACAGAACGGCACAGAGAGGTTCCACGCACACCCACGACATCGTGAATGCACGATAGCAGTAGGCGCGGCTTTTCACCCCGTACCGAGAGAAAACGGTTTCGTGTCACTGATTTCCCACGTACCTACGTTATCCAAATGTGTCCTCCTCGTCGATGATCCTCGTGCTGTCCACGTATGAAATCCACGCGACCAATTTAACACATAATCGCGAACTTCTCGCGTTCTCGGCACTTTTCAGCTCGTGCTTGTCGCACGCCAACCGAGTCCGCCATCTTGGGGCAACCGCCAAATCCCCCCAGGCAAGACAATTGCTGCCCATGAAAAGTCACTAGCAACCATTCGTCCTTTTCTTTCCTTTTCGCCGTGCTTTCATCCCTTCCGATGCAGCCGAGCACGTTTTACTTTATTCTACTCGTATCCCCGTGATACGAAAGATTACTTTCGGAATTGTCTTTTCTACTATAACGTTTTTCCAGGTTTTATCGGAATGTTAACTTCACATTAACGCGTTTGTTTATCACATGTACATAATCCTAAATTGAATTACAAACAAAATCGTTTGTTCATTTTATTATACTTGTGAGCTATTGGTGAATATAATTTAGTGTGAGTAGTAATGTCATTGGTAATGAAACAAAGCATATTACTTGAATTTGTCTTTGGTAATAAATACAACGATTTCTTGTTTTAAATTCACTAGAGTCCTCGAATTGTGATTACTTTTTTATATTTTTCCATTATATTCTATACAAAATATAAATTCCATTACATATGTTCTATCCCATAGACTATGAGCAAATGATAAGTAAAATCGATTTTATTAGGTTCAAATTATTCAATTTCGAATTTTGCATGTAGTTGATTATATTGATACGTATCACTGAAAAGAGATCAATTTGTATTGCTACGTCCCGTTCTTAATCAAATTTTAAATATGAATTGTAAGTATTGTAATATAATCATTTAGAATCAATTAGTTTTTGATAAAAATCTGTTTAGTCATTTTTGTATTGTTAAAGATTGCAATTAAAAACCGATTATCGTAGCATTCAAACATTTGATAACTGTGACTAATTGTTTGCGGTTTAAATTACCGCATGCACGTAATAGTTAGAATGTAGATACTGGAAAATGCATATTCTACACTGGAACTTTACTACTTCCACTAAAAATTCATTGTCGAGGAATGAATATAGATGTAAATTGTTGAAGTTGAAGTTACAATAGTGAATAATAAGATATACGTAACTTCAAGTAGAAAAACGTGAAAACGAATCTTGCGAAACTGACACACTAGGGAGTTGCACGGGATATCAATCTGTAAGGGGCATAAACAAATTTACAAAAAGCTAAAACCTACTACTTTATATTCTATTTAAATTATTATACACAACTTAGAAAATAGATATTAAGGCGTGTAAAATATGTTTAAGCATAATCACTTTATTAATTTGAATGTACAAATCACTTTTAATAATCATAAATAATTCACCTAGATATGCAACATAGACTTAAAATGTACTAGATCAGTCATTCAATGAGATTTTTTAGCTACGATTGAACTTGCATCATTCTAGTTCTATGTACAACATTATCCACGGTCCACATTGCGATTGTTAGCAAAAATAGGATATTCATATAGTCTATTCGTACTATAGGTATTTGTATATATATACATACACATAGTGATGTAGGTATGCTTACGTACGTAATTATCTACATCTGCTTAGCATTCTTATAGCTTGTTTTACTAGTACTTAATAATTCTTGTGATAATATTCATAATATTCATAGCATTCATATGTCATAATAGTCTGCTTTTAATCTTAATAGTGTAATCTTTAATCATAATAGTCTGACTTGATCCAAGGGCGTATAATGATATTCGTAGATACGAATGAGATGATGAAGCTGTTTCATAATGCTACAACAAGAGATGTTTTACATGTTCAAAGTTCATAGGGTATAATTATCTACAGTCTTTATGATGTCTCGTTTGACCTGCAATGAAGCCAGAGTTTTTGGTTACAGTCCCAGTAAGCAAACTGCCGCCGCAACTGGCGGCAGACGACCGCGCAACAATGGCACTAATTCCATATCCATCTGTTTCGCCAATTTGCCGACAGATTAGCGACAGAGTCTGCTACCAACTTCTCACCTACGTCTGCTTTGGCTATGCGTGTAATCATTACACGAACGATCTTATTCATACTATACCTGTCTTGTTTTCCCTTTTTTCTCAAGCCACACCCGGAATACATGCCTAGAATGAATAAGCATTTTACAACGAATGGTTATGTAAATTAGTTTCTATCTTCTAACGTTTAAGTAATTTTAAGCAAAAAAATTGAAGTATAAAAGTAAAATACATATCTGCATGCGGATGACGTTCGGTATAGTTTTTATCGATTTCTGTCAGAACAAGAAAAACCTGTATATCTGATTAAGCAATATTAATATTTTCAATGAAAAAGCTGCACTAGATGAAAACGTTTACTAAAGAATAGCTGTCAAATATTTTTCGCTTGTCTGCTAAGGAGAGTGAACGAAATTCAATGTTATTTTCATACGTTCAAATCCAGCAGTGATCGCAATATTTTCCGTTGCTAAAAATATAAAATTCTTATGTGAAACTGCGCAGAAACCATTCTTGTAAACCAATCTTGTGAAAGGATAGCCTAGAAAGTCAAGAATCGCCAAGCGTATTGTCGCACGTTCTGTATTTACAGAAGACTGCTGTACGTAAGACTAATTTTCTGCTAAATTGAGAAATGCTAATTGCAACCGCTCAGCTCTAAACACCCAGGGTGCGTCATTTAAACATTTTCTATCTAAAGTTATACCATTACCATCGGTATTTTAGATACATATTTTTCCGGAATGTAGCCATTTTCTTACTGTTTGACATAAATTAAAAAAAGAACGAGCTTTTTTATTGTATTTGTAAAACGTATTCTTTAATCGTGAATAATAATATTTGGCTATTTGAGAATCACTGCTG
Source organism: Halictus quadricinctus (assembly GCA_028454245.1). Lineage (NCBI taxonomy): Eukaryota > Metazoa > Arthropoda > Insecta > Hymenoptera > Halictidae > Halictus > Halictus quadricinctus. The sequence goes on from CM052119.1 coordinate 13,166,559, forward strand.
AACATGTTCTTCCTTCATTTTCGTCATCATCGCACTTTGTTCGACGTCCACTTGTTTCACGGATGGAAGTATGTACATTCGCGCGTGCTTCAAATATTGCGCAATTTTTTCTACTGGACCGTGCGGATTTTACAAGGATGGCCTGATAAAACAATCAGAAAATTATATATATATACTGTAACCAACAGAAATTTAATTATTGACGCAACGCGTAAACGTCATTTAAATCTAACACTTATATCTTTTTCCTCATACTACCAATATTGTTGTAAAAGTATACATATAAAATGTGCGATGAATAAAATACATAAAATGTATTTGTGTTATTTATGTTGTTAACAAATTTTGCAGATTATCTGGATTTCCGGTCATCCGGATCGGGCCCAGTCCGGTTTGAGCTGGATAAACGGGGTTCCACTGTACATCCTTTAGTCAAGGTATCAGTCAAGAGTTGTCAGACAAAAACCATATAAGACAAAGTTGACCAGACAAGAAAATTATATTTCATAACAAACTTTTTGAAAACCTGACCAAGTAAATTTGTAAAGACACGATTGTCTTGGATAAAATAGATCTCCAACACAATACTGATATTTGTCAGTAAATCATTTTTCTGGAATTAGTAGACTTGAATTCAATTGAATATTTTTAAATTTTCGCAAAAAAATTAACATAAGATCAGAAAACAGTATTTTTGGAAGATAAATGCAATCAGCATTCAATCGATTGAAATTAGTAACGTAGGACAATAAAATAAAATAAATAAATATTCAAAATAAATATGTTAAATGAATCATTATTTTGTTTCGATGAAAATAACTTACAATATATAGAATTACTGTATATTTAGTTGCAAATTTTAAAATTGCATCTTAAAAAGAGGATAAAATAAAATTTTGTATTTTGTAATAGATTTTCACGTGATTTTACGGTAAAACGTCTGTATTCGTTCCACACAGTTGACATATAGTTAAGAATCTGAGTAGGGCAAAGGTTACTAGTTAGATATCGGCGTTTCTTATAACATCGGATGATTATTGCGGAAGTGAAGTGGTCGCATAAGCAAGGTTTACATTATAATAACATTTTTATTAGTTGAACTTGTAAAATGTTGAAGATAACTTTACAAATGAATTGCGCAACATTTATTACTATGGTAGCATGTAACTTTCACAGTAGTGTTGAAAAGCTTCAGTGAAATTCGATTTCATGTCAAATTTGATATCAAATTCGATATTAGAAAATCGATACAATTTACCGATTTTTTACGATCGATTTTTGATATTATAATTACGGTTTTTAGAATTCTGCAACCTATCCTGTTATTACACAAATTCAATATTCGCATATATAGCATGAATCTATCGTCCACTTTTTAAATATATGTATGTTGCATTACTACCTAAAACAAAAAAGCAGTAAACACAATTATTAATATTGGGTTTGAATGGAAACATTAAATATTATTACGCTGTGCATTCTTTAAAAGAGAAGCTTGTTCAAAATTGCTAAAGAAAATCTATGACAGATACATTTTGAAAAATTCTTTAGCGCTAAACAGAAAGATGACACGTATTTGTTTACGATAGTGTGTGTGAGTATGGCGTTATGCCAATGATGGTCACGTGATCGAAAGGTGCAGCAATTACAGCACAACTTTAAAATACTATATCGTATGTTTAATACTTATACTTATGATATATTAACGGTTATGGTGTTTTATATTAACGCACGGATTTACATTGCGCATTACTTACTGATTGAAAACTTTCCGTAAGTTTTTTCTCCGAGCGTTTCCACCATGTGTTAATGTGTAGGTATGTAGGTGTCACAGTCTTCTCGAGACGTCCTCTCGAGTACTCAGTATTGCTCAGTATACAGTATACGACGAACGTGCGACGTGTTGCGTGCTTCGCCGCCAGTTATTTCATGTCTACGAAATACATACTATCGATAGCTGTATTAACGACAAAAAAGTATTAACTTACTGTAAGATTTGAAGTGAAGTGTTGCAAAAAATTCACGAATTACAATGGTGTCGGACGTAACGAGATTCTACAGCGACAAAACGATTTTTCTCACCGGCGGTACTGGATTCCTCGGTCTATGTCTGATCGAGAAATTCTTACGAACAATCCCCGACGTGAAGAATATTTATTTACTATTACGGCCGAAAAAGGGTAAACAAATGAAGGAGAGGTTGGAAGAGATTAAGAAAAGTTCGGTACGATTGAACAATATTCAAAATGCAATTGTTGCTTTCATCAAATTCTTCTTAATTTTGAACCTATGATATTTGAATATGATTTAAGAGTTTATTCAGTATAAATTAGCATTATTCACCTTTTACGTTTTTTTGTCGGTAAATATTCCGTTGCAAGATTTCGACAATCTTTGCTGCCGGTGCACGTTCTCGAATAAATGATTCATAATCGTCTTTTCAATTTCAATGCGAATAAATAACAGTTACTACAAGGTTTCTTTTACTTTCATTTATATAGCAGTACTTACAGCGGTTAGTAGGTCTTCGCCACGGAAAGAATGTAACGTCGGTCATTGACACTTTAGGCAGTAATCAGAAATTCTAGACGTTCGCAATGCTCATTTTCGTGCATAAAGATGTTAGATTTATGATTATAACGGTTCAGTTTCGATTTATCTGAAATTCTTTAATATATTTCGTTATACCTCCTCATCTTAATTTTCTAAAACTATAAATTGACTGAAATGTATTTTTTTTTATGCTACTTTGCAATTTTAGGTATTTAATCGACTGAAGGAAGAAAACAAGGCAGATCTTCTTGATAAATTAATTCCTGTTGCCGGTGATGTGGGGGAAGAAAATTTGGGACTGTCATCTGTGGATAGGTTAACCTTGGTCGAAGAAGTTCAAATTGTTTTCCACTCTGCAGCAACGCTAGATTTTGAAGCAGACTTGAAGAGTACTACTAATTGTAACGTGTTGGGAACACGCAGAGTTGTTGAACTTTGCCAAGAAATGAGAGACTTGAAGGTGAACTACTTCATGTTTATTAAATGATTTGTTTTCCTGATCTGTTTGATGGTTTCTATAATGTTAAATAGCATGACTTATATAATTGAATAATTTTTCTTTTATGTATCCCTCAGGCAATGGTACATGTTTCTAGTGCCTATGTTAACTCATATTTACTGGAAGCGGAGGAACTTGTCTATCCTCCTCCATATGATGTAAATGAATTACTCAGATTGGTCAAATCACTGGATGATGCTGCTTTAAAGACAGAAACTGCAAATATACTAAAAGATCATCCAAACCCTTACACGTTCACGAAACATTTAGCTGAACACGAGGTTAAAAACGGACACATTCCAGCTGCTATTGTACGTCCTTCAATGAGTACGTACATTGTAACAAGAATATTTTTGTATAAATTAGTGACTGTCATCGAGCTGCATAACTCATTAATGTATTATACATACACAGTTCTTGCTGCATGGAAAGAACCAGTTCCTGGATGGACAGTATCCAAAAATGGCCCACAAGGATTTTTGATGGGTGCTAGCAAGGGCGTAGTGAGAAGATTACCAGCTGCAAAAAATTTGATTTATGATTACATTCCAGTAGATATTGTTGTAAACAATCTTATTGTAGGAGCCTATGCAGTTTACCGAGATGGGTAAAATGAAATTTTACTAACTGAAATAAAGTTTAGTATATTGCACACAACATATTAATAATATATTTTGCTATTACAGTGGAAAAGAGTTGAAAGTGTATCATTGTACAAGTAGTACATGTAATCCTTTTAGATGGGCTGATATAGAACACGAAGTAAACGTGTACTTGCATAAGTACCCACTAGTAAGTGCAGTGTGGTATCCACACCTGAAACTGCTATCATCAATATTTTTATTCAGACTTTCTGCAATCTTCATGCATTTCATACCTGCATATATTTTGGATACAGTTACTAAGTTAGCAGGAGGAAGACCAATGTATGTTAACAACTACAAATGAAATACTTTAAACGTTCTTTAATGTCAGCTGAAACTCAGTACATATTGCGTGCAGAATACTTAATCAAATTAACATAAAATTCATTTTCAGATTGGTAAAATTGCACACTAATGTCAATAATTCCTTGGATCTTTTGACAAAATTTATTTTCACCGAATGGAAGTATCACAACCCTGGCCAGATTGAGTTATATAAGTCCTTATCAGATGAAGATAAACAGTCGTTTAATTTAGATATTAAATCGTTGGTATGGGTGGAATTTTTCTCCGATTTGACACAAGGTGTCAGAACGTATCTGAGCCACGAGCCTCCAAAAACATTGAGTAAAGCACGCTCCAAAGACAAAACGTGAGTATGATTGTAATTAAAAGAGAATAATCTAGAAGAGAATGAGAAGAGAATGATCTATATATATATATATAGATATTGGTAATGAATTATACGCACAAGCTTCTGAAATTTTCAGATTAATGGTGATTCACTTGGGTTTACAAGCTGCTCTTTTGGGACTAGTTTGGTGGTTGGTGAAAATGATATTTGCCAGTACTTGGACTAAGACAGGCTTCGTTGTACCATTAGTTTATCTCATGTTTGATATGTTGTAAAGATCATATATTTACCTATTTCTTCACTAATTTAAACTCGTAAAGTATTGAAAAGAACTTTCTACTCTTGAGCATGTCACCCGTTCAGACCGCTTTTTCGTTTAATCTGAACGAAGTTAATTAACTAAGGGCACAATGGCATTTATGTATCCATACATTTTCATCCTCTTCCATTACATTCTCCTGACGGTATTGGGGAATAACATAATTTAAGTATTATGCTTTAATACTTATATTTTGGATATTTTCATATTATTCTTTGTAATAAAGAAATATAGTATATTATAAAAACAACGTGTATGCAGCTGAAACTTGAGTAAAACAGTGTTGCAATTTGTTGCAATTTGTCCCATCTTCTCGTCGACAAGGAATACATTGCATGTACTCATAAAAGGTTCGAACTATATACATACAAATACGTTTTTGAACCTGCTCACACAGATAGCTAAATCTGACATGGCAGAATACCAGCAGAGTGATTGGAGATTACCAACCGAGTCAAACGGTTGGTATCTAATACGCCAACCAGCGCCGATTTTAGCACAGACGGTATGTATCTCGTGGTAAAGTGATTCGCATGATAGCTTACCGATAGCAGAGAAAATTATTGTTTCTTACCCTTGGAGACTTAGTGAACGTCAGTAGAGGTTCTTTAACAGTACGTTGGTAGTAACGTGGTGCTAGTATCAATTTGTGCCTCCGTTTACCACTATATTTGTAGGTTATGTATCATTCCAATTTTCCGGCTAACGTGTATTTGTTGAATGTCAACGGTGAAATACAAATTTTTCAAAGCTAGAGAAACAAATAAATTTTTTCTGATTTTAAGTGTGCTGCATAAAGAGATTTAATGATACGTGTCTCTGTATAAATACATATTTTCCGCACACTAGTTATACGCACCATTGAAAATTACAAAACTAGGAAGGTGGTTATAGAGAAACTGACGACATCGATATTTTTATAGAGCTGAACTAGTCAACAGTGTTTAAAACGTAGTGTGCAAAGCCTACCTTTTTGTTGTGATGAATTTAAGTCGATGTATTTATATATCGTTCCCTGTCTTCGTTATTATTTTAAGTGTTAGTTGTGAAGATGAAAATTATTTTGAAAATCTGTCGTAAGTACTATATTTATAAAGCATACGTTATGTTTTTTAATCGGAGGAAATTATGTATTATCGTTATTATTATTAACATTTCATAGGGATCCTGACGATATGGTAGATCCACATTCTTTTTACTATGACAAGCACAGCAAAAAGATGGTTGATGAAGTAGGAAACAGTATAAAAAGGTATGTATGGACTGTATGTACCTATTCTATATTATTTTGTAATTTTTCAATCAATTTTAAATTATTTCATTTAAAATACACGTTTTAAAATGTATTATTTAACTTACATTGTATAAAGACATATATACATCACATTTCATTTGTCAGTTTCATATGATAAAACAATAATGTTTATAAATGGTATAACTATTTACATTTTTAGCAAAGATTCAACAATGGAATACAGTGAAATTAAGAAAGAACGTAAATATGAAAAACAAGTAGATAACTATGAGAGCCATGAAGCTATCTTTTATAAGCGTCTTATTAATTTATTATTACTAAATATGAATGTAAAGGTACTAGCAAAATTTGTCATCAATTTTAAATATAATATCAAAATAGGTGACTAAATTTACTAGGACTTAACATTTTGATTTGTGGTAATAGGAAGAGGATGATATATTATTAGTAGGAACATTAGAATTTGAGATGTCTCATGCACAAATGAAAATTTTACAAAACTTCCAAACACAAAAAGTTTCTTTAAGAGAGGTTGATGAAATATTGAGTACTACAATAAAGAAACCCTACCGGAACACGTTTGATGTCACGGAGTTTTTCAATATGTTATTCCGAACATTTGTAATAACACTTAGAACTATAGAAAATCATGTAAGCAAGTATATACTCAGCTTGTCTTTCTATTTACATTTAAATATGTAGACTTGTATAATATTTTACAATGCTTAATACTTCAGCCTGATGCAGTAATACTTGTAGTTGTAATGCTAATGTTTGGGCTAATGTTGAGAATGATTAAACAAGGACGAGGATTTCCAATGTTCATTATAATACAAGTCATATTCGTACTGAGTTTCTTTATGACGTGGTGGCATCTTATACAAGTGAGTTTAATTTACGAGCAGGAAACAAAACTGTAGAAACTCATTACTAAACTTTGATTAAATGTATCAAAAGGAGGCAGAAATTAAATCTGTGGCAGAACAAATGAAATTTTCGAATATACCAATATCATGCCAGCCAGATAAAATGAGCATGTGGGACAAATTTGTTTCATTTCTAAATTGTGAGTAGATTAAAGTCGTATAAAATGTAATAGAGAACACTTATAATTAATATTATTTGTGACATATTACAGTTAATGATGATTGCGAAAAATATCATCAAGCAATGATGTCTAATCCAAAACTAAAAGTTACTCCTGCACATGCGTTATCACACCTTCTTACTACAGTTATTCTTAATCCAATCGTTCATATGGGAACTGTTGTTTCCGGTTTTATAAATAATGCAACGGGTAAACATTGTAATTAGAGCTTCAGGGAACTTGAAAAGTTCCAATTCTTTATTCCGATCCACCTTCATTATATTTTTCAGATGGTCTACCATGGTTTTATGGGTGGATGGTTAAGTTAATGCTCTTCTTTAGTATAGCTATAGTTATAATACTATCACCGATCTGTCTGTCCGGTGCATCGATTAATCTAGGCGTGGGGCCTTTATTGAGATTCGGAATTGATTACCACAGAAACCATAGAAAAGGTAATTCAATACAATATGAAAACAAACGACAACCTGTGCAAGATATAGTTCCTCAGGTAATGTATTGTTCCTTAAGTATAGCTATTGCTGTTTCAAAACTCACGCGACAGCGTTATCTACTTCTCCGTGTGCGCATTTTCTTAGAAGAAAAGCTACGATTAATATTTTTCTTAGGTGCAAGACGTCAATGCACCGGCCAAGGTAGAAACGCCGGCCATAGCGGCCGCACCGGTCGCAGAACAATTGGAACAAATAGAAACTTCTGAAGTTAAAGTCCAAAAAGATAATAGTTTGAAAGAAAGCGATACAAGGAAAGAAGATAAAGATTTATCTTGCGGCGACTCTCGAAAGATTATCGAATTTTTGAAAAATGATGTAGAAGAGTCTAAGCAGTGTGACAAAATTAGTGAAAACGTCACTGTCAAACACGATGGAAGTGGAGATAATTGAAATTATTCATTTTACGATACTTTTGTACTAATACTTCTTTATATATATATAATCGATTGCACACAGTAATATATGAATTATGTGTTTCATACACGTCAAAGTTAGTAATTCATATTCGCATCGAAGCAAGCTTTTCAAATACAGTATTTGCATCTTTAACGCTTGTTTTGCATTATCATTCAAACATTTGTTGCTTGTTTTATTCTATTTGTTGTATAATGTTATTGCATACTGCCATGACTGGTTGCAAAGCGATGAATTAAACAGTATTAAAGTAAATTAATCTGTATTAAGGTAATTACCATTTTTAAATTTGTAACTATTAATTTAAAAACATATTTTTTTACAAAATTGTAGTGCAATTTATTAGACATCCATACGAGAATTCACTGAACACATCTGTGCCTTCCTAATTGTCCAAAATAGCCTATTCCAATTTCTTTATCCTGTGCGACGTGAGAGAAAGAGTGAGAGAGAGAGAGAGAGAAAGATATTTCAAACTCTGAAATCTTTATATATAAATTTTTAGATAACATTTAACATTGAATAGATTACTAATGCAGGAGTATGAACAAGCATAAAAATTAGACCGCAACTGCAGAAGACAAAATAATCTTATTCGGACATTTCATGAAAAACTCGAGCCTCTCGAATTTATTCCTTGACAATTTGTTCACAAAAGCTGGAAATTGCAACACAGCTAGTCACAATAAACAATACAAATTTAGAAAAAGGAATAATACTCGACTCGTCTATATTTAACGAAATAATTCATATTGGAAAAAACGTCTCACATCAGTTCACTGGAAAATTGATTTGCTTTCGAAAAAGGAGATTCCTTTTTTAATCGTGCCGCTTGTGTGCGGCTGCGTTGCATGCGGCTCGAAATAAAGGTGGACCTATCGACGCAGCATGGAGATGCAACGCTTCGCTACACGTGGCTATTGGCTGGCTATAAAAAAAAAAAAGAGTCGGAGAAGTTGGGCAACCAAAACATTTAAAATGGTTCGATCGGACGGAACAGCGGTACGAGAACTTTTTCAAATTGTTCACAGGTCCATAAACGGCAGGCGTGTGTAGGGCGAAAAGAGAAGGATACGTATTTAGGGTAGGGGGTTGGGTTCATAGGACCATAGATGCATTACATGCTCGAGATGATGCCTAAGAGAGGTGGTGTGGCGGTGTACGTAAATACCAACATGTTCAACCCTTAGTTCTGCTTCCGCAAACCACCGTTTCTCCGTCCTGTATTATACTTGCCCCAGAAAGTTTTGCACGTTTCGTATAAACGTTCGCCAGCGCAAACGGTAAACACCTCTGCACATTTTTCCGCACGTTGGAACTTCAATTTCCCAATTGCAGTACGTGTGCGCAAAATTGTCACAGTGTCCGACACATTGAGACATCATTTCACCTCCTTTTTTCCGAGATAAACTAATCACGATTTGTTCTCAGATATTCGAAGACATCTTTTTGAAAGGCGTATGCTGTGTTTCGTGCAATTTATAGGAACACTTTAAAAACAATGAAGGAATCGGACAGTGTAACATTCTACTAGGCTGCGGATTTTACGAGTTTGTGACAAAAATTGGTAAATCAAATGCAAAACAGTAGAAACATTTAAAGAATTTAAATATACTATTGCATTCTTTTAAACTCATTAAAATTTTTGAAAAAGAAAATGGATGTCTATGCAACTCCAATATCCGAGAATTAATGCAGACAATTTTTATTTTGTTTAAAAATCCACAGGTCTATAACATAATACCTCCAGTGTCAAAAATCCATTTTGAAAAATTTGGTAACGTTCATCCATCTACTGGACACTCGGTCAATTATCACTGGAGGGGTATACCGATATGGATGGAGCACGTCAAGCGGATGAAAGTCTATAAATGGAAAAAGCAGGGATAGCTGGAATTTTGCAGATTCCAGTTACAGCCACGAATGCGGACTATTTTTTTCCTAGCTATGGATAGCGTTACGAACGTCAGACGATCGGTCGGAATGTCTGCAAGGAATCTGCGAACTTTTGACGACTTCGTCGAACTTCACTGCACCGTGGTTAATCCGTTTCCGTGGTGCCTAAAGCATGCATGATCTTGGATGCGCCGGTGGGCATCGAGGAAGCTATCAAAATAACGAACCTATCTCATTTCAAAGTGCCTTACTCGCGCGTGGCTGGGTCGAAAACGAGCTAGGATCGGTTCTGTGCACGTGCATCCCGGTTCCTTTTCACCTGAACCCCTAACTTCTCTTTCCCTGCATCTGCGCTTCATTGATGTCGGTGGGCTGGCCGTTAGTTAGCGGTAACCCACGAAAAACTCGGAAGAAGTTCGTGGAAGCGTAGGGGTGCGTGTCGCGGTCTTCGGGGTGCTCTTCAGCAGCATCCTCTGCGGAGGATCCTCTTCAAAAACGTTCCCCTCCGGTGCGCTTGAATACGATCATCGATCCGCCGTCTGCCGAGACACTATGACCGTCGCAGAAATAACACACCGGTTCGGTAGATCGATCAATCCCGGCTCGGTATCGGAGTATCGTCGGGGCCTTCCCGATTTGTCTTGAACTTTTTCTTTATTCGGCCTTCCACCGTGCATCGGGAAAAGTTGAACGAGATCGTCTCTATCGTCCCTCTCCCCCCCCCCCACCCTCGTGTCTCGGACACGGAGAAGATTTTCGGAAAAGTTATCGATAATTCATTTTAAGTGGTACATTACAATTGAAACTCTACGGCAAAGTTTCCGCGCGAGGGAGAGACAAAAGTTCCGGGGCCACTGGAACTCTTCAATAAAGCGAAATACATAATGCATGCCTGGTCGGGACATAATTAAGCGAGTGCCGAAGTTTCAACCGATCTCACTTTGCTCCTCCGTCCGAGACGGTCCGGGAGAGCCGTGTTTCGATCGGTGGAATCTCATTTTTTCGCGTAAACCACGCTATCGGCGACCGAGTTTCGCCGACTCGATATTTTCGTCCATGAAACCCACGGACGATAACGTATGCCCGTGTCCCTGTGATTATTCATGGGGACCCGAGCCCCCGGGAACGCGGGTGCGCGCAAACAATCGGCCAGCGACACGCGATGATACTAATACCGGTTCTTGCGCGGCTTTGATCGTTAGTCTGTAAATTTTCGTACCTCCGTGCCGGCCGGCTGGCCCTGGATCCACTAACTCAACAGAAGGTCTGGATACACCGGGAAATGGATGATAGGTGTAACGATCGGTTACTGCCAGTAAACGTTTCGCTGTTCACCAGAATTGCTGAATGTAAACTGTCTATTACCGACGCGCAGGACCCGATCCTGCACGTTCCTGTCGAGTGCGCATTTATCAGCGCTATGCACCACGCCTAGACTGACAGAACAGCCACGATATAGATTTCCCTGAAACTTTGTCCACTCGTTCGCTCATCCGCCCGCGAAACCGCAGCCGACATTGCTTAGTCTCGGTTTGATTAACTCTCAACTCCTTCGCCGTGCCATTTAAACCTTCTGTTCGAAAAAAAACGTTCCTGCGTTTTCTTGAAGAACATAGTCTCATATACAGAGTGGCCCACGAGTTCTGTCCACTTGAATATCTCGTTTATTTCAAACAATACTAGAAAATGTTACTTACAGAAGTTGTAGGGTTTAAGAAACTACATAATATGGTATAAATGATATTCTTGCAAGTGGCGGCGTAGAGAAGATATAGAGGTTACCTTTGTTTTTTTTTTTAAATGGAATGGCCAATTTTTTATGCTCGATTTCGACAGATTAGCGTATTCTGAGTATAAAGGTACTAAAGTGTATTTGTCCTAAAACTTACCGTTGCTGAAATTGGACATTTCATTTAGAAAAAGAAAGGTGACCTCTATATCTTCCTAAATCTTCTCTATACATCTATATTTATACCATATCATGTAGTTTCTTAAACCACACAACTTCTGTAAGTAACATTTTCTCGTATTGTTCGAAATAACCAAGATATTCAAGTGGACAGAGCTCGTGGGACACTGCGTCTGTATTGTTCAACTCTAAAATTTGGCAAAATTGTGACTGAGGATTTTATCCATTTATTAAGGAAGGGAGGAGTTTAATTAAAGGAATTTAAAGACTTCCATGTACCCTAGGCAAAGCTTATTCAAATTACGAAAAGTAGAATGAAACTTGCTTGATTTCTGTTTCTTGCAATCGATGCAAAGAATTTTTATTTTCCATAAAGGCCTGCAGTAGCACGAGTAAGGAAAATAACGTGTTTAAAATAAGTGTTTCACAGATTTTCACGCAAACTTTGCACATTAACTAGAGCTGAAATAATGAGAATGTGACTTTGAATACGTTCCAGTGTGGACACACACCGACGAGAATATGTACGAGATTATATCAAGATAGCACCTAGTGGTCTATTAGACTTAGCCATTGACAAGGGCCATACCTGCGATCAAAGCTACACCGGCATTATATATATACGTGGGCACATAGTTGAGTAATCAATTTGTCGTGCAAACTTGAAACGACTAGAACGAAAATAGAAATTTATTCTGTGCGTGTTTACAGGCACTCTGCGTTTGCTTTAAATATTCCGAGAACGTTCGTTCTAATTTTCTAAAAAACTAGACTAAAAATTTCCATATCGCAACTTGAAACAATTTTTCCATTACTAATAGCCAAAAATTTAAATACGAAATGCACTCGGTTCACCTTCTCTCGTCTAGAAAGTGTTCTGAACCGAAGAAAAATGAGTTCTGGAGATAAAATAGCGCAAAGAACCGCGATCAATGTGTAACAAATTCCGAGAAGTTCGATTAATGTTTTGTTTGCCTTGAAAAGGGATTGTCCGGTTCAAAGTTGAAATCAGAACGTTTATATAGAATAATTTTTGCTGAAATATGAAGGACGACGAGGCAACTTTCCCGAAAGTATCGAAGATGAAAGGAATATGTATATCAGTTGGCAAAGTTCTGACATGGCGGACCTCGCTCTCCGAAGATATGAACGTATAATCGAGGGTAACCTCTATAATTTACCTCTTCGAACGAACGAAAAGCCTAAACATCGGGCCGAGGCGCCCCTTTTTCTCAGAACCCTGCAATGTCAGGCGTAATTAACACGTTTACCCAACGGTGATGCGCGGCCGAATGGTCCGCCAGAAAGGAAAGTGTAATTCAATGTCCGACTCGTGGACGAACATGGCCGAGCAAAGGTAACCGCACGATAACGCGGCATTCCAGCATGAGAGGGTAGTAATTAAGACCTCAACTGGTCCCAAGGGACTCCGTACGGCGCTTCCTTATATCTTATCGCTGTACCACGCTCGACTGGATGTCCATGCTTTACATATATGGGTTTATTCACCTAAGAGAGCAGTTTTGCGTCCCAGGGTCGGGCCTGTATAAAGTTCGATAGGCTCTCCCCTAATTATTGACGCCTAAGCGGGCGCGAAGACGGAAAGACACGTCTCGCAGCAATTAAAAGTCAATTTAGAGGACTCTCGTTAGGGGAAACCATAGTCTGATAACTAATGGAGTCTGGAAACACCATTCGAGATAACCAGACAATTCGTAACTCCGATGCTCGAAGATAAAACCATTGTAAAAAATCGAACCTTCTCGAATTCACTTTTCGGACCAAACGGTTCCTCCAGATTTAACACGTTCGCGGACGTGAATGCTATAGCATTCATTTTCATAGTGATGCAAAATGACATGAATACTGTAGCATTCAAATTTTAAAGCCAATTTTTATTCATTTAATTTTATACAACCGTAAGTTTTTGTAATTAATATACTATTCAAAGTAATGACCAACTGTCATTACTAATGACAGATAACCCTTTGCACTCGAGTGGTCACTCTGAAGCGTCACTAAAAATTGTTGTGGCATTATTTCAAAGAGATTACAAAAATATCACAAAATATTTGTTACATTACAAAATTTGTATTTAATAGACTACTAAACGTTTAAATATTATATGTGGAAATCGGATCAGTTTCGCATGAATAAAATGAAAATGTTCTAAGACGGAAGAAAAATTTAGCTTTGGAATTAAAATAGCGCCGAGTGCAAAGGGTTAACTTATCATTTTTGTTTATGTCTAATCAGATTTCGGATAGTACAACTAGTTTCAAGAAAAATTGCCAGTCTATTTTTGCAGCTCACTGAAATTTTTACTGTCCGTGAACGTGTTAACACTCTACTTACCTGAAAATGGGATTCTGAACGGCTATAGTACAGTGGAGCCTCGCTTGTTGCGCGAAACAGGACCGGAAGTGCGTGAGAAAATCAATGTTGTGCAACGACGAAGAGAAATCATTTTGTTTCCGCGTAGCTACGAACGAGATGGCAACGTCAATTTTGTTTCTTTGTTGTTAACACTTTGAACGCCAAGCTGGAAACTCCAAAAATTCCATAAAATCGAAGTAAGTTATTTAATGAAATA
>CM052119.1:13180976-13191773 GCA_028454245.1 Halictus quadricinctus
ATTTTTTTGGAGATATCAAGGTCACCTTGACTTTTTTAAATGGAACCACCCTTTTTTAAACACCTACAATGATAGTCCCTTTCATTAGGAATTCAGTGACTATAATTAGTCCAAGGCCATTCAAGGTCCACATCACCGTGCTCGAAGATTGTAGAGAATCCATCGGAGTTCTGTCATGTTCGATTACGAATGAATGCGCATCTGACACCGTTTACGGGCGATCAGAATAAAAGACCGGGGCCGACGGACAACGGTTTAGATTCGGTATGAAGTTCATCAAAATCGATGTCCAACTTGACTCGGTTCCGAGGAGAGCAGCGTCGAGTTTCAAACTTTCGCAACAGGTACCTGGTGTTGAAATTAAACTGAAATGAATACCTCGGCGACTGTCATCGGACGTCGCGGATGTTATCTTCGGTCGAGGATACGATCTTCGAGGGGGATCTCGCAGATTCGTAATTAATGATAATTCAATAGCGCTCGAATAGAACTCGACGCTAACACCATCGGTGAAAGATTTTAATTAACTCGGACGATTGTAATCATCGTGAATCGGCCGGGAAACGAACGAACGAACGAACGGGGTTCGACGGCTCGTTAGTGTTTCAGAGAATCTCGTAGATCTTGAAGTCGGCATGAACAATTTGCGATAACGTTCGTTTGCCTCGATTGTGTATGTGTTCGATGAGATTTTCCTTTGGACAGGGAATGGACGGGGGTGGTGGAAAAACAAATAGTCTTGATTACCGATTACCCTTCCGACGGCTGAGCCCGTCTCGCCGACTGGCTGCACATCCTGTCAGGGTCGGTTCCTCTCCTGATTCTTAGCAGCGTGCAATTAGTCGGCCGGCATTAGCATCGAATCCATCTCGGGGGACGTGGAACTCTGCGAGGGAGTGAGCCCAGTAATTCGGCTCACGCGGGACACGAGTCAGTCACGGTGCCTCGGCTTAGAGAAACACGTCCGAAGGGGGAAAAGGGGCGTTGCTTACTAATGTTGTTATTGAATTATTTCGAGACTTAGTTTTACGTGCGAGGGATCAAACCGTAGCTTAGTCCTTGCAGATGGAGTAGGCGTGGCCCTTCCACGATCCTAACTGCTGTCCCTTCGAGTTGTCCACGGATCACGGCGAGTTCCCCGTGCCCTCGACTAGATTAAGACGCGATTAGGCTGCTCTTCGCTTGATGGTTATTCCAGAGCCACTCCTATCCCCATTTCCCCAAAAAACTGAAACTGCCACCCAAGGGTTTCGCTTCGGAGACCGACGGGAAACGAAAGAAATAAATTCTTCGGTGCATCGGCTGACCTCCAAAGAAATATCGATCGCCGAGCACTTCGTGGTATGTTGCGAAGAATTCTACGAGAATCTTTACGATGTCGCGTTTGCTTCAAGTGATTCATATATATTTTTAAATTATTAGCGACGAAGAAATTATTCATCGAAGCTCTAGAAGGAATTGTACGGCAAAGTGTTCATCTTTTAGTCTGTATCATCGTCATACAATTATTATAAAAATTAGTTCGCAATGAAAATATCCTTTAACGCGTTAAGTGCCAAAAATCAATCCCAGAGAATCTCACAAAATCAGTGTAATTTAATTAATGAAACCGAAACTAGAAGTTTAAAAAGTATTTTAGGAGATGCTGTCTTAACCCTTTTGAATTCGAAAGATCCTAATAAAATTCGGTTTATCTGGATGTGTCACAATAAAAATGAATTTCTAAACCTAGTCAAAAATCACTGTCAGTCATATGCGACTGACGTGGCAGTTAACGTGTTAAGAATTATTAGGGGTACCCATGAGCTGACAATACAACTCAGCAGTAACTGTTTCTCCAGATTTCAACAACTCAAAGTGAATTTTAGGCAAAATCAATTCTTTGCAAATAATTGATTACTTATGGGTACCCCTAATATATTCAGAATAATAGGATAACAAGATGATTTAACCCTTAGCACTCGAATGACGACTGTAAGGCGCCACTAAAAATTGCTGTGCCATTATTCAAAATATTTTCTACATTATTAAATTTGTTTGTATTCAATAAATTACTAAACACTTCAGTACTGTACGAGTCACTTGCACCATTTTCGTATATATAACATGAAAAGAAATACATAGAAGGGAAATATTCTGGGTCGGAAGAAATGTTTAGTTTTCGAGTTAAAATAGCTTCGAGTGCAAAGGGTTAAATTTGATTTTTGCCGCCAGATACGCGGCATTGGATCCAGTAAGTGTAAGTTCCTTGCCGCTTATATGGCAGCATTGGTCCGTTAAGGGTTAATATTTATTTTTTTCTCTGGAGCATTATTTAAGGAGTAAAACATTCACTTCTGTAGAAGTTGCAAGGAGGCACCTTGAGTCATATTTTCCTTCACGAACCCTGGATTTCCCTAAGAGGGGGATTGATAAATTAAGAAATAAAAACCTGAATTTACTACAAAGTTTGTTTTCGATTTCAAAATAATTGATTACTTATGGTCCCCCTGGATGAAGGATGGGTATTTTTGTCTGAATTGAGTAAGCGCCGTTGCATGAAAGAGAGGTTGGTGGGAGAAGCAGTCGTTTGAGGGGCCCCTACCGTGCCCATTGTGGGATCACTTTATGCAGTGAACGCGTCAAAATAATTTAACAGTTTTGTTGCATTGTCTTCGGACTGTTAAGATTATTTAGAGAAGAAACAAAATTTTGTTCGTCTACTGCAGCTAACGTAACCAATTTTTATTGCGCATCAAACTCCGGCAGTCTACCGCTAATACATAGCAACAGACATCAAATCGAAGCGCTCGGCAGGGGTAATCCATGACGTTAATTAAAGGTCGTTGAACTGGTCCGTCAACATAAAACGCATTACGACGACTCTGTTCGCGAAGTAGCCATCATGCGTCGAGTGCTAGAGCTCGCGTCGTGCGCCAAATATAGCGACGATAAATCAGCAATGGGCCGCGCGAAACTGAAACAATTAGGTACAGTTACTTAGGGGAACAATCCGCGGAACAACTGTTTACGGTGGAGACTTGTTTTCGACAATCGAGGTGGAGGGAAAAACGAATCAATATTCAACGGAGTAGTTGTTCGATAGCTCGACCGGAGGAATTGATCGAAGTTTCAAGTTTGTTTCCGCGACAAGTTAACATTAAGCCCACCGTGCTTCACGGTTTTCACGGCTGATAACGACCGAGTGATAGCCGTCGCATCGCACGCGATACCCGCGGCTATTAAAATGATGGCATTATGTATATTATATCAAGTAATTATGTACGTACATTATCGCCGCTTTTAATACGTTATAAAATTCGGGATGGCCAGCCGCGTACAAACGGCCCGGGCTGAAAGGTATAACGGTTGAGTCGTGTTTGATAATAACGGAGCGGCGCGGCGCGGCGATAACGTTTTCGCCGATGCGGAAACTTTTCCGTCCAGTGATGCACTTTCACGATACATAAATCTATAACGATGCCGTCGCTGCGGCAAAGTTGCGAACAACAGTTGCTCGTTAACGACCTTTTTTCTCCGTTGCGATTAATATGCTAAGAATCGTGGTCGTTACATCGAAAGCGCACGATAGCGCAACGATTGAAAGAGAAATTATACAATTTGGTATAATATCCATGGTGGGAGAACATAATTTCCATTTATTACTTATTTATTATTTTGAAGTATTTCTTTGCGAAGTATATCTTTTATCGTATTTGCCGACTAAAGTTGGAATATACTGATGTTTAAAATATTGTCATCACTCCCCACTAGCATTTATCCAACTTAGGTGTATTTCATATATTAGGTTGTCCCCAAAAATTCATTTCGTTTGCACGATGCAACTGCAAAATGGTTTTCATCAAAAATATGTTCCTGATATTTGTCTATGTTCATGTTGACTAACAACGTCAAGCGAGCATATTGCGAAAAAAGCTTTTGGGAGAACCTAACAGTTGGATTTGTATGCAATACAGCAGGCCTTGTAATTTCACGGCAATATTTGCGTGAGATAGCAGGCGCAGTTCAACTGTATTGATTATTTGCCGAGAACATCGAACAAATGGAACGGCGAGTCAGATCGGATCGTATTGATCCGTGATAATATGAATTTTTATATTTCCATGCTTTGTGCAGTCCGTTCTTGTGAATTTTCGCGGTTCCGAATTGTTGGGAAACGATTCCCTTCGCACCTTGTCACCGCAGACAAAGGAGCCGATAATCCAAAAGGGTCCCGCGAACCTAGCTTATGGGAAAAAGGAGGCGGCCCCATGGATCCGTGAACACCGGTAGTCGGATACAAATGGAGAAATCGTGTTTCAATTACATCCTAACGTCGAGCTGGATTCCCGATAAATATTCACGCGTTAATGTTGAATGACCAATTCGCTTGCGGCATCTTCTGGATTGATAGACAATCTAGGTTGGATAATCAGTAGGTCACTGATTTGTTCAATAAACCGCGTTCTTCATGGACCACACGTAAAACACGTATTCCAGTAATGAAGAATTCGGTTCCATCAGTTCGGATAATCGAGGTATTACTGATTACACAGGTAAATATTGGGTTGTCCGGAAAGTTCGTGCCGATTTTTAAGGAAAACTCAAACGCAGTACATTTAAATTTCGATATACATTTATTGAATTATTAGAAGTGCCATTTTGTTCCATAATCTTTTTCCATCTTTCAAGCAACTTGCGTTTGTCGGCGAACAACTTTTAAATAAGATCTTTTATGTCCACCAAAGAGTTAAAGTTCTTGTCATTATGGGAATTTTGTGTTCACATAAAGAGATGAAAATCTGAGTTCCAACCAAGCTGCAACAGCTTTTGGAAGAAAAAAGTCATCAAATGCCTATAATGCACTCTGTTCCCTTCCATATTTAAGAGCGTATAAAACTAACAAAAATTCATGTATACTGATCAAACTTTTTTCGAAAAATTCCTGAGATATCACCTTTTAGACTATGTACACCATTTGTTTTCAATCGTTCTGACATATTCAGACCTATCCTAATACCGCCTACAGAAAAACGGGACGCATTTTCCGGACTACCCAATGTGATCCAACTCGTGTCATGTTGGGTGTCGATTTACTCAGAAAAGCGTCACGAATACGTTCGTAAAAGTTTCGCAAAGAAATAACTAGTATTTGTATCGAGCATCTGGGTCCCGCAAGCATCCTGCTGGGGGTCCACTGCATCGCGGCAGTGGGGATAATTTTTCGCAAATATCGTGCTCACTACTGTGCACCTCTTTGACAAATATCGAGAGCTTACGGTACGTAATAAGCGGAGCCAAGGTCCCCGGGAAACTAATAAAATTAAGCGAGCACCGTCGTCGCTCGGGGTGATGTAGGTTTTATTCGGGAGCGGCGCACGCCTCGCCCTCGCCTCGCCTCGCCTCGCCTCGCCGCGAAAAACGCTCGAGGCAGCGGGCGGTTAATACAGAGGATTCTGTGTAGCCAGACGCAACGTGAATTTTTATTACACCTCGATACGTGTCTCTCTGCTTTGGTAAAGTTTACCCTCTGTTCTCGGCGGGGTGTAGGACAAAGGGGAGGGCCAAGAGGGTGGTCTCCGGCGGCGCGGAGAAAAATCTCTCGCTCGAACGATAATTCGAGGTCGTTGCGTACTTTCCGGGGAATCGGCTATGGGGGTTTCCGCGGAGTCGTCCGAAGAGGATGAAGTGTCTTCCTCCCGATACCAGCCGCCCTTCCGCCCTTTCTCCCTCTTCCCTCTCCCTCCCGCTTGGTGTTCACTCCCACGCGACTCGCTGAAATGTACGCTCGCCGCGTAAAACTGACGCCATCTGCGTTTAATGCCGCGCTCCCATCCTCGCGACGATAAAGGGGTGTGGGGGAAAACAGGGGGTGTTCTGGGTACCGATGGGGCTCCGGTAGGGCCGGGACGGCGCGGGGGGCAAAAGCCAGGACTGATCACCGTAAAAGCACACGGAAACGCGCTTCGCAAATATAGCCGGGGCCGAGCTTTTTCACCGGCGCGTCGAATTGCACGCGACATTTCCTGACTGTTTTGCACGGTGTTCCTGCAACGGCATTGCACCCCCCCTCCCCTCCCCGCCCGGAAACGCTCGAAAAAAGGGCAGCACTGCCGCGCGCCCTGTTATTGGAAACTACGCCCGATGTTTATAGGAGGAAGCCCTGCTCCAAGTGTATCGCCGATGAACACCGTTATTAACTCAAACGATGAGACTGTCCCTGTTTCGTTTTTGTGTTTTCTCGCCCCATCCCCCCTCCCAAACCCCCTCCGCAATTTTTCCTCCCTTTTTGGCCGTGCTATCTCGTACGTGGAGCTTCCCGTCCATTTTTTTTCTCGAACCGTTTCGTGCCAACGGATGATGCGATTTTAACGGCGCGCGCAATGGGTTTTTCGGGAGCGTTCGAAGAACCAGCGATTGAAATTTAGGAGGATTTTTCTCTTGTGAGGATCGATTGTCATGGCCGCTAACCTGCCATTTCATTGCACATTGGAGCCCGTACAGAGGGACCGTGCGCGTTACGTACACTTCGAAGCGCAAGTCGCTAACCCTGCGCCGGTTTTCGGCTCTGTTTGACGAAGCTTCCGGTGTAGCAACAAATTCGATGGTCGCTTCTGCAGCCGCCTGGGCGAAAATTATTCTATCCAGAGAATTAACCTTCCGAAATTTGCTTCTATCTCCTCGAATAAACATTTACAGTGATTTCTCTATATATGTCGCCAAGGCCTGGATGATCCTCAGACTTCCGAGGAGTGTGAACATAAACACGGCTCGGGTATGTCTACGATACAAGACGCCGTGTTGTTGACATATATCGAGAATTCACTGTACACGGTGCCCTCAAACCGTGAAGCTGGGTCTTTCATGTCTAATCCCGTTTTTAGTGAGTAACAGTTTTCGAAGAAATCTGAAGAAATTCATACAGTATCGTCGAACGATTATCACGATAATTTTGCTAAATGATTTGTTCAAATATTTTGTATTGCAAATAGTAAGAACAAAAATACGTGAATTTTACGAGCTGTTCGAAATCGTGCGTACACGAATGATCCCCTTTTGCAGTTTAAGGGTTAGAATGATCGAATTGTTCTGAAGATAGATGTTCATGGATTGTTTAGAGGATTTACCCGACCAAAATTCCCTTGTAACTTCTGCCGATTTCCATAAAGATTTCGACGAAACCTGCGGTTTTATTCCTTCGATGTCGAAGCAACTTCCCTTAAGCTGCGCCCAGCAATGTAGAAAAGTTACCGGGGGCCCTGTAAGCTTCGCGATGCTCCTCGGCCCCATTACTGTTCAGTATTTTACTGTTTCTGGACATGGACTGTCCCTCGGTTTCGTGAGAACGAGGGAGTCTGCTTGCAGCAAATAAAGGAAAGCACCTAATGCGAGTCCGTGACGGCGGTGGAGGCCAGTCTCGGAAATTCTTGATTACACACACTTTCTTGTTAACGTTCCCGCCGCCCGATGTGAATTTTTATACCAGCCTTTTTCTTATTCCACACGCTCGTTCGCTCGGCGAACGTATGAATTCGATACACTCGCGCGTTTACCGCTGTCCGAATTTTGATCAAGCCTCGACTCCTTCTTTCAATTATGTTTGGATACCGTATGGATGAAGCGAGCTCCGAATAGGAGAGTTCTCGCGCATCTGATTCTACGTCAAAACTTCCATCGACTGTCTGCATCCGTATTCCTACTTGCCATATCAGACGGATAAATAATAAAGGACAGATAGGAGCGCGCACCGAGGCTTCAGACAATCTTTTGGGTAAAATTACTGAAATAAAACGGAGCAAAATGCGTCAGATTCATAATCTTCTTAATCCTACTGCGGTTCTCCAATGATCTATACATAGCTACATTGTTTATAGAATTTTCTACAATCTCATAAATATATAAAATGGTGTTCAACTTGACTAGGTCAGATTTATAATCTTCTTAATCTGCTGCGGTCCTTAATGAAGCTATAAATTTCATATTGAAAACGGAGAATAAGTAGTTACAATTTTCGCAAAATCTTCTAAAGAGATTCGACTGTGTGAAATTGATAATCTTCTTAACTCTGCTGGGTTCAGTTCTGCAATTAAAATAATACTAAGTAAATAATACTAAAATGTAAGATTATTGTCGACATTTGTACGGACTTGTCCAGTTCAAAAACATTGCACGATCATGTCGGCGATGAATTAAACACTTTTTGAAATTGTTTGAATGTAGACAAATACGAAAATGGCTGTAGCACGGTTTTGGGTAATTATAAATTGGTTTACATCGAAGGCATGAATATATGCTTTGAAATTACGAAGCAGAATGTCATAGAGAATTTTAGGTACAGGGGTTAATTTAATGATCTTAGTAACCCTATTCACAGCAGAGTATAAATCTTGATAGCTCTATGTAGAGGGTGAGAAAAACCAACGTTTTACCAAAGAGGAGTATAAATTTGATGACGGTTCCGATTTTAAGCGGCAGTTCGTATAATTTTCTATCGGAGTAAAATGTATAGCGGGGGGGATGAAATGCTCTATAAATTTCGCAGAATATCTGCGCGGTGTATTTCTCGAGTATCGAAAAATCTGATCTCGCGGCTGAATTCCGTAGTTTGACCGGTCGGTTGCTCTCGTGCCAGTACACATAACAGCTGATACCGGTCCCGTCTGTGGCCTGGCCGAGTATACGAAAAGGAATGCCACATATGAAGAACGAATCGACCGATCGATTTAATAGAAGAATTCGCGGAAGGATCTTTCATTTATAGGATCTGTGCTCGAACGATTTGAGCTATCCGGGCCAACCCTGGCGGATTCCTTTCCCCGGCAACCTAATATTCCAAATAGATCCGCCGCCCCCGATGAAATTTAAATTCTATTCGTTTCGAGGCGAGCGGTTGCCGCTCGAAACATCCTAATAGAATGCGCATCTGCAGACGAGAGCAAGAAACCTATCCCCGGCGTACAAAGTAACCGGCGTCTTTTCTTGGAAACAAATTCCCAGAGTATAAGACCAAGCTACGGAGCGGTGAGAAAGAGAGAAAAAGGGAGAGAGAGAGAGAGAGAGAGAGAGATGCGCGAAAGTACCGAGAGGATTCGCGCGTAGCTTAGCGGAAAAGTTTCCCTTCATTCGTTCCTCGTTTCTTGCCCTGTTTCTCGTATTGCGCCGCGGATAGGACACACAACCTCGCTGTTTACGACCGAGCGTTTCTTCGAACTGTTTAAAACGCAATCTGTTACTATCAAGCCGTATCATAAATCCCTATCCCACCGCGATTCATCCTTAAACATTCCACGATTTCTTGGAACGCCTAAACCTGCTAATCCTTTCACCCGTTCACGCGTCGACGTACGCTACTTTTGATCTTCGTTGTATTCTCTATTATGGATCTGCACAAGATCATTCTACAGCGACTATTAGGGGGACCCATATGTAATCAATTATTTTGAGATCTAATACAAACTTTGTAGTCAATGCATTATCATTATCAAGGACAGTTTGCCATCTTTCCTGCAAATTTTCAATCCCCCTCTTATAGAAATCCAGGGTGCGTCAAGCAAAATATGACTCAAGGTGCCTCCTTGCATCTTCTACAGAATGTTTTATTTCTTAAATAATGCTCCAGAGATCTGAAAAGATCAGAGGGAGCAATATCCGGTGAGTACGGGGGGTGCGGTAAAACTTACCTTTGCAATTCTTTGATATTTTCCTGAGTGAGTTTCGCTGTATGGGGCCGGGCATTGTCAATTTTCAGTATTACACCTTTTCTGTGGACTAAAGATGCCCTCTTTTTCAATAGTTCTGAATACAATAATTGCTGACAATACAACTGAGCAGTAACTGTTTCTCCAGGTTTCAACAACTCAAAGTGAATTATGCCACGACAGTCCCACCAAATGCACAGTAACACCTTTCTAAGTGATAAGCTAGGTTCAGGGGTTGATATTGCGGTTTGATTTGCAGAAAGCCATCGCTTGGAACGCTTTATGTTATCATAAAGAATCCATTTTACATCTCCGGTAACGGTTCTGCTAAGGAATGGATCTCCACGAAATCTGGAGAGCAATGAAGTGCAAATTGATCGACGAATATTCTCGTTGGTCTCAGATAATTGATGCGGTACCCATATTCCTTGCCTATGTGCCTTTCCCATTTCGTGTAGGTGCCTTTGTATAGTTGACCACGTGGACCCAAGGCTTCTCGATAATTCTGTACTTAATTTTGGATCAGCTTCCACTAGAGATTTTAGGGTGTCATTATCAAATTCAACTGGTCGTCCACTTCGAGGCCTGTCAGAGAGATCATAATCACCAGGAGCAAACCTTCCGAACCAACGTTGACACTTGTTGACCTTCGATACATCTTCATAAACATCGCAAATTTTCTTTGTTGTTACCGTTGCATTAAATCCCTCATGAAAATGAAAAAGTATGCAATGACGAATATGATCCTCGGAAGGTACGGACCCCGCCATTTTATTACAGGGTTTACATGTTTTATGTGGTCCGGAAGTATTTCAAGTTTACTTCCCACCGGGTCCAAGCTATTTTTCATACGAACAGAAACTGTGGACTCAACATTTTTATATCAAGTATAGAAAGGAGAGTATTTATATTTCAGTGAAAATTGATTAATATATTAGGGGGACTTTGTAGTAAACTTTGTAGTAAATTCAAGTTTTTATTTCTTAATTTATTATATAATCTCTGTCATTATCAAGGACAGTTTGCCATCTTTCAAGGTGCCTCCTTACATCTTCTACGGAAGTTTTATTATTACAGGGTTGTAAAAGAAATTGTACTTTGTAGAATATTTAGAACACAG
>CM052119.1:13199015-13222598 GCA_028454245.1 Halictus quadricinctus
ACTCTTACAGCTTTCCAAAGCAAATAACTTTTTTGAAATCGGGCCAAACGACTTGAATTTTTGCAAAATTCTTTTTCACGTCGCCCAGTAAACGAATTCTAACTTCTGAAAGATGATTCAAGTCGTACGGTCGAATACTAAAACATCTATCATCTTTCTAATCCGAATATTAATGGGAGTCGCTGCATGTGCACAAAGATGCGCGGTTCAGAAATGCTAAACGGAATTCCCTGGGAGCGTCCATGTGCGTTACGACGAGAGAAATCTAATAAACTTCGGAATCAAGAGAATTATTGCAGTTACCGGCGCGGCGGCTGGTTCCGGCTCTTATCTTCGATGGAGCGTCGGTCTCGTTTCCGCGACTGCGAATGACGGGACGGTAAAGATCAAAAGGGGTGGACAATCGAGTGCTAGTGGCGCGTGTTACGTCAAAGGTCCATCACGGATGGCGTTCCGCCTGTTGCGCAAATGAGAAAAAGTCGGGGGCATCCCTTGGGTATCGGGGCTGTCAGCATTTTCCATCCAATTATCCGTAATTACAGAGGGTGCCTGGGCAACGGCGTGACCGTTTTCATAATTGGTCGGTCGCTGGAAAACACTGTCGGAATTTCCGGCGTCGTGACGCCGTTCGGTGTCGATCGTCGCTGTCCGAGCTTGATATAATTGGCCGAGGGAAACGGCTATCGCGTGGGAATAGAATTCAATTTGTTCGATAACCTTTCTGATTATTGAACGGCCGAACTGCGAAGGGGGGCAATTGGTTGATGACCGATTAGCGTGTTATTGAAAGATGAGTTTCTAGGTAACTAAACGGCGGAGATATCGGGGTTAATTCCACGGGATACCGGACCTTTATAGCTTGTCTTGTCAGCAGTCTCATTTACAAACGAGGTCATTTTGATAATTTCGACTTTTCATTACGCCGCCGTCGAGTCGCGTCTTAAAGCTATAGCCTGAAACGTTCGAAATGATTCGATCGTAAGCGTCGGTTGAAGCTTCCGTCATTTATTCAGCTTTATCGACGTGAATATTTTAATTAGTACAAATGGACCCAGCGTACCGGCATCGCAGCGACTCGTCGAGGAAATTTAAAATCTCGAGCTGGTCTTATTGGGTCTTATTAATACGAAATGGCGTTTAACGAGGCGTTACCGGCAATTAGCTGCTAATGGTTATCGCTGGAATAAGGATGGTTGCGAAACATCGGAATTCTGTGACTCGCTTGCCATTTCTTTCCCCTGGAATCGCGAACCTTCATTCATAGCAGCGCGCGGCGTGCTCCGATTTGCTTTGTTTCGCTGTTTCGTTACCGCGAGTTTTAGGCCTGCCGTCACAGAGAACATTTATTGTAGATGTTTATTGTACTCGAAATTCAACGGGGAAACAATAGGATCGTCGCTGTCAAACAAAGCCTTCCATTATGGTGTCCCAGAGCGAACAATGGGCTCCGCTGTTAACCCTGAAATTTTCAGCAGACTTCAAATATGCGCCGCGGTATTTTCCTAGCCGCGCGCTCGTTTTTGGAAAACAGGTAATTTCAGTTCGAATGCGCGCCCCAGTTGATTGATCCGAGTCGTTGAATTAGTTGGTCGCTGTGCTTCGGTGCCAGGAGTTATGCGAGCCCATTTTCATCGTCTCGCGTCGCACAGCGTCGGCTTGGTTGTTGGAACAACGTTGTATCAGACGCAGACCTTACTAAAATATGACTATCATTTTTACGATCCCCCCGCGCATCCTTTCATTTACATTGAACGCGCCCGCTCTATCGTCGAATATGGCCGCCATCGTAATCGAGCGATCCACGGGGCGCAAATATTAGTCGCATTATTCATAGCGCTTCATGAGCATATGGTACTTCCGCGGGCTCTTCGTCTCTTTTCCCTTTGTCGTTTGTTATCCCATTGAAACGAATGCGCTGCAGCCTCGAGAACAATATAAACTCTCGCAAATTTACGCGAGGAACGGGGCAAACTTTCAAACCTGCCCCATTTTTAACCGGAATGAAATTTCTGGAAAAGCAAGCGACCCCGCGGTCGTTACGGGAACTTGTCGAACATTATAAAAATGTAATCACGCCGGTCGCCGGGCTATTCGAGGTTTTAATACTTAAATAATTGCTTTCATTCTGTCCCACTTTTCCGAGAGAGTCTTCCGGTTCCCGTAATATCGCCGGGCCGGGCGAAATTTGTAAATGAACGCCGTTTGTTGGTGAATCATCCGTCTGGAAAGTTAATTCGAACGACCACGTAATCTCTGTTCTATAAGTCGTTGTCGGGAATTTTTGAATATAAAAATCCCTGTAATTGGGTAACGATTACTCGTCCAGAATTTCGGGCGTTGAACATTGTTCGAGTCAGTTCTGCCTGGCCGCCATTGGCAACTTGGTATTCGTTCTTCCTTTGAAGTCGAAATAATAATTTTGATACTCTGGGTGGAAAGAAAACCCAGGCTCTGTCGTCGGACACAATCAAAATCAATTTTTACAATCCATTAAGTAGCCAGAATTTGATAAACTTTGCCTTGTCTTCTGAAATTATTGAATCAATTCTTTCGTTTATGTGTGACTGTAGTAGACATTGGCGTTGACGCTCTCGAAGAATGAAAAAAGAAATATTTCGAAAAGTAAATTTATGAACACTATGAGTTCCGAGGAATAATTCTCGATGTATGTCAACGGTACGGGTCTTGCCAGCGTCGTGTATCGTGCAGGAGGTCTCTCGAGCTTCGTGGCCCCGCGGTAGTGGGGATAATTCCGCGACGTTTATCATCCAGGCCTTGGCGACATATATGGAGAAATCACTGTATAGGCGAAAGTAAATTGGGCATTCTGGCAACGGTGGTTCTGATAAACGTATGTAGCCCCACCGTAATAAGAATCAGCTGGCTCGCCGGTAGCACCGAATCCTCGAATCCTCTTCGAAGACGATGTCGCGTGAGGCGCGTGCGAGCCGCTCGTTTCTCCGCCGGGAAATTCCGCAACGTCGGTCTAGCCCACTGACGCGGGTCCGACGTCTCGTGTAATTCGCGCCGCCATATTTCACGTGGCGTGGATCCTCGATCTACGTAGCGACCGGGCTCTTAGACCCTCGACGATTTCAATAAATTATCAAAACAACGTCCGGCCGTCGCGTATTAGCGTGAGAAGGCCCGCAGAGAACGGACGGCCGCGCGAGCGGACGAGCATCAAGCAGCAATTTGCTCGTACCATCTGTCAAAAAGCCTGCGTCGTATTACCGACCTTTCCGGGCCAATTATGCCCACGGCTGGGCCCGCCGCGCCGATCAAGCCGTGATCTACTCGCTTTTGATCCAGCTTTCACTCTAATTGTTCGATAAAAATTATACCAGTCGGAGTCCGACCTTCTTCTTCTTCTTCTTCTTCTTCCCGTTCGACAGTCATTTTGTCTGTTGCTTGCGGTGGGACCTACGTCTTGCAGCTGTTGCCAAGTTTGATTCACCGGCGAGGAAATTTTGCGAGATTATGGTACTTCCGATGACGCGCCAGATCAAAATTTACGATCTTCTGTCCCCTAGCTCCTTGCAGTGTCTCGAAAGAATTTAGATCGTGTTGCTCAGCTTATTTTTCTGTGCTGAATGTACCCGAATTTTGGGAGAATATTAATTTTTGTGCTAAGTGTATTGTACTAATCTGATGATGGGGTAATGGTTTCAGTGGTCAATGCAAGTGAAAAATAGTGTTCATTGAAATGCATAGGAGTTTGTTAGTAGTTACTTAGTTTGAAGCAATTTGGTTTCAGGAGGGCTAGCTATTGACTTCTAAAACTGTTTTCTTTAATATTCCATTAATTTTTGTAGTTATTTTATCAATTACTTTATTTTTCAACGGATCAATTTAATGATTCGATTAAGAGGCAGGCTATTAAAATATTTTGAACCAATCTCTGTGCTTACTCATTTAGACTGTTTCTTAATCATCTCCTCTCAGACCTGGAAATTCCGTTGCGTCCTAATTTATCAAGCCTGTTTGTCCCCTAATTAGACCGGTTAATTGAGATCCTACTGCATTAAAGTTTGACTGTGTTATCTATATATGCATATGTCTACGTTGCTCGCATCGCATCGCGTAGATATATACGTTCGTGGTATTAATTAATCAACTAACATTGGCGTATCACGAGTATCGATCAAGCGGGATCGTGAGTTGCATCGCAACTGGAATTCGCTGTGCAACTTTTAGGGTATCCACTGTTGTATATTCTGCAAAGTTTCGCTACAATTTACTTCGTTTGTCTCTCGGTTGAATATCCTCCCGCAAACAAATAATTAAAATATGCTGCACTATGCGCATTGGCGGAGAACCGAGCTTGTAAGCAGATATACAGTAATAACAATAGTTTCGCATTCATAATTTATGTTTATAAACTATCTTCGACACTACTGTTCCTAGATCCAACAGCGACAAATTTGTTGAAGCACTGTGACACTGCAATATTCCTTTATAATAACAACAGCATCAAATTTATTCAGATTTCATTAGATTTTTACGGTAACTCGTATTTGAAGTATACCAAAAACAAATTCTCAAGAAAATATTTCCATAACTTCACGAATTGGAAAAGAATAAATCTCGATAAGTTTACAGAAGCTTTACAAACGAGTACGAATAATTTTCTTTACTACAAAATTTTAATTTCTGGTGCATCCTTAATGAAAGACCACCGAAAATTCAGATTGTACATACGAACGATCACAGGAATACTAAGGCTAATGGTCCGCTCGTCCGTAGCTCGAAAATATAGATCCTTAGCTGTCGGGCGTGGGGGAAGAAACAGATGACCACGATATTATCTGGACAGCTTGGAACGCGTCTCGAATAAAAACTTGCGAGGCGAGGTCCGATGGTTATCGTTCTGTGCAGCCTCTAATCCGGA
Source organism: Halictus quadricinctus (assembly GCA_028454245.1). Lineage (NCBI taxonomy): Eukaryota > Metazoa > Arthropoda > Insecta > Hymenoptera > Halictidae > Halictus > Halictus quadricinctus. Next base: position 13,203,907 of record CM052119.1, read on the forward strand.
GTCCACAAAACCATAACACGGCGAGCAAATTTTTCGAGCTCGGTGACATGTCACCGAAACATCAAAACACAAACAAACCAGAAATATAAAGAGTCAACGGCAACGGAGAGTCTGTCAATCTTCGTCCGGCATTGCGCAACAACGGCCCGGAGGTAGGCGGGGTGTTGAAGTGGCGGAGGGGTGGGGGGAAGGGTAGGTTGTGTACACGTCAATCTCGTTCTCTATTTTATTGCATGTATTCCAGCGTTGTTAATCATTGTCCATCGGACAGAGTGGATTCCCGCGGTTCGACGCCATTTTTCTTTCGTCGGCCGTTAATCGTTCTAACGGGTTAAAATATTTTAAATTACCGGGCCAACGGGGCGAACGACGAGTACCGCGCGAGCGCACGAGCGCACGAGCGGTCAGGCCGAGGGTAACTCGTTACAATTTGAAGGGCGATTATGTCGACTTGAATGCCAGTCACTCTCCGGAGGTCATTAAAAATTCGCACCGCCATCCTTAAAGCGAGCGTCGTCGCGGGAATGGAACATGGCGGAAAACCAGCTGGCAGAGAGCGGTGCTCTTCGGGATGGAATGTCGCATGCGACGACCACCTGGCTCGCGAATTTGTTTCTGAATGCTCGGTACGGTGGTTAGCTAAAGCTTAGACCCCCGCGATCCGAACTTTGAAAAGGCGCGGCAGCCTGCCTCCGAGATGAAGACGCCCGGGGACGTTTGAATTACATCTCTTGGATTCAGGTGAATTCAAGTTTGACCTGTATCCGCGGGCCCGGATAAATATATTCGTCGTTCTGGGACAAAAGCCGGCATTCGCTTTTAGCTGTACCAACGGACAAGTGTTAACACGGAATAGAGCACTCGCGGCATCTGACGTACTTGCATGATTTACAAATTTCGCCGTTATTTTCGCTACCCCGACTTTTGTAGGAAATTACATTATACTATCCCGGCCCGACTAGATCCACCTCTGTCCCATTGACTCTGTTTTCATACTCCGGCCGCGACATTCCGAACGCTTCATTTGATTGCAGCTCTCATTTTCTAAATAAATTATTATTTCATGAAGACTGAAGGGATCACTTAATTCTCCACGGTTGTTAGGAGCTGGTACCTTCCGGACTATTACTCTAAATACATTTTTCTAGAGGTTCATTCATTTTTATCGATCTAGCTTTACAAATCTTAAATCTTTTGCGACAACCCAGTAATACTTAACACGTTACGAAATTCATTTTTATTGTGACAATATCCAGATAAACCGAATTTTCTTGGGATCTTTAGAATGCAGAAATGTTAATACAGCATCCCCTATAATACATTTTAAATTTCTAGTTTCGGTTTCATTAATTAAATTGCACTGATTTTGCGAGAATCTCTTTATTGGCACTTAACGTGTTAAAGAGAGGTTTTTGGATTCTGTCGCTCCGCTGCTTTTTAACTCGCATTACAACAAAACAACTGTGCCATTACGTTGTCAATCGACTGTGCATAAACTTCAAGCTTTACGAATTCTCCGAGGTGTCCGAATAAAATTCTCGCCGCTATTTATTTCGCGTGTCTGTCATATATTCGGCAAGTTTACTCAATTATGTGTACTCTGGCAACGATTAAACTGTCGAAATATTATCCTGTTTCCCGCAAAGATAGTATTCGGCTGGACGGTAAACGGGAAAGATGTAGTAGGTCCAGTTTGCAAACGAAGTCCCATGGTGTCGGGGGAACGGCCGTTGTAGCCGTGGCCAGGCAGATTTGAAGGAGTTAATGAGCGGTCAGGCTCGGCCTTGTATAATGACTCTTTCGGGCACGATGAGTGATCTAAACAAGGACAAAGAGCCGCGGGAGGTAGAACGTCGCGCGACGGGAGGCCTCTGACGGTTTCGAGTCCGCTGCCTTCAAATAGAAATATATCCCATAGTCATCAACGGGCAGCCGTCTTTAGCCGGCAATCGAACCAACCTCCGTCATTCGGAATGATCGGCTTCGTAATTAAGACGGTGAGCTGCAAAAAGGATTTAATTGTTCCTCCTAATAGATTCGATCGGGCCTGCGCGTCTAGACAGCTGCCCGTGGTTACCTTTGCGTCGTCATGAGACCTCGCCCTTCGACGGACATAATAATGGCGGACGATTAACATGATAAACGAATCTTTGCAAAGAATATGTTCTGGAATGTCTCCTTGTAAATTTTAAGGGAAACGTAGAGGTGACAGCCATTGATCTTCGAATGGTAGGAAGAATTAAGACAGTTATTTTGGAAAGGAGTTGCCATCAGAATCGATTGTGCTGGTAAAATGCAATATTCGAACAGCTTTTTATCTACTTCTTTGTCGCGAGAGAAGCTTCGCTGTGCCGAATACATGGGAGATTTGGAATCTTTATATTTTGCAGTCTATTGTAATGATCGAAATTACAACGGAGATTGGAGATGATCACCAATAGGAAAATATTTAAGACTCACGACCGGCCGGATATTTTTGAAATGAATGCGGATAAATTCCGGAGAAAAATTTTCCAATATTTTATGAACGTGATCGATAGCTTGTCGGTAAAATGCGTCGTTGAACGGAGCCGAATGAAACGGCGGAGGTTCGCTTTTGTGCGAACCTGCAGGTGAGTAAACGGACAGTAATTAGTCTAACAGGTCCGGATGCCGTGTGTCGGACAAGACGGACAAGTAGGTATTTCGATATCTGGTTCATTTCACGGAATGAGTTTCGAGTTATGAAACGAGCGGGCCTGCTGAAGTGGGCCGAGAGAGAAAGATCGAGAATGCAACGCAGATAACAAAATACACGGTTGGAGGTGTGTTAATTAATAACGAATGAGCAAATTGAAAGTATCGACCCCCTGACAAAATTAGGTTTTCGCCGAATATTTAAGAATTTCGAAACTCCGGCCGAAACTTACGAAACGTTTGAGGCGTGCTCAACTTTCGAAACTTCTGAATATTTCAATCTGTTCCACTTGGAAACGATCTACCAAGCGATTCGAAATTTCGCGGAAACCCGCGAGCAACCACGTTAAACCGTCTCTGAATATCTAAGGTTCGCGATATTTTGTCGTACAAGCTCCCAGCAAGTTCCGATTAGTTATATAGACACGTTACTGACGGTCCAAAATTAAGGGGCCGGTCTTCGTAGATTCGCGATAAGGTAGAGCGACTACATTACCGACAAAAAATGGTTTTACGTGCCTCAAGTTTTCGTCCTTAAATAAGAATATTTTGTCGCTGGTAAAGGACTCATTCGGAAGAGGAAGGTTCAATCTAATGCGCGCTGGTCAGGAGCTGCCGAGATTATGCAGATATTTGGTAATATAAGCGTTCAAAGTAGGCGAAAAATTGACATTCTGTGTCCCAAATTCTGGGACACCCTGTACTAACGAACTCTCACGCATAATTATTCTAATGGAGAGAAATTAATCTCAAGTGCTCTCTACCCGAGTGTCTCAGCCTGCACTCAACTTCCACAATTTCAATAGTTCGAAATGATTTCTAAGATCACTGTACTCACAGTAGTTGCTACCTTCAGCTTCACGAATCACATAACCTTTCTATGTAAAACTTGCATAGATCATATAGGACGTTTACGAGACGTTCGTGTAAAATCCCACGTTACTGCGATACTGTATCTATGTTCGAACTTTTCCCGTGAGCCGTGAACTCGTGGCACGTATGAAAAAGGTACTCAACCGGGGGTTCATGCATACTAATTCAATCCCCGCGCGTATTAGCGGTCGTAAAAGCTTGAATTTCCATTTCACGTGTGTTCCGCACAAAAAGCTTCTTATTGGGGAGCGGGTTCGCGTGTTTGTTTTAAGAAATGTCGATGACGACGACGCCGCTAGGCGTGCCGGTGATACGGCGAGTTTATTCGCGGCAACATTCGAAAAAATCGCGAGCCCTTTAACCGGGTCTCGATCGTATCAGGAAGCACGTTTAGTGCCGCTTCCTTTCCGGCCGCGTGTTTGCACGGGGAACGCACACTCCCCTCTCGCAGAGAGAGGAAGCTGTAATCGGGAAAATTAAAAGACTGTTCCCATTCTTAACGCGGCTGGTATTGGCTCGTTCGATGACCCCCCGGCACGCATCGGTTGTCCCCATAAAAGGGGAGCGAAAGAAAACCGAGAGGCAAACCCGACGAAACTGCTCTAATTATTACTTATAACTGGCCGCGTGGGAGTAATTACCCGGGAGCCTCGGGGCCGGCCGAAGGTATTAAGAGCGATATAAAAGTGGCGAAGTGCTTTACAACTGTTTCTAAACTGGCACGGCCGGGGCACGAATGTTTAGCCGGTTTTACGGCCCGGTGAACAGTAAATTTTTACCTTTGCCCGTTCGCGCGAGCTTTAGCTTTATCTCGAGGCTCTCTCCGACCAACGACCCAGCGAATAGGACTTAATTTGATTCATATTTGCCGGACAAAAATTTACATTCTTCCGGCCGAGACGGTTTTAACGCCTCTTCGGTCACGTTCGGGGAGCCGAGCACCTAGCGAACGGCGGATTTTAATCTCGGCCCGGGATATTTGAGACAGGTAAATGAACGCGGAATTACTGCGATGTGTGCAATAATTACGACGGGAAGTGTTCGTTACCGGAGACTGATTCCCTATTCAGAAGTAGGTGCGGCTAAACGGCCCGCTTCTCATGCGAGCTTAACATTTAGTAACAGACTGCGGATCTTTATGAGCAATAAACATTTTCTAAGCGAATCGTAAGGAACGGAAGTTGAAAGAATATGTGTTTCCTCTTCTAATCAATTCACGATGTTTAACCCCTTAACTTGTACGCTTGAGTTCATTCGAGCGCGCTAAACAGGCCAAACTGCTATCATTTTTCACACTCGAATATAATCGAGAATTGAAAATAACAATGTGAAAGCAAAGAAAAGAAATCGTTCTATCGATATTTATCATTTACATGGGATTGTAAGCTATAACACTTATTTATTAAAAAATAAAATTTTTCCATGGAACAAAAGCGCAGTATATCAAAAATTGATTTTTTTTTGGCCGGTTTTCTTAAAAAAAACTGTGCGTTAAGGGGTTAATGTAATTGATTTCTTGTAATGTCTTTACAGTTTTGTACTTCGAGGCTCTTAATTCTGATTCTGCCAGGAAATCGACAGAATAGAGAATTATAAATATATCCGACACAAGACTCTGAATGCAGGGATTGTCGAAAAATCCGCAACTTTTGTCCGGCACGAAATCTCCGTTAATAATTGATAAGTGCGGTGCGAGTTTGATGATGTTCGTAGAATTTTTAATGCGGCTCGTTATGGACCTCGAGCGAATTCCCAAATATGTCGAATAATAGGGAGAACCTGCCACCGGCTACCGCCATATTCTTTTATCGCGGCGCAATTCGCAGCGTTCTGTAATTAACGACGCGAAACGTAATTAAAACGATACTGGATCAATATTGTATCGGTAACTCTGGAAATCAGCGGTTTTTACCTAATTTTTACCTGGCCGACTCTCGGTTATAATCCACGAATAAAACAACAAAGCCATTGAAGTCACGGAAATTCGGATCGGTATAATAAATTCCAGATAATTTGCGCGCATACTTCGTTAATGTTCTAACAAATTTGCCGTACGATACTGATCTAACAATGAGCACTCGACTTTCCCGCCGTTAACGATCCTCGCGTAACGAAACGTTTACAGCGCGGCCGGGTATTTGCGTTACTCGTTGCGCGTTAAAAATCGGATAATTGTTATTTACCCGGCGTTCTTCATCGGTATTGAAATTCTTCGTCGAGATGCTTCCGGCGGACGTCCCGGCGTCCTAAAATATTCAAGTATCAGCGCCGTTGCATCGCTGAACATTCGCTTTTAACCAGTTTGCTTTTTTTTCCGTTTGGCGATCAGTTAAAAAAAAAAAAGAAAAAACATTCCAGTCGAAACAGTGAAGCGGGTGTCGCGATTAAAACGGATTAATAAAACACCTGAATGGCGTCGCGTCGCGTCGCGGTTCCATTACGAAGCGGATATGATTGGTCGAGAAAATGAACGGGGAAAAAAGTGTCCGGTAAAAACGCGCTAGACACCGTGTGTACAATGATTAATAATGGAGTCTCGGCGGCGGCCGCTGGGCCCTATCGTTTCTCATTAGCAATAACCCCCTCCCGGTTAACGAGACCCGCAATGATAACGATTTGACGGCCGTGCGATTAATAGAATATTTGATCGGACGCACTGCATGCTGGACAACGCGTGTGCGTGCTCCACTCTCTCTCTCTCTCTCTCTCTCTCTCTCTCTCCCCCTCACTTTCCCTCTTTCTGTGTGTGTCTCTCCGTTTCTGCCGGTATACACACCGGTAGAAATAGAGGGGAATTTACTGCCGCTTGTTAGAGATACCCGTTAGAGGGGAGAGATTAATGCGAGCAATTGCAGGCTTGTGTTAATTGATACAGCCTAATCACCATCAGACGCAGCGATGGCCATGCAAACTATATAGCGGACTATAATAATACAGGGAGCTGCTTGATAATGCTTCGTTCAGTACCGACTCGATGTTCAATTATTCGTTTACCATCGGATTAGCAGATTCCATGAACGCTGCTCTGTTGCGCGGGTAAGCCGGGCTTATTCCGGGTTTTCCTACCCGAACGGCCTGCTGTAACCCGTTGAAAGTTCCGCGATTGTTGCATCCGATGTTCCCGTCGATGTAGTCTTGTTTCTACCTTGTTGTCGATTGCCCAAAGAATTCCGGAACTGGCGGAATAGTCGTCGGCTCTTGCGACACGAACGTTTCCCTGAATTCATTCCGAGTTTCTCGTACGAATTCAGTATTCCTTGAACGCCAACGAAAAAATTCTACCCGGCCGCAAACTATCTTAGCAGAACTGTTCATTGCAAATGGAATCAACCGCTAACTATGGATTTTTATGCAAAATATAAATTGTCTACGAGATACAGGAGTTACATACAATAATCTCCTTTGAAGCGCGTTCGACGTGTATACACGTCAATCCGAAACTCTATTGCGGTGGGGTTTAACGTTAGTGAATTGTTAATTTCTCATCGAATAAAAATGTAATTCTTTCTCAGTTAGTTTTACAAGGGCTTTGGCTTTTATAGTAGCCGCATTTGTCCTGCGTTCGACGTGTATGTTCGTCATTGCGCCGTGAGGGATTTTGAAAAATTAAATTCCACAGTTAACTGGTTAAATAATTGTACCGAGTTGAAAGTAACATTGAAGCATTTCATAATTTTCTAGATGATTCCGCTGTTCTTGAATTTGGTACAGTGCAATGTATTTTATGGCGAGGGGTTAGAGAACGCGTGAAAATGAGAATTTGCATAGAGACCCGCAGTCTAATTATTAATTCTACATTGCACTGCGTGCGCATTGTTCAGGAAATTGGGACATCTATATTTCGAGAATTAAATCGGAGTTGATAGTCGCAGTTGCTGTTCAATTAGAGAGAGAACGCAAATTTTTGCCCGAACGAGTGCAAACTGTATCGAATTGATTTATATATTATATTTCCAACGTACGAGGATTAAATCGGAAGAAATTCGATAAACGAGAGCATAATGTTCCAATATACGGCCGCTAATATGAATGAGAATTAAGTTTAAACAGATGTGACGTTGTTCTTGAACAGGCTAGACTCACGCGGCTATGTAATTAGTCATTTATGGTCGAAAGAAATGTGGGCTCTGTTTGCTCAGGAGTTATCATAATTCCGCGAAAGCAATGCATTACGAACGGCCACACACGAGGCGTTCGCGGCTAGTTTTCAAGGGGGAACAAAACGGCGCACTCGATAATGGGCGTGAACGATACATTAAGATGCGGCAACAAGATACGAAAACTTAACGAGATACTCATCAACCTGTTTTTATCGAGATTTCGCCGCGTTACCATTTTATCACCGTGTCGACGGTAATGATGTCCACATTCCTTTCACGCGGTCACGGGCTGGTCTAATCCCGATATAATATATAGATAAAGAACAATTTGTCGGTCGGCGATGGCTTTTAAACCGGGCCAACGTTAAGAAAGGCCGGGGTAATCAAAGTTCCTTTCGGTGTTGTTACCGTTCCGGCCTGCCGCGGGGAACTTTATCGTTTTGAACACGCTCATTGTCGAACGGTGACTGGCCATAATCGAGGAGAAAGTCAGCGGGCGATCGCCAGGCGATTCTATACCTTCGTTGTGCAAGGGCATACGTACGTTTATGCACGTATCTTTTCATTAATCTCCCGGCTGCTGAGAGGACAATAATGATGTTTTGAGCGGAATGTCTAATTGTTACCGTACAACCATCCATTCATCGCCTCTCTTATGTTGCTGCGAAGCGTTACCGTTCCCGACGTAATTAATAATTGTAATTATTCCGCGAACTGTCAGTCCGAACGTCGAAGACCACCCACCTTCCACGGTTATGTATGCTGGCATGATTCGCAATAAAAAATTGTGACATTGTACCTTTTACCATGCTGCAAGGGGAATCACATGGAAAATGAGCGAACTTTGGGTCACTTTTTCTCAGAATACACTGTAGTTATCAACTTCAAATTTTTAGTGCATCTGGTACCATACTAGATGTGCATTTTCACCAAAGAGAATATTGATACAACGAATAGAATCAATTATACGGCACTATCAATGTGTGGACCTTTTCGTAATCGTATCTTACATGTAGATGATGCTGCAAATCTCAAAAAAGTTTTTGGTCAAAGTACGTGTTAGCGTTAAGAGTAACAGTATACAAAGTTTCAATCTGTTCGGTTGAACGAACACCGAGAAAAAAGCACACGAATCTCGCAGTTATAAGAAACATCGTGAGATCGGTATAGTATTCATTGCGCCCGTTGAATTCTGAATATATGGACGTATGCGAGCATAATATATGAACGTATGCAAGTGTAATATTTCCTGCAAAATGCAGGGACACGGTCGACAAAATTGTAGCCGGCAGGAGATCAAATATGATATTCCATCCGCTGAAATATTCTATAGAGGGTATCACGCATTAACTAAACTGATTCTAGAATCACGGCGAATTACAGCTGTAAATAATAAATGCCGCGCATTAACTAATCGGATGCGACCCTTCTGAACTGCAGCGGTGGTCATCGGTGCGACGCCATTTTGGTCCCCGCACAATCGGTTAAACAGCCGGCTTTGCATTTCGCGTTGCATGTTTCATTTGGCGAATAGGTAGGCGGCGATTAGCGTGCGTCAAGCGCGTTCGACTATGTAAACAATAGTTCCAGAGTGGGCCGCGGGTGCGGTATTGAAATTTTTTCATTTTCTACGCCCGGTGTACTTGAAATTTCATTGCCCGGGCGAAACAAGCTCGCACGCGAAATAAACATGAGCAATTAACGACGGCTACGTTTTTCGAAGGCGCGTATAAATATGTAACATTATACCGAAGGCCCCCGTTCGTATCACGTATTGTCGCAGTGCAGCGGCGACGTCGTTTGCAAATATAGCTCTTAATAACGCGCGTTACAACGAGCCAGGTGCCCGGGAGCCGTAATCGAAAAACGGTCATTATGCGAGCCGCAATGAATTCAAATACGCCTGGGAACAAAGTTGACCCGATTAAGTTCGATCTACACGCGAGAACAATCCGCGCCCACGGCTTCATAAAAATTCGCAACAGCCTGCTTCCACGGGTTTTATGGCTGCTGCTTTAACGAGCCTCGTTTTCCTTTATACACGGTGCCTAATGTCGAAAGGCCTTCCGCGTTAGAAGGTTCTTCATTTTACTGCTACAGAAATCGCGCGGATAGGGAGGGGAGGGGAGGGGGAGCACACGGTTTTATCGGCGACTTTCAAACAAACTCATTCCCTCGTTAAAAATCCGAAACTGGTACTTTAATGTAACGCTGGCTGCTCACTTTATAATTATAATCGTCTGGTTTTAATATGTTTCTTGGGTCTCTCTTCGCGGACGTGCACAAAGCTTCATTGCCTGGCATTATTAAATTTTCTTACCTATTATCCTCTTCCTCTATTACTTTTTTTTTTATCGCTGCAATGGTTAGCGATTCTGTGGACGATATCATTGACTAGAACAGGAACAGGGATAGGATATTTTTGTATTTCATTTCGATGCAAGAAAAGTTAATGTTATTCGGTTTTAGTAGATTCTGTGTGAAATCTTCTTCTGATTGAAAACATTCGAATCTACTACCTCGACTAGGTGGTATTGTTGAAATTCAGTTGAAAGAATTATTTGGATATATTAAGAACAAGAAACGATATTGAATTAAAATCTGGCGAATTAATTGATTGAACAGTGCCACTGCACTAGGAACAATAAAAAGATTAACGTGTCTACCAGAAGTACCTCCAACAATATGTTTTCAAAATTAATGAATTCAGCAGTTTTACCGAAGGTATAAACTTTATATAAATGTTCGTATATTTGATACCGTGTTATTTGATTCTGTCGATTATGTCAACTCGATGACTGCAGGTTCAACGTTTCGTTTGCACCGAGGAGTATTCGCATAAGAAGGGTTTTACTATGGCTTAAAACACGATTGACCGCCAGCCCGTGGATACGTTCGGCAAAGAAGAAAGATACACTCCGGACAACTAATCTCAACGAATATAAAGTGGTTCTCCGGCCGAGTAGCTTATGCTGTTATAAAGAATAAAATATGAAGACGGAGCGAGAAGCGCAGATGGTGGTTCAGAAAGTTTTTAATGAGAAGACGAAGCCACGGGCCGGGTCTTTCAATTATGAAAGAGTTAAAAATTAAAACCACGGCCCTCTTGCAATGCATTTCCTTATCGCGCGGGTCAGCCCGATCGGCTTTTCTGGTCTGCTCCAGATTCGTTTGCATTCGTTGATCTAGCCTGAATGGTTCACGTCCCCGTGCTTTTGTGAACTGATACAAAAATTGTAATCCACTTAGAGTTATCCCGACTGCGGTGATAATTCGATTACGTTCGCTTCTTTGTCCTCGTTCACCGTCGAATTACGATGCTGCAAAATTAAAAGTCACCTTCGTTTAATCCACAGGAACGACACTGCCCTCCACTTAAATTATGCAATTTTCCTGCGTTCTCCATCATTGAATCCAGTTGAGCCTCTTTACCCCCAAATTTGTAAATTTGAAGTGACTTTTTGACCACCATCTGACAAAAGCATTTCGTTCTATATATATATATATAAGACAATTATTATTAGGTGGGATGAAGTAAACAGAAATATGTTTCTCTGTAAACAAAGAAAATTTTGTCTTTATTCATTACTTAGCTACAATTATTTACACTATTTACAACCTTACCTGTAAACAAAGAAACGACAATTAAAGTTTACTACTATCGCTTCTCTATCTACACCCCTAATCTTTGTAAATAATAATCTTTACCCTTTGGGTTTTTTGCACGTGTCCTCTATTGCGTAAAGCCTATATTTCTCCTCAATTCTTCTACCAATCGTTGCTCCCTCTATCGGTGATTAAAATAAGAGACGCGCGGAGCATGAGAAGCGCGACAATTTAAGAAACTAAAGAAGGTATACTTTCTTTACATATATTCAATTTTTTAAACCGTGGTCTCATCGTTATATCTAGAGAATTGAGATTTATATCTAGAGATTTTGTTACATTAATAACAAAACTTCAGACTGTCTATTTCTTGCTCTTCGCAAAAAGAGAAATTCGCAATGCGGATTTGCGATTATGCAAACAGCGAATCTTTCTTCCTTCTTTTTGGAGATTCGTCGAGGCACTGAACACACAATGCGGTAATTGAGCTGCAAACAAATCGGCCGCGGTGGCAAATAAAGTGTCGTCGAAATTAGTAGCGACGCGACACGATGGCGGTTTTCGGCGGGCAAATGCAAACGCGGCCGAAGGAATTCGTTTCGCGGCGCACGGTCCGCTAAACAGTCTCAAATAAATAATTAACGGGCACGTTTGCGCATTATACAACGCGGTGTACGCGGCACCGGGACCATCGGTGTTTTAATTTTTAATTTACATCCACCCTCCTCATTACCGGAAAATTGACACTGACGAAGTCCTTAATTATCCTTCAGCCTTTTAATTACCGGCACGCCTGCGAAACGCTGAAGGATTTGATCGATCGGCCGTGCTCACACAACCCCGAAGTATTTCCAACGCCGGCTTCTAATGATCCCTTTTCAGGTAATAATTTATAAGTACCGGCGAAGGAGACGCGGTATCTCGGTCAAACGGTTATCAACTGGACAAAATATTAGATATTAGCTCTTCCGAGAATGCGAATTTGGTATAACCCGTTGCAATGCCAATTTCGATGCTCCTGTATCAATCGTGACACGATTTTTCAAGAATGTCTTCGACGATGCCCCTCGACTTTGAGAAACTGTTCGTGAAATATTTTTTTAAGATTGCCTGCATGAAGGAGCATGATGTGTTCCAGCCCATCGATGTCTTTAATGCAATAAACCACTGTATACAATAATTGATTGGACAGTCGGACGTCCTGGACGATCAATTCTCCGTGACAGATACAGGAAATAGCGTTGCGGCAGAAATGACGGCGTTCGAGATCACGACGAATCGATAGCCAAATGTGCAAGAAACTTCAATGCCGAATCCATTAGTGTCAACTAATTTCATGGAATGTGAAAACGCCATCGATTTCCATTATTTTAACGTTACACCACCGCTGGAAGATATTTGGAGAGAGGGAACATTTCTCACCTGGTGGAACACGTGACGTACAAATCGTTTCTATGGGTTCAGCAGCACTTTTCCATAGTCGTAATAGGAAAAGAACAAAATACAGTGTTTACTCTATATATGTCCCAAATGCCTAGCCGATAAAAGCCCCAGAACTATCCCCACTGCCGCGGGGTATAACCCCCGCGAGGGGCCATGAACCGAGGCCTCTAGCTGTCCTTTTCTGGAATAGTAGAATAGTCTCCTGGCCGATATATGTCCCTGGCTAGTCCCGTGTTTTGGACATATATCGAGTAAACACTGTACATATGTATACTTTACAGTATTAGGTAGGGGCCCTCAAACGCCTGCTTCTCCCACCAACCTCTCTTTGGAGGTTATGGTTATGGGAGTGGGGGGCTATGGTGGGGACGGTCTTGTCTCAATTGTCGCAAAATCTCAAAAAACGAAAAGAAACCGTGTGGTGCCGTGTTTTAGCCTAATCTTTACTTGGAAAGCATTATTTAATGGTTCATCAATTGTGTCTCGTATAGCAACCCTGATCAATTTTGAAGAATCTCGAGTTTCCATATTTATCCCAGAAATTCCATTGGAGAGCAATTTCGAATAACATTTAAAGTTGTAAATGTAAATTGATAGAGAGACAAACTTCAGAAAACCTGTACAATTTCATATATTTGAAAAGCATTTTCTGTGGTTGGTAGAACCGTGCTCCCTGATATTCAAATAAAAATGGACACTTCCATCAAATGTTTGATCGAATGTCGCTTGTCATCTGCATCAGTGCGAGCAAGAGACAGTTGCATCAAGAGTCGGACAGCAGACAAGCATCTAGAAAGGTGTATCGAATGGATTTGTTCTATTTCGAATCCATTTTGAAACCGCCTGACGTAAACAGCCACTATTTATTTCCTGAAAATTGTAAACCATACTTTAAAGAAGATTTACGCTCCTAAATATATATGTACATATGTTTCTCCTGATTCTTTAATTCCTTCCATATGACACTTCAGATTATGAACCCAAATTACGGAGAAAAAGATCTAGAAAATCTAGAAGAGATCTAAATCTCCGTACAAGCAAACTATTCTTCAAAAAGACTACCATATATTGTACATGTACACTGGTCCTCCCGACCAAATTTTTGATCACGTTCTACAGAGATCTGCTTATTAAAAAAAAATAAACTTTCTGGCACAGTGGCGGCTCGTAGCTAAAATTAATTTCAGGTTTTTATGCGCGCATGCGCGCAACAGTTCAATACAAAGATTTTTGTATCATTTTACTATATGAAATGCTATCGATAATATCTGTTCTGATTCAAAGAAAACTGCTACCGAGCATCCAACGTCAAACACTCGTCCAGATCGAAGATCGTTTGCCATCTGCATCGGTGGGATCAAGAGACAGGTGCGTCAGAGGCAGCGAGGGATCTAGAAGAAGGTGGACCGAACGTTGAATTGTCCTGCATTCTTCCTCACACCACGACCAGGCTGATTTGAATCAGGCCGCGGTATCTGTGCGCCGTCGAACCGCAATCGAGAAAATGATGCGGGCCAACCTAAACCGTGGCGAATTGCTCAAAACAGGTGCGGAGAGGTCGAAAGCGATCCGGACAGGTGACGACACACGGTGTGTATCCGCGTGTTCGTCGATCGATGACAGAAGCGAGAGTGGCCAACGTCGAAACGTCGCGTGGACTCTCTGCCATGCCGGTCACCGAGTAGAATCGTTTCGGCCCCTAGGAGGAAGGGTGCGAGTCGAGTGGAGAGGTGAGATTACAAGGCAATAGCGCGACGTGCAATCACGAGGACACACGTGAAGGATCGACATCGTGGCCACGCAGCCGGTTCTCCTTCATTCGGCTCTCCCGATAATAATTAGACGCTGTCTGGCCTGAACTGCCTGTCCCGGCTCTAGCTTCGCTGACATGCCCCCGGCGTCCTTTACCCTGAAGCGGTATGCGCATACATACATACGTACCATCGCTACATCAGGTGCGCCTGTCTGCGTTTCGTAGATTGTGTACGATCGGGCGCGATCTCGCCGGTCAACGTTGTAATCAATGGGAATTGCGGAAAAGGATTGGTAGGTACGAACAGTCAGCAGATATTCGATGATCGGCTCCTCCTTTCACACATCGGCCCGCGTGGGCCCGGGACCCAAAGTCCTCGTGCCCTTTTCGTACGCGTGAATCTCGACCGACGATGACGCGATCCCCTTGCCTTTCGTGTGGCCTTGTCGATTATCTTTATTTGACCGGTAACCTTTAGCTCTGGAAATTCTTCAACATTTGGTAACACGCCGCTGGTATACATGAACGTCACACAAAATCAGCACAACTTATTATCTTTGAATAATTCTTTGATATTGTTCGAATAATTTCTCGCACAAACAGTTTCGTCCTAAAATAGCCCTAAAATTTCGGAAAGATTGCTTCAACCCAATCGCCACTATTCAGTGTATTCTCGATATATGTCAACAACACGGATCTTATCAGCGACATGTATCGTCCAGGAGACATATTTATCCGAGCCGTGTTATGTTTACACTCCTCGGCGTCCGAGGCCCGGACACCCTAGGGGGATCACGTCATCGTTATTTCACTACATCAAGTGTCTTACTTTTATGTATTTCTCGTACTCAAGGTCACGTGAAGGTCATAATATTACAGGTCGTTGGATTCGTCTTGACCTCGGCTACCATATAGCGATAATAAAAATATGTAATTCCATTAAAAAAAACTTCGATGACCTTGAAATCTCAAAAAATATAAGCTTGAACAAATTTTGCTGCCTATCATAATATTTGCTCCTCTGAACCAACTAATGTTTTTCGGGGTGGGAACCGCGGTAAAATCAAGAACAACCGTACAGTGATTCCAGTGACAGGCGGCGCTTTTGCGCTGGAAGAGTTATACGCGCGCTAGACACCTACGCGCACTGTCACTCGATGAAATATCGTGCGCGATACGCGAACGCGCCTCCCGCCGGCTGGAATCACAGTATACAGATTTCGCAATGGTGTTCGTGACAGCTTAGCCTATTTCGTAGATGACAAAGTGGTTATCTATATTCTTGTCCGGTAGCGTCGAGCGGCCATTAGTCTCCAATCAAATCCGGCCGGGATAAAGCGGCGGATATGTTAAGTATAAGTTCTGACGTTTCGATGTGTGATAGGGGGTTGTTCCTGCGTGTAACGGGTCACGCCCGTCCGAAACCGCTTCGAGGACCGACCTCGGTATCGTATTCATATTATTCGCACGTTTGATATTTCCTTGTCCCCCGTAATACGCCGCGGGTCCATTTCCGGGGAACGTGGCGCACCAGTGATTGTTGTTAGCGAGGCAATTTCGCCACTCGCACCCCGATGCCAGAGCGTAACGGGGACTGCTAACCGTGTGTTTACATTTTGAGTAGGGGTTACCTGAATTACCTGTACAACAAGAAGCACCGATGCACGGTGTAACCACCTGCACGGAACACCTGAACTTCGTCCAGTCATCATAGTAATTTATTGTTCGATGCATTCGAACCGCTCGCGAGTGGTCCTTCAATTATGTACGAATGAATGGAAGAAATGTAACAAATTTTCAGAAAATCCTAATTTATTAATGCTTGCATAGCTAATGAAATATCTGCTGGTTCTACACAATGGCGTCAAGTGTCCTGTAAAAAGAAAATGCCTGCATTTACTCAAGCCCTTTGTATCAGCTTTAAAAAAAACGATTTTTTCTTGCAAGTTCTCATTCACAGCACCAGTATCAATTTTCTACTTTTCTTATACGTAATAAAGAACCGTTTCATAGTTTCTTAGAAAGACTAATCGCGTTCCTCCGTTGAAATTGGAGGAACGGGGGACGTGCGGGGTTGCTTGGAACAATTTAAATCGCGCGCCGCAATATAGTGAATTCGAATTGAATCATCGGACCGTGGTATTCGACGGCGCTCTAATTCACTTCCAATGTAATCTTAATAATTCGTCCCCCTAGCCCGAGAGCGCGGAGTTTCGCCGAAGTTTCGGGTGGAAATAACATTTTCGCGAAATTAAACAAATTCCGGAGAAACTAGTTGATTTAATAAAGCACCGCGGTGAAGTATGATGCGGAGGAATCTCTCTTTCTCCCCCGCTTTCCGTTTCGCAGAGTGTATCGGCTAGTTTGCGTTTCGCGGAGATTTCTTCCTTATCGTCGGATCATTCGGTGGACGACGGGAGACGATGGGGAGATAGATATAAACGCTTGAATACTGAAGAATCGGCGCATAATGGTCTGAAATATACAGTGAATTCCCGATATTAGTCACTGCGAGTCTCGCGTTTAAAGGTCACTGGAACCACCCACACCACCACGGATAGTGACCTTTATATTTCCAGTGTGCACTGTGTATTTCAAATGCAACGCTCGGCGAGAACCACAGATCTCGTCTAAGTGTCACTCTCCAGAACCGCGCAAGTGACTTATATCGAGAATTCAGTGTATTTCTGACGCGAAAGAAATCCGATAAAAATATTTTTATTCATTGCTTTTAAAAATATGCTTCGTTAATTCGGATGTTTACATTTTCTGCCATCAGATAACAACATTCTAAGTTTAATAAAACATAAAAAAATATGCAGACGTTTTCAGGTGTACAATAAAACCAGAAAATTTTATTATGGCATTAAAGGTCGACGTAGTCAATTGCAGTTCACGTAGAAAGAGAAGGAAGAATTATATATTATAGATTGATATGTATGGGTGCGTGGCTAGAAAAGTGCCCACAACAATTCTCCCGCGTCAGAAGCATGATTCAGCCACGGTGCGGCGGGGGTTTTAAACGCGATATGACCCAGAATGGGCGCCATGAGAATGGGGACTCTAATAAATGAATATTAAGCTGTTGTACCACGTTGAAAAGTATTTCACGAGCCACTATCGCGCCGGTTATAAGCGTCGAATAAAGAAATCGACGGGACGATGACGCGCGAATGCGAACGCATTAGAGCGACGGAGAAAGAGAGAGGGAGAGAGAGAGAGAGAGAGAGAGAAAAGCAAGGGGCGACTCATCGTTATCGATGTTCGTCGGGGAGGGCAGAGCTGAAATGATAATGAAGAAGGGACTGAAAGGCGAGGGAAATTCCGGTCAGTTATTTCGTTCCATCGATTTCCTTCCGATTTCCTTAACGGTGGCCGCTGTATATAGTTTCGCAGTCTCGTAAACGATGAAATGAATTCCAGAACATTCATAGGACGTAAATTGTCCGTCACGCGCCGGGCTCGATAATAATAATAATAAAAAAAAACGAAGGAACTGCAGTAATGAACCCCTCGCGAAGTTCGTCATAACCGAATCCCCGGCGGAACGAGATACGAGCGATCGCTCTGAATTGCGTGTTGCTCAGAAGATCCATTTGGGGGGGTCCCAAAATTTATCGTTTCGATGGGAGACGCTTGAACCGAATCCCCCACGGGAATCGTCTATTCCCAGACTAGAGCACGAACGCCGATGTGTGAACGATCACGAGATTTCAGATTGAAAAATATGCTTCTGATTCATCGAGCACGAATTAAGGTGTGTTCTGATTTCCAACTTACAAAGATCAATTTCTCTTTAGCGTTTTCCCGAAGCATAACTGTTCCTGACCATGTGTATGTTAGAAATGTTACACGTGGATTATAATGTCAAACAATGCAAACTATTGTGAACTGACGAAGTCAAACTCAAGAATAAATTGCTAACATATATATATAACAATTTTGTATCAACACATTTCTGACATTTTTCTGACTGAAACAAATATGACATAATTCGGAGCATGTTTGTTGGTGCAATTCAGTCAAATCTCGATTATCCGAACCGGAGATATCTCCATTGTACGACTACATGTTTCACAAGTATGTAAACGGTTCAATCTAGAATGATCCAACGACGCTATTTATTGTACAAATCGGTGGGTTTCATTATTCAAGATTTAATGTATGATTGTAGCTAGGTAATTGTAATATTCGCTTCAGCTGGGAAGAGAAGCGTCGTTGTAGAGATTCAGTCGTGAAAA
>CM052119.1:13222698-13270122 GCA_028454245.1 Halictus quadricinctus
CTTCAGCTGGGAAGAGAAGCGTCGTTGTAGAGATTCAGTCGTGAAAACGACAGATGTCGAATGACTTTTTAATCCGGCAACTGCGACCGAGTCGTTGTCGTCAAAGATAAGAAATTCAAGTGTTTATATGTCAAATCAACAATTTATTTTGTGCATCCGTCGATTGGGGATCGTCGAGTTGCATTGGAAAAAATTACGGAAAGATTCAAGAGATGTAATCGAAACCAGATAAATGTCACGCGAAATTCGATGGCGCGCCGTAATAAAAGCAAACACAAAGGGAACGATTTTCCGGGGAAAATAAAGCTTTCAACAAATTCATCGAATATTCTTCCACGTTTCACGGTATTCCGATAGTGATTAAATTTTTTTCTTTGAAGTTTCAATAATTTATTCGTGACTCGAAGTGTGTAAATATTTGTCATTTAACGTGGCCGGGGAGGTTCACGTTCAGGTTCTCCATTTCCATGATAATTAAAACGGCCCCCAAAAATGGTTAATAGAAGAGCACTGAATCGGAACGAGTTTAATAAAACGACAGTGCCGCGAGAGCGTCTGGAAAAATAGCGAAACGAATAATTGATACCGAATTTTTACCGCGGGCAAGGAAACTCGTTGCAGGGACGGTAACATCGCAATTATCTTTAATCACGTGGCAATTTCGCGGCGAAAAAGTGCAACGAAACTTTCGTGCCGGGCTATCGTTTAAGGTTGAACACTTTTAGGAGCAGCGGCGCACCGGCGGCCAAGAAGAAAAGCAGCCGATTGCTCAAAAGACTCCGGGCTCGCCGAATTTCCAATAAAGCCAATAACTCGGCTTTATGTAATCCGCATAGCCCCCGGCGATTTAATTGCGCTTTGATGGGGAATTCTTTGGCGCCGTGGCGCGGGCACGGCGAACCGGTCTTTCTCCCGGAATCTTCTTAGGCCGGCGGTTTTGTTGCGATTCGCTTTGCCTGCTTTTCGGCCAGGCTTCAAAGCTGCCCACGGATTGTTACCTCCTTGCGCTATTAATCATATCTGCGGCCATAATAAAATTCTAGCCGGCTGGGAATTTTTCTAATTGAAAGGTCACGGCAATTTCGGACCTCGCACAAAGGACCTCTTTCACATTTTTCAATCCTTTCGTATTTAAATGGGAAGTCCTTGATTGGTTTCGACCCAGAGACCATTATACCAACAAAAGAAATACGTATATCTAGTAGCTAAAGAATCTAATAACTAGACTGCGGATCCTCCTGCAAAATAAAAATTGTATGCATGGATTACAGGAAAAAGGAGCCAAGCAAAAAGTTATTTCTTTCTGTAATAATTTTAGTCAGCTGAAAATAATATCAGGGGTACCCATAAGTAATCAATTATTTGCAAACAATTGTTTTGCCTTTAGTTCTGTACCGATCGTTGAACAGGAAGTTTTCGGTAAAGCAGCCTGTGTTCTAAATATTCTAAAAAGAATGACTTTTTTTACAACCCTCTAATAAAATGGCGAGTCATATTTTGCTTGACGAACCCTGGATTTCCACATGGCAAACTGCCCTTGATAACGATGAAGATTATATAATAACTTAAGAAATAAAAACTTGAATTCACTACAAAGTTTGTTTTAGATTTCAAAATAATTGATTACTTATGAGTCCCACTAATACTTCTCTTAAAGTATTCTGTATTTTAAATTCTACCTATTTTTCTCATGAACGCATAACATCCGCAGTCTACCAATAACTAAGAAACGTGTACAAACTGAACAACAAATTTTCGTTCAGAAAATCGTCCGACATTTTTTAAGACAAGAAGCTCGGTGGAATAGAACCTTCCTTTTCGAAGAGCTCACGGAGAGAATTTAGGTTACACCGGGTTTCCCGAGCCGGAGCGTTGTTAATAGTGGTTACAGAGGAAAGCACCGGTTGGTTTCCGATGGTTGAACCACGGTAGGTGGGTTCGAGCTCGTATAATCTCGGAGGCAGCCGCCCTTCCGATTCTTGACGTTCCGCTGCAGCCCGTGCTTCCTCCTTTCATTACGATCCTCGGCAGTTTTGGGTCCTAATCGAACCCTCTTTCTTCGCTCGGCCATGATTCCTTTGAATGGCCGGGTCCGGATCAAAACGTTCCGCCGAGATTCGCCGGCCGCGCAATTCCGTCCGATCCCCGCAACCTGGATCGAGAAAGGTGCGCGCCGCAGGACAGTGAATTAGTGCGCGCCGAAATTCTCGTGATTTAATCAAATGCTTGATTAAAACCGGAATTTGTTCAGCGTTTAACGGTGAAACTCGAATCGACCAATTGTATGTAAATCCCGGGTGCAGCCGCCACCGCCGCCGCCTGCTGCCATCGTTGCTGCTGCTGCTGCACCGGGGATGCGTTTCGGCCGATGCTCCGATTGGCGTTGCACTCGTATCCGGCGGTAACTCTTGAATATTTTATTCGGTCATTCGAATTTCCCGGAAAAAAAACATCATCGATTATTAGCAACGATAGCGCCGCGCGACGCGGCGTTGCGGCCGTTCCTATTGAAAATTACGCGCGCGGAATTTTATTGCGTTCCACCTCCGACCCCACGAGCTCTCTGTGTGTAACGTGATTATAGCTTTAAACAACGATCAAAGATAACCCCTCCGCGCGATCGATGGAAACTCATACATAAAACGCAGCTTTTTTTTCCGGCGGGTCGGAATAAACCGGGGAGCACGGCGACGAGAAAAAGAGGGGAAAGTAATCCCATCGGCCGATCCTCTTCGCTTTATTAAAATAGGGGCTACATATTGCCGGGTCGAAAAGCCCGAAAATGAAAACTCGATATGTACCAGGAAAACGGGTGGGGGTCGGGGGGAGTGGGAGGGGGATATCGAAAACCGGCCTGGTTACCTCCGTCGTCGATCCTGTTTTCCCAATTTACCGAGCAAATGGACCACGTTAATCAACCATCGAACCGTACGCAACAGCATCCACCGGCGCTCTTCGTTTCTCGACGGAACGGCGCACGATCTCCCGGTTTAAGCCGAAACGATGTTAAGGTTAATCATTGTTCCGATGGCCCCGCGTTACCCTCGTCGCCGACCCGTCGATAAACCCGTGGGCTCTGCTTTTCCTTTCCAATGCCGAATCCGTCGAACCCCTTGGCTCTCCTGCGGAGACAAAATCGTCGAGGCTCGCGATTCCGTCGCGTTTACCCTAATTTATATGCTGACCGTAAGCCGACTTGAATACCACACGTAAAAACAGCCCCCTCGTCTATCGGTTGTTAGGAAAGTCCCTTTCTTTGTTCGTCGGTTCGACGTGTCCACGCCCATTCGATTAGGGGTGTACACGATCGATCGTGATAATTAAAAGCCCCTGTCAATCCGCTCCCCTATTTTCTTTTTTTTTTTTAGTCGGAAGAACCTTATCGCGATTTTAACTGCCTTCAAATATAGCGTGAAAGCGAAATTTTCGCCTGGCCTTTGTCACCCGTCTTCCTGAATGTCAGCGCGCGCGATACTAATAGCCGCTGAAAATATAGAACGTTTATCCATTTACGTGTCCTCGCCTGCAAACATAACACGATAAATATTTCAGTCTGTTTGTTGGTACATGTTGGGTTTCAAGGTGACCTTCGCACGTGGAGAAGCGTTATTTGAATATTATTCTTGCCAATTATTGTAACGCGTTAGGCATGATTGGTCAGGTGATCCATTAAACTAGGTACTGTTCAATAAGAAATATTACATTATTCCTGTGAAACTTTCTTAGCACTAGGTTTACGGAACCTGTCGAAATGACGGGGTCTACATTCTTCAATTTACAATTATTGTGATTGTAAAAATGCATTCGTAGGAAATTTATTTAACACATTTATTCCTTGGAACATATATTGTGGTAAAAGCTGCCCAAAAATCTGGCTGAATATATTCCTGATTATTTGATAAAATAATCCAAACTGGCAACTTTTAGTGCTCCGTAAACCTAATGTTAAAGATGCTAAGTGTCTGATGTTTTTATTCACTATGGCATAACCGAAATGGTATTAAATCATTGCCGTTCGGATAAAAACAATGTTCTATAGCATTGTTAAGTTTTGTATAGTATATTTGTCTATACTATATTTTTAATTGAGAAGAAAATAAGGGTTGGGGGTTGTTTTAAGAATTTAGAGTATCCTCTGTCTCTAGACATGACATCTAGACTGACAAATCACAACATGTACGATACCAAAGTGAGTAATTTTTTAAAAAATCACAAAAGCAGAGTTCAATGTAAGGAGGTTAAGACTTAATGTTGAATGAAGTACTCGAAACTGTCTGGTCACGTGGAAATATGATTGCATAAGCGGCGTTATTGGCTTCGTCAATAATGTCAAGCGAAAGAAGCAGCGGGGACAACGGTGATGCGGCGGCCGATGGAATCAGACGCGGCCGGGATTCCCCGCAATTGGTGCAGAAATTGTTAGACGTCAATCGGGAGAAGGATTTCCTTAGCGCGACTCCGTAATTTCCCTAAGGCACCGGTCGATCAAATACACGGTCCGATATTTCCGGGAGTGCTGGCGCGGATGTTGCATTCACAGCGAACAGAAAATGATCTTTTACGTCTAGAGCAGATCCACACCGGATTCCGTTTTGTACGATTGCGCTCTAGGATAGATCAGATTTAAATATCCCGATCATCTCCTCACCCGCGTGTATCTTCTCGATTCGCCACGATTTCTCGTTGCTCGATCGAACTCATTTCCACGATTTACCAAAAAGTACTAGTATCACTACTAGTATTAGTTCAAAATTCATGGGAATTTGTATGCGAAACAATTGTGAACGATCCTGTGAAAAATTCCTGTTGTTCGTTTTGTTTCGAAGAAAAGGAATATTTTAGCGATGTGAATTTTTTATAAATCGTGGATAAGCTCCACTCCGGCTCGAAGTCTTCTCTCGCCTCTACTTTTCCGATCCACTGTACCATATCGCGAGAGAATGAAGAACCGAATCTCGTCAGCGATCGACGAACGACCTTTCTCTCTTTCTCTTTCTTTTGGGAGATCCGTCTCGCGTTACACCGTGGAAAATCGGCGAAAATCCCGCACGTTCGATCGTCGAGAGAGATAGAGGAAAACGCTGCGATTCGTATTCCACGGCGGGTAACGCGTTCGGCAGCGACGGCACAATGAATTTCGAGCACCGAATCTCGTACGCCTTCGCTCCAAACGAAGAGGACTCCGGGGCCGGGGGGCACTAAATCTCTTTGGCAATCGCCGAGAGTGGAGGGGAGAAAAATTGCCGGCCGCTTGGATTTCTGAGGTTAAGGTGGCGCGGATGGCCGTGGTAATTGATTCCCGTTCTTTTACGTTTCGAATCCCCCCCCCCCCCACTCCTTTCCAACCGTTTGTTAACTACGCGAGACTCGCGACGCCATTGGAGCAGGATAATTCGTCGGGCGCACGCGACTTTTATCCGTGGCCTCTGATTGGTCCTGTTCGCGTTCCCGCAAAGTGGATAATTTCCCGAGGAAAATCAGTCGGGAACACGAATTTTCACCCCGGTAGAAAAATCCGCTCGATCCCGACACGACGTCGGGGCATTTAAATGAAATTCCGAGCGCGTTGCAAAAACCGTTCGAATAATATGTATGATAATAATGCGCGCGAATGAATTTTCCATAGATTTCGCCCGGTAATCGATGTCCCCATTTACACGGGCCACTCTATCATGACCTGGCACCGAATCAGACGGCTTTAACTAGATCTCCATCCACCGCTGGGACTAGATATAGGTGATTACATCAACCTCTGCAGCTTCTCTCTGCTTAGTATTTGCACAACGGTTCGACGTGTGTCGGTATCCGGAGAGAGTGAACGAGAGAGAGACAGAGAGACAGAGGGGCGGGCAGCTCCGAAATTCAGGGATAATAGACGCTCACCTAGCGCATAAATAAATCGTTACGCGATCGTCTTCGCCCGTCGTCGATACAATTTATCGAATGTTTAATGTACGCCGATACACTGAAAAATTTCCCGGGGCACCCTGATCGATCGGGAAACCGTGTCTTGAATGTACAATGGACGAGAGGGTTCCGCCCGTTTAATTTTTCATTCGCATAGACTTCACGACGCCCCATTACTCCCCTCACCGTGTGTTTATACTCGTCGAGGCGGGAGCTTGATCAGAAACGACGTGTGGGCGAAAGGCTCGCGAATGTCATTGATCAAAATTATCTATTCGGATCTTCTTCGATATTTATATTGCCGCATTCGAGGTACTTGCATGCAATACTTCAAGGTAGACTTGATTCAGTGCAATTTTCATTCTATAGCTGCTCGCTGAAATAAAGTGCAATTTTGATTTTGCAGTTCTATCATCTGCAGTCTGATGATAGAAAGTTTGACAGTATCATCGTAAAGAACTCTTAACTTATTGGTCCAAAAGAGAGTAGTTTGTACACCTGTCTTTTAGAAAATTGTGCCAATTTGGATTGGGTATTCCGGCCCTAGAAGTGTGGTGTCCTTGACTAGAGGATCCTACGAACTATAGATCTTAAGGGGGTCGGCAGGCATTTGGCCTTGACTGTAACGCTATGTTACGCTATGGCTTTTTTTCTAGACATTTTACGTCTTAAATAATTAAGTAATCAATTAAAAATGCATATCACCGTGTTTGTACATGTCTTTGCTATGTCTGTCCAGAGCCTTTTTTTCGATACGAACACTAAATCTCTCGAAATTAAGAGAATCTCTCTGCGGCAGCCATCTTGTGACGTCATACTTGCTTCAGAAAGCGAGTTTTCTGCCGAATATTACAAATTACTCCACGATGAGGTAGAAATTCGCAATTTGGACTCTGGACAGACGTCGATTGGACTTTTAGGAAACACAAGTAACCACTTTTAAACTGCTCATTGCAATACTGAAGCGTCAATTTGTCAAGATTTTGACCTTTGCAAGTTCATATACGTATATTGCAGAGAGATTCTCGGGACCGGTCTCCGTAGATTCGCGGTAAGGTAGAGTGACTACATTACCGACAAAAAATGGTTTTACGTGCTTCAAGTTTTCGTCCTTAAACAAGAATATTTTGTCGCTGGTAAAGGGCTCATTCGGAAGTGGAAGGTTCAATCTAGTGAGCGCTGGTCAGGAGCTGCCGAGATTATGCAGATATTTGGTAATATAAGCGTTCGAAGTAGGCCAAAAATTGACGATGCGCATGCCGTGGAATCCAAGCATTTTTATGCCATTCGATGAGTTTTCTGGATGAAATCGAGAGCAGCCAGCTACAAATTGAGCTAAAATAATTTGTCTTGATTCTGTGCGAAATAAAGCGAAAAACTTGAAGCACGTTTCTGGCGTCAGAATCCATAATATCAAGATCAAGACCAAGACTGATCTTAAGTCTGTGATTGGAAATTATTAATTAAAAAGTGACGTGACTATCCCGGGCCCTTAAGGAGTGCGTGTCCATGCTATCGGTATGAATGAGTGTGTGTAATCGTTTTCGGGGATTGAGATGCAGGACAGAGCGTTGTGAGTCGTGAGAGCGTGAGGAGTCGTGCGAGAGGTCGAGCTTAGAGTCTAAATAGTGAGCGAGCGAGTTTGTCATTTTGTTTCCTTTTATTTTCCTCTGTCATTAAATATTCTTAAATTAAATTAAATATTCTAAAATCCCTACAGAAGTTTAACAAAATAAAAAGTTCAAAGCAACCGAAACATGAACCCTGCACAGCGTCAACAATTGCTCGCTGAAAGAAATCAGTTACGTATCTTCGGGCCGAACGGGCTCGCGAACGTTTCAATCTCGGTCGGGTTTTCGCGGAGTGTTTACCCGCGGACTGATTGAACAAAAAAAAACAAAAAGCAGCGGCTCCATTTTCCGGAGAGGAACACATGCGCACAGGAAATTTCGCGCGATCAAATTGTTGGTCGTAAGTGGGCCGGGTACACGCGAAAGAGTTGATAAGCCCGTGATAGGGGGATCGCGGAGCAGCGAACGCGACCGGACGGGGTCTGGTTGGAAGCCGGCTCGCGTCGATCATTAATTTTTCATTCCCCGGATCGCTACGGTTTCACTCGGAACGGTATGCTCTTCTTCTGTCATCCGTTTGATTAAAGTCTTCATATTTCACGAACCTGTTCCGGCGCCGAGCGTGTATACGACACTGAAGCATACAGGCAAAGGGTGGGGCTCTCGCGCCCATTGCCGTTCCACGGGTATCGTTCAACGGAACCGTAGGCTCTGCCCTGGAACGAAACAAATGGAAGCGAAAGGGGACCCGGAGCCGAGAGAGGCCAGAGAGAAGCGCGCCCGGTATCAATGGTAATGGCTGTCCGAGCGGACTTATTTAGGAGTGCATACGAAATTATGCACGAGCCGAGCGAGACAGAGGGGCCGGGAACCGAGAGAGAGAGAGAGAGATAGAGGGCCGGGTCGGGCCTCTCTGTCCAGAGAAAAAGGAACAATAGCGGCCGCTTCGGCTGCTGCGGCGGGCCACGATTTGACAGATGTCAAGACAAAGTGAGCCGAGTGCTCGGTTAGCCTGCAGCCTGGAAAGGGGTGCTCGATATCAGACCGTGTGTTACATTTAAATGATTGATGAACGCGCTCAATGAGAATCACAGCTGGGTCACACACATATCTTCCCGTGGTCGAGACCCGGGACCACCGAGTCTAATCCATGGCAAGCCTGCAAACGCGACATGATGTAGATGTCTCGCTATATGCGCCTTACTGATTATGCGGCCAGGACCGATGGAATCCGGGCAATCGAGTCCACCAAAACGGCCCGATATTCGGCCGGTACTATTGTTCCTAGACCTGGGACGCTTCCAGGAACCGGACTCGTTCACTTTCTTGCGACAACATAAATCCACCGAAGATTCAGTATTATCATAACCGGGTTGGCCCGCGACCTGTCTCGGCTTAGTTTTTCTTCTTGCATAATACCGTTGAAACTTTGGCCACCGCGGGAACGCGGCTAAAACATATATCACGGGGTTCTCCAGCTCTCTTGTTCCCTACAAATCATTTATTTTCCTTGACAACTTCGGGACGACGTGGAACCAAATTTGGTCTTCGGGTGGAATCTGTTTGACTTGATCCACTGCTTCAATGTTAATGCCACGAGAAAGTTCTGCATTGTTCAAGTTCGATCAACACAAATGAATTTACAGAAAGATTATACGTTCTTCAAGTTTTGAAGTATTTCGCGTTGACGATTCTATTCCGTCTCTTAGAGAACTGACTAATTCTCTGTTGAAAAATTACGGTGGTCTGGATGCTTATGTTTCCGATATTTTCAAAAGTTCTATCAGTCGAATAATTCTGAAGCGAGTAAACGAAAAAGACCAAATAAATAATTCATGAACTACGTCAAGAAAAATTTCGCGACTTTTCTATTCACCGTTAGCTGTTGTAAAATAAACTGTCGTTTCGTATAATATATGTAACGTACTGTGAAGGACATGTTGTATGCATAATTGTAACAAATTTAATAGCCTTGTACAATTTGTGTTTCTCTCAAACGTATCGCGTTAGTTCTCGAGGTAAAGTCGTGGAAGGTAGAAACTGCTGGAAACGAAATTTTGATGAATAAAATGATTTTATTTATTCGAAACTTCGTGCCAGCGAATCCGGTTTTCTTATGCGCTGCGCTGGCATAAGAAAAACAAGTGTGGCGAATGGCCGGCGTGAAATTGATTCGCTCGGCGGCAAACGGCTGGAGAATATGAAAAATAAATAGCATTTCCATTGCGTAATATTCCGCGGGGCGATCGGCTGGCCCGAGGTGAATTGATTCCGGCGTTAAACGAGAAATTCGGGTCAGAGTTAATTAATCAGGTTATCGACCAGAATTCCGGTTCGAAACGATTGACCGGGACCGGGGAACGCGTCCAGGAGAACTCAATCGCAATGGCCGTGTCTGCCTTTCAAGTTTGACCGTAGACGCGCACCACTGAAGGGAGAAAGAGGTGTCGGGCCAGAATGCAAAAAGAGGTCGTCGCCAGTATGCGAGGAACGCGTTCCCTACCTGGGTGCATCGTCCTACGCGATATCCCTGGATAGGCACGCAGGCACGCACGCACGCGTTTTACCAAGAGATTGATTAGAACCGTTGTCTCTATTTGAATCGTGAATCCATCCTCAAAGACAAATGAGCGTCGCGTCATTTATGTGAACGAACCACCCGTGGTTGCACAGCTGGCCGCCTTCCTCCATCACGGATATTAATACGCGGGTATACGTCATTTCGCTGCGTGGTTGAGCAATGTTTATCGTCCTTGCAGATCAATCACGCGTCACGGCAGTACACCAAATTGCTGTATGATCCCGTGGCTATCCTCGTTCGGGACCACCGCGCTCGAGAAAATCATTTCACGCGGATCATCGTTAACTTTTACCCGGCACAACGCTGCTTTTCCGCGATTACCGGCTACCCGCTGCTCGACGAATAGCCACCGTTGCGAGAAACCCGAGGATAACGAAAGCTATTAAGAATTCAAGTTCATCCTGTGCCTCTCCGTTCAACCAATCACCGACCATTCGAAATTCACATGCTTTTCCCGCCATTCTGCCTGTCCGCGTACAAGAGTGCACACTTTTGCTGCTATCCCCCAATTTCAAAAAACAGGACTTCGGATCAGCGTTGCCGCAAAAATTCGAAGAACATGACGTCACGTTCCCAGAACTGTCCCACCAACGTACCAACAGTGGGAATAGCTAGTGATGTCACGATCTGTATTTTGTAGGATCCTGGTAGGATCCCCACTCTCGTCGCTATCTGGGTTAGACTACACTATAGCTTCGTGACGTCACTCAGGTTCTGACTATACCATTTCCCCCAGTATTTTCGGTCCCGACTCAATGCGCACTACTATACTATACTATTCAAATTCACAATTCTATCGCCGACTGCAATTGAATGGTACTTTCATTTCCCTTTTGTTTGATTCGAATCGCTGTTTTCGTTCTCGAGATATAACCGAGGTTGCACCGCTTTTAGCTAATGAAGCCCATTTCGAATTCATTACAGAAAGTCTGAACTTTTTTTAAACTTTATCTGCGCCCGTTTAACCCTTCTGTCAATAGCCAAAAGTTTCTACGAAATTCAATAATGTTGCATTTTATGGCTACAACACTATTTTTACGCTTCACATGTAAATTAATCTGTGATTACTAGACTGCAAAAAATATTTAATCTCTTGCTTGATGTATTTGATAGGTCGACAATAATATAATAGTATGAGATCGTCCCATAAGTTCGTGCCGTGGATATGTTTATATTATTCACCATTGAAAAGTATTTGAATGAAAGACCGCAGAAATTTTATTTATGATGTCTTTGCCAAAAAGGTCAGAAGAGGTTGTGGAATCAAAGGGTGATTACATATTTTACTTTTAGAATTTAAATGGTACAAGTGTAAACGGCACGAACTTATGGGACAACCTAATATATTTAAACTCTTCAAATGCTTTTACTGTTTTAAATTAGGCCTACCCATTTTTACATAAATGCATAAAATCCGCAGTCTAGCGACTACCCAAGAACATGAACGTAATAAAGAATTTTTAAAAATGAATTGAAAATGGGTGCGCGTTAAGTACAGCGATTATTCCGAGTGCGCGATAGGAGTTAGGCGTTATTTCTTCGGGACGCGTTGCGTTTTCGCCAGCCGACGCGACGATGGAACGGCGAAGTGGTTCGACGAACGGACAGCTGAGCGGTGGTTGTCGGTGTGCGATATAATTTGCATGCTTACGGGACAAGAACCCACATTATTAGGCGGGCCAGGGTTGGAATTGGCATCGAATTCGGGGGAATAGCCCGGGACTCCGATTGTTTCGAACGGAGGAGAGGGGAGATAGATAGAGGAGGCGAGGAGCCTGGCCGAATAAAGAGAAGAATGAAGTATAAGAAGAGAGAGAGAGAGTCGTGCGGTTTCTTTGCACAGGATGATTCCGTAATTAACTTTTTGTTGGCCGAGGCCTTTTCTGTGTTCTTTTCTGTTCATCTCGATAGAAGGTGGACGGATGAGCCGACCGATGATGGCGGAGCGAAGGGGTGACGAAGGGAGAACCGGTACGCGTATGTGTCCACTGCAGAAAGGTATTACGAGGGGCTTCCCTGCCGAAGAGAATAGAGATTTTCAGAGCCGGTCCCCCCACCACCAGTCGGCCTGTCGGCGTCGTCGTTGTCCCTTGATTCTGATCCTTCTTTCGGTTCGAATCCTCCCACCTTTCGGAATTAAACTCCTGGCAACTCGAGTGAAAAGTCTCATCGGCGTGTTCATTGAAGAACGGCTCAGGATTCGACGGAGGTACGGAGCCCAGGGGCCGAGCAATATCTTTGATAGAGTTCGAACGCGTCTGCCCTGGCTGGGAAGATGGCGTCCACGGGCCGCCGAGCTTAATATAGATGTTCATTTGGATAATTGAAATCATTCCGTCTGCATTTCATGCGCCGGTGCCCGCCTCGTTCCGGCTTGATCATAGTAATCGGTATCGCGTTCTGCAGCAAGATTGCGCCCGTTCGGGGAACAATTGACTACCGCGGCGCGCTCGAACCCGGCCGAATGCGCATCACCGTCACGAACGTCGTTATCGTTATCGATAACGATAACGACTGATTTGCGGCGGCGGCGGCGGCGGTCCACCGGCTACAGTTACGCGGCCCGGCCCGGCCCGGCCCGGTTACGGGTGCGGGCCTCTTTCGAGTCGTCAAGGCGTGACAAGCCGATTGTGTGCGAAACGCGGAGAGAGCTTTGACCGCTGCCGATTCTAATTGAGCTTTGTGCCGACTTAACGAGCTTAACCGGATCGACGATCGGCCCCGGTCATCGAAGAATCGAATTTCTGCCGTTTTCTTTGGTCGATTTCGGTTATCGGTTTGTTGTCCCAGAAATTGTTTGCCCTCCGCGGGACCATAGTGCCCCGCGGCTACGAGTGCTGTCAGGTGTTGCCCCACAGGCGGATCGAACTTTGGACCAACATTGCATAACAGATTTTCCTGTGAGCCGGATACACACACCGGCGAAAGAATGAGTGGTTTAGAAATGCATGGAATCTTTGAATTATTTTAGAATCTAGTCGACGGCGATACAACTTTGCCATAATGTATCCTGGGAGATGCGAACTACTTTATTTTAATAATCTTTAAGCATCCATTCTTTTACGTATTTTTCAACCTGTTTCTTTGACGTCAACGTTGGTTTCTTTTGTTGTACTCAATACGAGAAGCTTATACATATTTTTAGTTTCCTTAAACATTCAATTTCAATAACGTGGACGCAACCGGAAAGAGAACGAGTTTTCCGAAGAGTAATTCGTAGACAGTCTAATTTGATCGGGATCGGTAAATTCGAGTCGGCAAGTTCGCGCGTTGTCGCAAATAAATGAAAATGACGGTTGCTGCACAAGCGGCGAGTTGGTCTTCTTGTAATTTACCATTCAGACGGTTAACCGCGGAACGATGGAACTTCGTCGAAGTAATTAATCCGATAACGATAACGACGTTACCGATGATGAAGTGGACTAGTGTAGCGGCGACCAATCGTTTTACAAACACCGTGATGTAATCTTGTCCTAGAAACTGATCCCGGTGGACTGCAACATCCGCGGGGGACCGGACTGCACACGTTGTG
Organism: Halictus quadricinctus; assembly: GCA_028454245.1. Classification (NCBI taxonomy): domain Eukaryota; kingdom Metazoa; phylum Arthropoda; class Insecta; order Hymenoptera; family Halictidae; genus Halictus; species Halictus quadricinctus. Next base: position 13,236,290 of record CM052119.1, read on the forward strand.
TAACGTAACTCACCTTATTCATTGGTGTATCGGTGCATCGATGCGCAGCGTACTCGAAATAAACAAAATTTTCACGAACAATGTACCACGGAACTAATCTCCGCAATCGCCGCGTCACTACGGAGTTTAACTTCTTGTTTTTTCTCGTGGCTTAAAATTTAATTAATAAACTGTACTTTATTTTGTAGGAATCACACGGCGATCGTTTTTCTTTGTTGGTGCGGATGTTTTATCGGAGCTAAAGAATTGTTGTCTTGAATGGCTTGAGATTCAATTAATAAACTGTGTCCCGTCTATTTTGTAAGAACGATGATTTTTTGATTAATGGAAATGTTTCAGGCTAGCTGCAATATTTCAGGATTTAACCTACAATATCCTTCCGGTGAAAATGAGGTTGATTAATCCGAACCTCTACGATCGAACGATAGTTGCTGAGTCGTCGAGAACTCCACTCTATTGGCCAGGTGGCGATCGATGAATATATCCTTTTGTCAATATGTCACTCCCAAACGAGAATATAACCTCATTTTCCTACCTTCGTCAGTGGAGAGCCACGTGACGCGACATAACTGCCACAGCAGCATATCAATCTGATAACGATAATGACATTTTCGATGATGGAGCACGGCTGATCAACCAGTTCTCCTTCGAGTAATACCGTGCACGGTTTTGTATCGCCGTGGTCATCGTCGGCGTGCCCTTCTTTTTCTGATTCCGCCGCTCGTTCATTCGCGCACATGCGTCGAATATTCTTAACACAAAAAAGACCGCCAACAAAACCGAAGAATATTTCATTTAACCCGGGCTGATACGCCTAACTGGAGCAATTAGAATTCTGGCAATCAGAATGTTTCTTTTCCATCGAAAAGCAATCAAGATGTTTCATCTGATCAAGTTAGGCGAAACACCCTATATACTTAACCGGGACTCTACATGTTAACCCGCAGTTACAATCGTCACATCTTACTTGAAACTATCTAGTGGCCAGTCGAATTTACAGTGAATTCTATATACATGTCGCCAAGGTCTGGATGATAAACGTCGCGGAATTATCCCCACTACCGCGGTAGAGGCCTCGGACGCCGAGCAGTGTAATATAGCAGTGTGACATATATCGAGAACTCACTGTTGTCTGACTTAATTGAATTTCCGTATAAGAATTATTAGTAGACTGCGGATCTTGTGCATTTATGACAAAAATGGGTAAGCAAGATTTAAACCAGCGGACATATTAAAAAGATTTAAGGGAACCAGCGTATCGGTTTTAGCTTAATAAAATAATTAAAGGAAGAAAGAAATTTTTATTTCACTCCTGTGTCTATGCATAAAGATCTGCAGTCTAATTATTAGAGTTCGCAAGGAACTATTTCGAGCTCACATTTCAAATTCATTCACGTAAAACTGGATTGTGGATCGTTTTCGAAAAATTTGAAGAAGGGTGAATTGCATCGTGTAGAATATTTTTTCTGACGAACATACGGTATCAGCACGATTAGTTTTCGTTGGTATGCACGTTTGCATCTTTCGAACTTCCGTGTACCACCAACGAATAAAAATCCGCAGTCTGCTTCGAACATGATGAACCACCATGCTCGAAAGTTGTGGTAATCTTGGTGAGAATCTAGGACGTGAGTGATCAATGGATCTCGACCAGGTCGATGTTCCCTTTAACGAGTGTCAAGTTCTACAAGTTCGTAGCCGCCTGCAATATGAGCCACGGGTCTGAAGTAATTAGGTGTCGCAACGTTGGTCTCGTAAATATTGAGTTTCCCTCATTTGAGGTCACAGCTTTTTGTGTTTCGTGGGTCAACGATGATCCGCCTTGGGTCCGACGAGTCCAAAGTTTTGTATATGAACGGTGTGGGGTCGGTGAGCAGCAGACTCTGCGAGTACGAGCCTACGAACGCGTCAATTTTCTTGTTGTACTTGGCAAAGACCAATGGCCACTGTTAGAACGAAAAGCAATTACGTCGGTAATCAACATTCATTTATAGAACCGGCGGAGTTCATTTCCGTCTTTGAGCGAGAAGGCTTCCGAGCAGTATAATAACTTTTCCACGGGCAAACAGAACGTTATTTCCGTCTTCGGTGAAACTTTGAATTGTACATAATCCCGTGCCGCGACTGTGTGTAATCGCGAATTAATTGAACCCCTCCTCCTCCCCAACTGCTCCGCTCGTACGAAGGAAGCGTAGAGGCTACTAAATTTGACTGCCGTATTATGTATTACGAGATTCTCTTTTAGGTGCCTTCCGGTGCAGTTCCTATAATGAAGCTGATTTATCTCGCGTATTCACCAGAATAGTCCGACGAATCCCGCTTAAACTTCAGGCTTTGTCTGACGCTTAAAGGGGATGGCGGGAAGCTTTAATTCATCCTTCCCCCCGTTGCGGCACTCGAGACCCGTAGCGCGATACGATAATTCAAGAACAGGCCCGTCGCTATTAATTCAATCGAATTCTCGCGACACTTTTAACGAACGACCCCTTTCGAAATCGATCATTCGAACCGGCTCGAACGATCGACACAATTTTCGCCGCCGCGACGCATCGCTCGCAACTTTATCTGAGACAACGCGTAAATTTTCGAGGAACCTCGGCGACAACACGTTCGGTTTTACGACGGAAAAGCGAACGGGACAACGAACGTTCTACCACGGGCACATCGTATTAATAGTAACGTCGCATGAACGTCACGGGGATAGTGTTGCGGTTTACATTCACTCGCGCAACCAACCCTCCCCCCTAACCATTACGCGTGACGTAACCTAACATCCTATTATTGTTATGTGTATAGATGCACAGAGTGGTATACGATTATGCATATAACCGTGCAGAGTGTTCGCCATTGACGGACGATTACTGTTTACCGTTACCGGCCCCTAGACGTTAATCAGTTTAGTCGTTCGCCCGGATAACGACGGGACTGTAAACTTTTATCGCGGCGTGCACGAGCAAAAGAAAATTTCCTTTAACGCCCGCGAAGACTGCCCGCGTGAAACGAACAACATTAACATTTACCGGCTGCCTTTAGGATCTTGATGCCGTCTAATTAAGGGCGCTCTTCGGTTCAAACGATCCTAAGTGATTCTTGTCGGCACTTTTTACCGGAGTTCGCTAAATTAATCGGAGAACATTCACGTGAGAACAGGAAGTCACTCTTATATCGACTGCTGCTTTTACATTCGAATTTATTACGAAAACGAAGGCGTTCAAGAATTTAAGAAGATTATCAGACTATTCCCGAGTTTATTTCGGTTTTTTAATAATCGACTCCAACAATTGTTATTTTACATGAAGGTCTGCAGTCTATTATAGTTGCTTCAGTTCTTTCCGGTCGAAATGCTCAACAGATTTTTGTCAATTTTTTTTTGGTTGAAATTTTCTACGGGAATCGTAGAAAATCGATACGTGAACAAGAAGCTAAGCCTTTATTAATGGTTTGAATATTATTCTCAACAACCGACTACTCCACCCAAAAATAATGGACAGCACGTTTCGAGAACCGTGTAAAAATCAACCGAATCAAATCCGAAAGTTCATTCAATAATTTTGTAGCTCTCCGGTTGCCTCTTAATAAAAGGATTTCAAAACCCGTTGCGAACGGATTAAAACGAAAATGTAAAATAAAAATATCTAACAATTCGATGGATCGATCCGCATCGTACCACGAAGTACGCTCGGAAACATCACCGAATTGTAAAAACAAATTTTTACAAATTCCTAGAATCCGTTCATACTAGACCAGTCTGCACTATGATACATGTTCAAAGTTTCATCGAAATCTATATTCGTATCGAAATATACTTACAGCTGCGAAAGGCATATTTTAAATTTTGAAAAATGTCCTCTCGTAATTTCGATCAATATTTATTCTTAAATAATTTTTAAAAAAGTCCTTCCTTTTCCAAGGGTGTCCTAATGCTTACGGGTGCATGTCCGAAAATGAAATCATTTAACCCTTAACGCTCCAAGTGTGCCTCTCAGGCACCACCGATGTGCAACCGATTGATATAAATAAAGATTGTTTTCAATGACTTTAATATTATTATTTACAATGTCATTGTAGCATTTAAAATCCGGCTTAACTTGCAAGTCGAAGTGTGACGAGAATAAGTTGGAGTTGCCGGTACATTCACAATTAAAAGTCGGAGCGTTTAAATTGTACAACTTCAGCGCAAATACATCACCGGTGTCCGATTGCTTCGAAATCTGGCACGCATCAATTTCTCAACGACTGTGACAATTTGGGGTGGTAAGTCTGGAGAAGATCGAAAGTGGAAGGGCCGAGCTAGTGTGTTTTATTTTGATCGTCGAGCCGGTGCGGTGGGGTCGAATTTGGCCGAGACCGGCCATTATTATCCCGTCGTTGACGGTTCGGCGACGGTTCCGCATTGAGAAGGCGAGACGAAACAGAAGTGCTTGTAGATATGGCGGTTCGTATCAATAGTAACGTCGAGTGGTCGCCGCGGGGCGGCATTGCGGTTTACATTCACTCGCGTAACCCCTTTCCACCGCGTGTAACGTAACGTAACGTTCTGTTCTGTATGTTCAACGAGCTGGAAGATCCATATCTCACTTGAGGGGTAGCTCTTAGAGAGACACATAGGTATATAGGTACGTGCAGGCGCGAGTGCATGCTCGCGGGTAACGCTTAATGCCCGGTGTGTGTTCGTGTGCACGGGCACGCGCTGCTACCCTTGCCAGCCCGCTCTCCCCGTGTAGCGTCCTGCATATGCATGTGCATGTGCACGCAGATGCACGAGCAGCCGCCACGCATGTTGCTGCTCGTGTAACCCGAATGTCGCGTAACCTCGTCCCGTTCTTTTCGACTTCATTCGCCTCCTCCTCTTCTCGTTTTCCCCCTTTGTCACCCTCTCGATGCTTCCTCTTTCTCCGTCGTTCCACCCTTATTTCTCTCTCCACGGCCCTTCCTTACCTTATGCAATTCCTCCTTTCTCCCTTTCTCTCTGCCGCTCTTTCTCCACCTCCTTCCCTCTCGAAGCCGGCAGGCTTGTTCTCGAGGCGAAGATTGCGCTATTTCTTTATAATGCATACATTCACCGAAGCTATTGCAATCTCGTTCGGTCTCGTTTCCGTGTTATCGGCGAGAAAAAGTATTTTCACGGTTGCGGAACACCGGGGGTGAGCCCGCGGGCCGGGGAGAACGTCTCGCGGAAATCTTCTCGGGCGAAAATCACGCGCCGCCATAAATTCACCGTTAAAACGGAATCGTTCCAGCACGTTTTAGTTCCTCCTTTGTCTCTGTCGGATGTTTACAGGTGCGGCTCTCGACCGAGATAGGACCGGCAGGCTGAGTGAAATAAGATTGGGCTTATGGGGTGACATGTTTCCCCAATTCCCCCTCCGAGCCGCCCCCTTTCTACGCCTAGTGGATTTTCTTGTCGACGGTGCCGAACTTTCCGCGACACCCCCGCTCCTACTGTAAAATTCCCCATTCCGCCGGTCACAATTAACCCTCGCACCCTCCACAGAAATAGTTGCTTGAAAGAGCCTGGGAAAATTACCTCAAGACACGTCCAAGAACCGTGTCCTCCTGCTTTTTAAATCTATCGATATATAACTGTTATAAATTTGTTTTTTGCTGTACTCCACCACAATGTAAATATTAACCGTAACCTTCTCTTCTATAATCGATTGTAAACCATGTGGTCGCTAATGATCTAGCTGTTAATGCGACTGCTTTAAAATAAACGATTTATAATAATAATATGTCACCCATCTATACTTTACACTTCAAATCGACAAAATATGTTGTCACATTTTAAGGAACTACATTTCACTACACAGACGAAAAGATAACAATTGTTTTACAGCACGTAAGTAATTTGTTTATTACCGAATAAATGAGATAGCACTCTTAGCACTCGAATGGTGCCACTAAAAATTCCTGTATCATTATTCAAAATAATTCTTACATTATTCAATTTGTTTGTATTTAATAAATTACTAAACACTTCAGTATTGTACGAGTGAATCGCATCATTTTCGTATGTATAACATGAAAAATATATATATATATATAGAAGGCAAATATTCTAGGTCGAAAGAAATGTTTCGTTTTCGAGTTAAAATAGCTTCGAGTGCAAAGGGTTAATGTATAAAAATCGTATGGTTCGTAATTATATCTAAACAATGAGTTTGCTAAATTATGAAGACGCTTCCAAATAATCCTTTTCCAGCAAGTGACAGATGGACTGGTTTCCTATATTAATATCGGGCTCAAGCGTATTTCAATTAACGACCGGCACAATTAATGAAAGTATAACAACTAAAATCATCATTTCGAATTCGGATATTTCAAGTTTGGATGTGCGTTATAATTTCAGAAACGGAGAACAAGTAAATATTCCAAGGTAAATAATTAATGTGAGTGTCGGTGATGGAACGATGCGCGATTCTAATTTCAAGTTATAATTACGAGGTATTTATTTTCTTGAAAAATAGCGCGATACAGGCTCAAACTTCCTTACGCATATTTTTCTTATTTTCTTTTTTTCTACCGGCAGAAATTATGTATGAGCGCATTATTCTTCGGTGTTATCTGCAACACAGGCTTTTTATATTACCAACTTTGATGGAGTGCCTGGACACCGGAGTACAAAGCACAATAATTCAAAAACTCTTGCCTATGAATTAGGCGCACGCGATTCCGTTACTATCTTCGCCAGACAGGAATTATTAATCATACATGCGGTAGAGCAACTCCAGGTGGTTGACTCTCGGTCCGCAGGTGCTATTACGATCTGATCGGACGGAGTCGAAAAAATGCCGAGAAAGGGTGATCTAAACCGCTTAGAAATCGCCCGGAGGCTTCGTCGAATTCAATTCTTCCACCGCGGACATCAATTTTTACCTCGCAACGGCGTACACATTTTTGCTAAACAATTCCGTCACCGAAAAGTCATTCCCATCTCTTAATACATTACTTATCAGCGGCTATCTACTGGATTCGAAACCTTTACGATTCACAACTTAATTCTGGCAAAATGATTCAATGGCATTGGCAATTTTGGATCCCAATCGTTTCTTCCGGGTTTATTTTTTGAACGAAGATTTTCTCATAAAAGATCGAGAACAAACTTCCGGTCAATAATGTGTTAAGCATTCCATCCAAATCTTTCCATAAAGCGAAGTGAATTAATTTTCTTCACTCGTTTCGAGGAACTTTTCCAGAAACAATTGCGAATGAACACATCGTTTGTCAGTGTTTAAGAATACATTGAGCGCTGTTTCAGCGCGTAATTTAAAGCTTCGCTGGTCTAAGTAGAAGACATAAACTGGATCAGCACTGAACGGGGAAAAGACTTGAAGAAATTAATTTTTCCGGAGTCAATACTTTCTTATTTGTATCGAACATAGCCGCAAATACGGAGAACGTCATAACAGGAAGAACATTCGGAAGGGAGGGAAAGAGAGGAGACGAGATAGAGAGAGAGAGAGAGAAAGAGAGAGAGATCCTTTCTTCTCCGATGCGAAACCGTGCTAGTCCAGTGTACTAGCAAGCACCCGCAAATCGTGGCAGTACAATAGACCTGTATTTCAATGGCAGTCTTTCAAGTTCCGTTAAAAACGAGTCAGCGCACTTCTTTTCTTTTGCAAAAGCAAATGGACGTCTATTTCCAGCAGGAGAGACTAATTCTTCTCTGCTGGCCTCCTTGTCGTCTGTCGATGCGGACAACTTGCTCGGAGCAGGTAACGAAGTCGCGGCGATTGTTCCTCGGGAAACACCTTCAACACCGAATCAACTATCGCTTGTACAAAAAACTGTTATCAGGAACGGTGGAACACCGAAAACGCGGATACGTGTCACCGTTGTCGGCGCAGTTGCTATCTCGGCGGGCATTATACCGGAATTTATTGTGAACTGCACTGTTTCCTTGTATCAAGAAGCTGATTAACTCCCGTTGTACAGCGACATTCAGCAATTTAACATTGTTCTTGGCTCGCCAAGATAATTCCATTTCTATTAAACGCAACGTCTCGCAGACATCTTCACCGGCAGATTCTTCCGGCAACGGTTTTAATCTGACTTCCTCGAGACTAATTACCGAGACAAAAACCGTTAATTAGGGAAGCAAACTTCCCGCCGATTCTTATATTTGTGAAGGGGTCCCGACGAACTCGGGCCGACATCCCCGATCTACCAACAGTACAATGGAAAATTGTGGAATTTGCATTGTGGTGTTTGTATTCAGCAAAACTCAATATACACATCAAATGCGTACGTTATAATAGAGTCAATTGAGTGATTCTCATGAATTACTTTATTGCATACGGTATAAATGAATTACATCGAAGTAGAATTGAAAGAGACAGTGACAATGCGAACGTATCGAGTTCAGGAGAAATACAGCCTCGTCCAAAAGTAGTTGCATGATACTAAAAATTTTATTTTAAAAACACAGCAGTCGAAGAGGCATTGCAGCAAGAATAAGAAGACAATGAAGAGAAGAAACGACAAGCCAATAAAATAAAAATTGAACGCATTAAAAAGTTTTCCAGCTTCCCGGTGACGAAAAGAGAATTAAAGGCTTTGAGCTAATAAAATACTAATGATTAGACTATGGCTCATGAAAATGTTCAAGAAATGCTATAGCACAAAATTCAGTAGAATTTAGTACGATTTTCATTTGTTTTGGATCCACAGAGGCTGTTCCCATTAAAAATAGGATTTCATTTCATTCTGTTCCCTTAAAATTCGTCTAGAAAAATTGGAAATCGCATAAACATTCGCAGTCTACTAACGATTCATTTGTAAAAATTGAGCATGTCGACGAGCAGTCAACTAGATCTCCCTTAGCAGTTGACGACGAGGAGAAGGGCGCTGGTAGGTCGCGTTCCAGGTTGATTCGAAGAAGCGAGAGCAAAGGGACTGGTACAAAGTGTCGAAAGCGTTCGTCTCGAAATCCCGAAAGGTTCTACACGGTAATTAAAATGATATACAGAGATCTCTACGGGCGAACATCTTGAAGACACGTGCACGCTGTTCCCTAACGATCGCGATGTACCCCCGAGGCGCCAGAGGGGTGCGCGCACGCCCTCTCATCGGCGAATTTTTCGACGTCATCAAAACCGGCCCGCAGTCCCCGGTTTAATTGATGCCCTCCATTTTTTCCTGCTTTTGTCTAGCCCCGGAGATTTATGGTCAGCTGGCCAGGCTGGCGAGCGAATGGGGGGCAAGCAGCAAGGCCGGCGTCGCGTCGGTTTCTTTGAGCGCGATTCTCAGCGGGGGATCTTCTTTCTGGCACCAACAAAACCACCGACGCCCAACACCACCTTTTTCATCCTTCTGTGTCCCGATCTCTGTCGGCCCTGTCCCGACTTCTATCTCTCATAATGCGTGGCCTTAACTGCCATATGCGTCCGTGACGTGTGGCCGAGACGGGAAGAGGCTCTCGGAGTCGAAGAAGGTCCGGCCAGAAGGGTTTCAGGCTGAATGGATTTGCGGTCGGGTTTTCGTGAAGCTGGCGGAGCATCGGATGACTGAACCGATTCATTATTCATTTTTTACATTATTTCAAACCCATTTTTTATTTCCCCCGGGAAAGGTCGTTGAGAACAGGCCATTGAAATGTCCGGGGCTACTTTGCGTTTGATAAAGGGATCAAAGGAGGATAATATATCAATATTATAGCGACGATGGACGATTGGTGGCTTTCAACTCTTGGTCTTAGCTGTCATTAGTCTTTCCTCCAAACAATCCAATTCACTTTACCATTTGCTTTAAAATTCTGTAATCTTTCTACGCTGGACGTCCAAGCAGCCGATCCAGTTCAGCAAACCAATAGCCAGTCAATTGGACAAATTAATTTCTACCACAAGGCACTCAGGTATTTATTATTGATTAATATTCTAGACGAGCGTTTTCAGTGCAACATCTAAGAATTCGTTTCAAGAACACGACTGAATGCAGCTGGATGAAATTTTGTGTTTTGAAATTTTCAGTCTCCCGAACAGTAGTCACATTCAAAACGAATAAAACAAGGCATCGTTTGTTGCTTTCGCGTAACTAGAGCCATTATAATCAAAGCACACAATCGGACACCTTCCTCGCGACGTGACCTGTGTATTTATCGTCTACCACAATTTTAAGTAAAATACCCTGTATGTGCTATTATTATGTTTAAATAATTTTTATTAGACACGTATGTTTTATCTCGCCAGGAATCTGCTGTAGATTTAACAGCAAGCGAGGCGGAATTACAGGTGACACCTTTCGCGTCCAAGTGAAAATACGTAAAGAAACAAGTGTCGAGGATCATTTCGGTAGGTGCGCGGAGGATCTGAGACGAAGACCCTGAGAATACGCCGCCGAATTTATGCGAGCGATGTAAAAGCTCTTTGCAGGATCCAGCCGCCGGATAAAGAAAGAGAGAGAGAGAGAGAGAGACCCGCGCGACGGGTTCTCGGTGCCACGATAAAATGCATTAGCACACTTGATTATTTACAAGCGCAGCCGCTCGTTTCTGGCCGATACTCGACGCTGCCCGTAAAACTTCAACCGGCTGCGCATTGAGACTGATCTCCGCGGACTCTTAACGCGCTATTCGTTAAAACCAGCCCCGACAGTTTATGACACCATCTCGAACGGCGCCCACTCATTTTTGCTCCTACCATTGACAGCGAGCGAATTTCAGTCGCTTAATGACCAGTTTCGGACCCGTTTGCCCGGGCATCTGATCCCCGATCGTTTAATATAATCGAACACAGCGCCGATGGAACGAAGCTAAAGCTTTTAACAAGACAATTTCGGAAAGTGTTTGTTCTTCGTTGCCTGTTAACTCCCCCGAAATTGACAACAGAAAAACTTGCACGAAAACAGTGTCTAATGCTTTTATTTTCGAGCTAAAGATTTTGGTGTAGAATGAGAGAAGGATATACTGAAATTGTGCCTATTAGACATTGGAAATACAGAGGCTTCTCTATATATGTCGCCAAGGTCTGGACGATAAACGTCGCGGAATTATCCCCACTACCGCAGGGTATAGAGGCCTCGGATACACCGGCAAGACCCGTGTTGTCGACATATATCGAGAATTCACTGTAGTCGTTTTATGTGTGCTCTTTTAACACGATTATCATGAAACTGAAAATCATACCGATTTGACAAAATTAAGATTGCTTTATTCGGTGAGACAGAAATGGAAAAGTTAATATTGGCCTTAGTCACAGTATGCGAGCATAAATTGCGCTAATTAGCTAGCGGAAATACTCGTTCGATGTGTTCGGATTTCACAGAATTACAGTACGTAATTCGATGAAGCAAACCTGAAGTGTTAAAATTCATCAGACTCTCGATTACAGGGAATAATAACCGTGTCACCCACATACGTCAGTCAAGTTGACAATGAAAGCGGGGCTTATTAACACGAGCATGCGTCACTTAATTGTGGATTAAGAGGAAATATCCCCGCTGATGCATGTGTCAACGACAAAGTGCGGGTCGGGAAATAATGTAAAGGTGACGCTATTTCGGAGACGTTATTCTCGACAACGTCCCGATAACAACTCCGAGATATATTGAATTTTCCATCGGGTGTTTTATTATACATTTAGTCAACGTCAACGGTACACGAAAACCCTGACGGTCAACAGTTCCGAGTTTGTAAAAATAAAACTTCTCCGGTTTCCTGTTTTTCCCTTTTTCGGCGCGCGGCCGCGTTATCTCCGTTACCGTATCGAAGCCTTTCAGTTTTTCAATCGGGAACGGTTTCGGGATCGTGTTTCGTGGAAACACGTCAGTTTTCATATTCCAACGTTTTCGGGATTGCTTGGCTGTTGCGAGGCCAACGCTGCCGAACAAAAATCCTGTTTGAAAGGGAACCCGTCGACGGCGCCGGTAAGACGATCGAAATTAGCCTGTCCTCTTCTATACGAATTACTGATCTCATCGAAGAGAAATCCGGCGCTCGACGATCTCGAACGGTGTACGAAATTAGAGGCTTAAAAGGAATTCTCCCGGAGACCCACCAGAAATTTACAGGTTTCGACGTGGAAAGTGTTCGAGCCTGATAGCGTCTGTTCTCCGTTAATTTGTTGAGCGAAGACCAAGTCATCGGCGCTTAGTTGATACTTAAACACACGCGCGGTTACTTCCTCGACAATCGCAAGCGATCCCGAAGACTCGTCGCATTGAGAAACTGGCCGGCACTTATCTGCTCTTAAGGGCTCGGGCACGTGACTTTTTAATTAATAATTTCCATTCACAGCCTTCAGACACAGACTTAGGATCCGTCTTAGTCTTAAGTCTGTGACTAAACTTGTCACATTTTTTGCTCTGTATTATCGATAATATGAATTCCGACGCCAGAAACGTGCTTCAAGTTTTTCAAAACAAAATATAGCTCAATTTATAGCTGGAGATATTTTCTAGGGCGCGCTGCTCTCGATCTCATCCAGAAAACTCATTCAATTGCAGAAAAATGCTTGGATTCCACGGCACGCACATCGTCAATTTTTGGCCTACTTCGAACGCTTATATTACCAAATATCTGCATAATCTCGACAGCTATTGACCAGCGCGCAGTAGATTGAACCTTCCTCTTTCGAATGAGCCCTTTACCAGCAACAAAATATTCTTATTTGAGGACGAAAACTTGAAGCACGTGAAACCATTTTTCGTCGGTAATGTAGTCACTCTACCTTATCGCGAATCTACGAAGACCGGGCCCTCAAATCGAATCAATTCAACGATGTACTTGAGTTATTTGATTCAAGATCAACTTAGGAGAATATTAAATGTATTAGAGGAACTTCAGACCACCACAGATCACTGCAGAACATAATACAGTCAATTCTCGATATATGTGTGAAACCGATCCGGGAGTAGTTTCTTCGAGAAAGACGGAAGAATTGGAAAATAACGTTCACCCATTTAAGCCTAGACGAGTACCGGTTTAATCCGTCTGAGAACCTTTCCAAAAAGCGATCTTGACATTACATTAGCAAGAGAAACGACCGGTATTGCAATAAGAAACACGTTCGACCTGGAATATAAATTAATGGGCAGACGCAGTCCCACGGAGCAAACTCGCGTGCACAGATTCATTAAATGCAAGCATAAGCTTCTTCCCTTTACCAGCCTTCGGACGCGAAATCTGATTGCGCTTTTTATCGAAGTTTTTACGATCAGCGATCTTGTTTGTGTTTGAATCCTATATACGAGGCGGGTATCGTATGGACGTGTGGAAATAAAATTCCAATTCCCGAATTTTTGTCCGAACGTGGTACAATTTCAATTCCTAAATGGGAAACTGATATTCAGTGTTAGCGGATCGTTTTAATTCGGATATGAATAGTCTTCTAGATGCTACAAAATTACTTTTCCTACAGATTTATAGTTGTGACGTAAATACTTGCTTTGCTAGCAAATTACTTGTTTGAAGCAATACGATTACGAAAAGCGGTGCATATAAGACATGTTTGCATATAACCACATTCGTTCTTTTATTAAACTAAAATGGCTGAGATTTAAATATCTTACTTTCACCGCAGCAATAATTTAATTGTCAATTATTTTAGCTAATCACAACCCATCCGAACACCGTGGAGCGAAACGCTTCTGGCTTGAAGCCACAGGGCGCAACAATCAATAGATTAAAAACCCTAGTACAGTGAATTTTCGATATATGTCAACGGCACGGGTCTTGCCAGCGACATATATCGTCCAGGAGACATACCCGAGCCGTGTTATGTTTACACTCCTCGGCGGCGGCGGCTCTCGAGCTTCGTGGCCCCACAGTATACCCCGCAGTAGTGGGGATAATTCCTCGACATTTATCATCCAGGTCTTGGCGACATGTATAGAGAAACCATTGTATGACCAGACACAGTGAAGTTGTAACTCGATAACATCAGATAAGTCGCATTTTCCTATAAAAATTTTGGTCGCAAACGTAGTATTTCTCGCGTGATCATACTCCAAAGTGAAAACGTCACCCTCGTGCCCAGATTATTCTAAATGTAAATGCACGAATCGATCGCGCAACACCGTTCGAATATTACCCTTTCTCGTCGAAACCAATAGGCGGCCAAACACTCGTGGATGTCCTCTCGACGCGCCACGGTCGATCATAATCGTCCTTCCGGTCGACAAAGGGTGTGTACAGAAGAAAGAAAAAAAAAATGACACGGAAGTTAATACAATCGCGCGGACGAGCGCACCGTAAATTGCTATCGAGCCATTCCCGACGACGTTTTTCAATTCGACCGCAAAACCAATCCGCCTTATCGATGAATGGTTGACCTATGTAAATTCCCAAACATCCAAGAGACAAAGGATTCCCCCGCCGCCGACCTAATCGTTTGAGCCGGTTACGTCCGAGCGATCGTTGGCTAAACGAATAGTGTCGAATCGAAGAATCAAGTTGCACGCGTGGAAAGAGGGGGTTCGGGGTGGGGAGGGCGTAACGCGGGAGAAAGAGAGGAAGAGACAATTGTCTCCCGCACGATCGTCCCCCAGGGTGGCTCCGGTGGAAACGACCGAATTATCTCTGTGCCGTGTGGCGAGCGTGCAGCGTGCCGCAGCGAGCCTGCAACGACTATTCCATTAACCGGTGGGTCCACTAGGTCGTCTTCGTTCCTGACATCTATTTCAGATTTATCGGATTGGATCTGTCCTCGATCGATCCCCTTCCGCACGCCACCGTTCCATCTTTTTCAACCCCTTCGTTTTTCAACCCCTGTTTCTCTGTCTTTCCTACACCCTTCCCGGCGGATCGTTCTCCGATGGCATAACTAACGTTCCCCATTGGAACTCTATAGGTACTTTTACCCCTCGAATAGCGGACCATTTTTATAACGATATAATTTGATAATGCTTAGGACCATTCACTGCTTTATTTATCAACTTTTGCGGAGGCACTTCCTGTAGACACGTTGACCTTTTCATCGTTCCTCATGCTGCGGCCGTTCGTTTAATCAAAAATATCTATTCTCTCTTTCTATCTTTCTCTTCTATATTAACTCTGGATTAAAATAGACCCGGACTCCGCCGTCGGCGGAGATATGGAGAAAATTAAATAGGACATATGCGACGGAAATAAGTCCAGATCAGATGAAACGTCCAAATTCTGGAGCTCGAAACAGCTTTGGGTTCAAAGGGTTACATTCATTTAACGACTGTAGTTCTATTGTTAACGTGGTCTGCGCAACGTCTGTGTTAAGACTAGGTTTACAGGACGCGTTTTAATATTTTTAATTTAGGATTATTCAATTGAAAAGATGCATTCATGAGGAATTATTCAACAAATTTCTTTCTTTGGGTCTCATATTATTTAAAAAGTGGAATAGACACATTTTCGTTATTTTTATAAAATATGCACAGTCTTCCACTGGTAGGTCTAGTTGTTTCAAGCTTTCGAAAAGTCGGAAATAATTCTGAGCCGTTTATTACAACCTGTAATGTAACATTATCATGATAAACCTTATCATAATAAAAATAAGAATTCAACAGAAAATTATGAAGAAAGATGAATTTGCTTGGAACTCGGAGAACAATTGAAATAGATCATCGAAAGATATTCCTGGACAGTCTAAAGAGCAGGAAACGAAATTCTATGGATTCCGGGTAACCTTTCGACGGGGGAAGCGACGTTCGAAATTTTCTTGGCGGATTGTTCTCGGGTCCGAATGCATTCTGTTGTTGTTGAATTAATTATCTGTGAAACGACGTTTCCGGGCCCATAATGGGTCCGCAGACTTTTCTCCGACGATCGAAGATTTCGGTCTCGGCGAGGATAATCGCTACAGCATTGTTCGCCGACCGGTCGGAGGCACCTTCGACGCGAGAGTTCGTTGTTTGTGTGATTACCTGGCTGACTGGGTCCGACCCCGTCGAGTTTTCTTGCGCCAGCCAATTTTCGGAGACAGAGGCAACTCGGTCCTGGCCGTTCTCCGCGACGCCAGCTTGACGCTCCACTTTGCTCGCGCAGATATAGCAGAGAGAGGATAGGATAGGAGGGTCGAAAGTCCTCGAGGAGGGTAGGAGACACCCGGCTATCGACTATCGAGGAATTAGACCGCTCAAAGCTCCTTCCTTGTCCCGGGACGATGGCTCTCCTTTGGCCGCGGGAAGATGTAATGCTTCCAGGAGACCGGAGGGACCAGAGTAACTCCGTGTCGCGCGGCCAAACGAAATTTATTTGTGGAATGAAAAAACCCGAGGCAATCCCGCCGGGACCTGTACGCCGCGCCAACGAGATACTACTTTTAAACGACACTGCCGAAATCGAAACGGACCTCCTCCTTTCTGACGAAAATGCTCTCGCAGCTGGTTCCGAAATTCATGACTTAGCCTGCAGAGTTTACGCGTTCGTGGCGAAAACGGGTACACCAAATGCGTAGCAATGAAAACAATTTCAGAATATTGTTGCGTTATTTCCATCTCGATACAATATAAAAATTTGCTGCCTGTCATACGAGATGCTGAAACCAAATAAAAATGTATCTATCGATGCACTACAATTTTTTTCCATCTCTTTGCCGTTTTATATTTCACCCATCCAGTTCTGTCATAAATGCATAAGTCCGCAGTTTCGAAATATCACGAATTTTTTGGTACGTCTCAACGTGGGTTTCGCACGTTATTTTGATATTTAGGATACTCGAGAAATTGTTTAAATTTAAATAGAATTGGATGTCTAGTTTTAGGGGATCGTTGCAAAGGGGAAGCCATAATCTTCAGTCATGAAACAGATTTTTCCATGTTTCTCGAAACGTTTCAGCTCGTAACATTTTCAAAAAAGACGTGTCGGTACTTCCTTTCGCGATATCACGCGAAGACATGTTTAAAGAAACGAATAATGGCTTTCGTAAGTGGAGACTGCGAGCTTATTATTTGTTGAAATGTACGTCCTGATGTTTTTACTCGTTAATTTCGAAAAACAGGATCGTGAGGTGAGAATTTTATGGTGGCAGTAGGAGGAAATAGTTTGCAATTACATCGTTAGATTCAGCCACGGTATAAGTGTTTTATGAACGTCGAATATTACTACTAAAAAAACTGCAAAACAACGTGCAAACGTTTAACCTTAGGACGGTTCCGTAATTGATTCGACGGAAATGCACCGAATTAATTCCTACACTTGGCAATTAAATTTTTCATGCTGCTTTGCAAGTGGTAATTACCATCGCGTCCCGAGCGCCGTTACAGTCTTTATAGTTCACGAGTGTTTGGCCAACATGTTCCGGTTTCAATCAACGCTATAAAACGACTGGTCCCTTCGCAGGGTTATCAATCACTATAAGACTCTGCGGAGATAGTTGACACAACTATCGTCGGCGTAACAGTCGAGATAATATTCATACATATTCATACAAGTGGAGAGCTCTCGCGTATTTATGCACGATACAATCCCTTGTACGCTCTCTCGGACCCGTTGCCTTTCCCTCCTTCTATCTCTCGCTCCGCCTGTCTCAAAGTTAATCAGCATAAACTAAGCGTTTTAACGATCAACGTAATAACACGGAAAGCGTCATCTCTCTCCCGGATTCATCCCGGTGTTTATCTTTTCCCCATAA
Organism: Halictus quadricinctus; assembly: GCA_028454245.1. Classification (NCBI taxonomy): domain Eukaryota; kingdom Metazoa; phylum Arthropoda; class Insecta; order Hymenoptera; family Halictidae; genus Halictus; species Halictus quadricinctus. The sequence continues at coordinate 13,253,833 of CM052119.1, forward strand.
AAGTACGTAAATGAAGGCCGAGCGCGGCACTAAATTATGTCTTAATTTGAGCCGGCACGCTCGTTCACGGTTCGTCGGCCCTTTACAGGGCGGACGATCGTCCGGTTTGAAGGGCCACGCATGCTTGCTATCGCTACATTGACGCGTTAAGTGTCCAACCAGAGTTGTATTTTATCGGCTATCGGCCGGCCCGGCTCCGTTAAAAGCCACCGGGTACACGCGTCCCAAAAACCATCGAAATTTCGTGGGTGAACACGTGGAAGGACAACCTGAATCAAAATTTTAGAACCCTTCGATAAAAGGTAACAAGGGTTATCGAGCCGTCCGTGCTCCGAAAGGCTTCTCTCCCTCGGTTCGCGAAAGATAAAAAATATCGGAGCCTGTAATTGATCGGGCACAATCGACTGCACGGGATTCTAGGCGAGCATGAATTATTTTGCGTTCGAACGAATGCATGCGCTTCGTTCGGCTTAGAGACTATCCTATCGGAGTGTTGACTTTTTCCAGCGATTCATTCGTTCACGCCGACTCGATCGTCTTTCATCTCTGACAGGAAGCGAATCAAGCGCGGAAAGTTGGAATATTTTCTAATGAATAGATTTCGAATCTCTGCGCTGTTCTAGATTACGCAAATTTCGAGGGACTAGTTATTGTTTTACAAAATCGAATATTCTTTTAATCTCTCTACTACGTTTTTGTCGTAATGTCAGGGGTACCCGTGAGTAATCAATTATTTGCAAAGAATTTGTTCTGCCTTTATTTCTGTACCGATCGTTGAAGAGAAAACACGTATTCTTTTACTGTCCTTGATAACGATAGAGATTATATAATAAATTAAGAAATAAAAACTTGAATTCATTACAAAGTTTGTTTTAGATTTCAAAATAATCGATTACTTATGGGTCCCCCTAATAGTCGTAGCAGTCTATTTATAGAACTGAAATCTTCACGCAAGTGAATTTTAATCTAAAACTGTAACATCTCGTAACATGTCAGCTTGCGATGACCATTAAGTCTTCAATGGTACCTTTGAAATTTATTAACACTAAACCTGCATAGAAAGTACATGCATGATGCCTTATTAAAACGACGAGATGAAATTTATTTGGATTTTGTGCGGTTCGTACGATGCTCTACTAAATATGAAAGCATCCATATAATTTCAGTAACTGTAAAATAAAAGATCTGGAACCGGTCATTTTGACCGGCGGTGGTGGGTTTAGCGTTAATTCGAATTTGCATACGTACCGCGCAGCGATGGACGTTTTTCGACGGTCGCCGCGCCGGGAATTTCGCGTATTTGAACGGCGGGCTTTCTAACGACAACAGTCGCCGCCGGCAATAAAGTCTGGAACATCGAATATTCCGACGGTTGAATATTATGTTATTTGCTACAACTGAGTTCCGAATGAGGTTTTCCCGACTTTCATGGCGTAACGGCATTACGACGCGTTTCGAGTCGCGCGGCTCATTCAAGAAAAGTCAATTTCTCGGCGAGTAAGGGACGGGCATTAACGTTGTAAATTTCGCCGTCACGGTACGTGCCGTTCCTGTGTCAACGAACGTCGCAATATCCCCCGTCGTTTGACGATTTCCGTGCATTTTTCTCCCGCTATCTGCGCACAGCGCGGCGCGGCGTCGAAATACGTTTTCAAAGGGACGGGGACGCGGCCGATTTCGCGTCGTTACGTTAATTCGATTCGTCTTCGCGTTTCTATTATTTTCTCGCACGAGAGGCGGCGTGCACTGTATTTTTCCGTGGGCGGGGATGTTCGGTAACGCGACGCCCCGTTAAATTATCAGTGTCGCGATAACGCGACGAACTAACGAAGTTAAATCTGTAGACGACGCGGCGCGGCGCGGCGGCACGATAATTCGATGCATGGAGAAACGTGACTATCCACCGGGAGGAGAGACGTTGTCGTCCCCGTTCGCTTCATTTCTTGGGAATGTCTTTCCGTCCCCGATGCACGCGCACCGAAGTAAATTGAATATTCCGGCCGGGCTTTTTAGCCGGTAAATTCCAAATAAGATACTGCTCCGTGAAATTCTGCTCCGACCGAGAACGTTATCATTTAAATATAACACGGCCGCTTATAGCTTCTATTTCGCCGTTCTTTCTGTGCCCGCGTAGCCCGTCCAATGCAATTCTCGCACTTCGATTCCGCGGAACGGTTAGTTAATAAATGGATTTTTGAAATCGACAGAAATTACGGTAAACTTTGTTACACGTGTCGACCGAAATCCGGCATTTTGAAGTTCTGCTACTGTCCTAGAATAATTTAAGGTGGAGTGGGGTAAAACTCAGAAATTTTTTATTTTCTATCTATTCCACTAAAACCTAATAATCTTAGTGTTTTTATTTAGCGCGTGGTTTATTCTTTAAGTTGCATTAATTTGGATTAAAAATATCTTCTGAAAATTATGATTTTCTTAATAAATTAAAAACAGTGCTGCTTGGGCGGACTTCCACGGAACTGGGGCAAAACTGCACCTGTTTAAAAATTATTGAATCTTATTTCCTTATATTATGGAGTTATTCTTAGTAATAAAATAACATAAAAATAAAAATTCAAATTTTTATTCAATCATCAAGACATCTCTCACATTCATATTGTTCTTTTTTTTCTATCCTTTGTTGCACAAACCCAGTTCATGCAATTGTGATTTCTATCTTACAGTTGTTACAATGGAACGTATATTCAAATAAATATGGGCCTAGTGCAGTCTGGCAAGGGTAGTCTGAAATTTTCTATTAATTGAATATTTGAAACATCATTATTTTTCTCACACTTACAGCCAAGGGCAAAATGGCGCCCCGGGCAACCGCCCGGGTTGTCCCCCCCTAGAGCGGGCCCTGGCACCTTACTAAAATGTAATGACACTCTGCTAACATAATATAGAGGAAAGAAGGTATTTGCCGAAAGTGAAAATAAAATGTCATCGAAACGCAGAGGCGTCGTTGTTTAATTTTGTCGGCGAGCGACGATTTTATACGTGACAACTTAATATCACGGAGTGCGATGCCGCGGGCCGAATATCTGTTCCATTTTCTTTCCCCGTGGCGGAATGTATGCAAAGTTATGGTCAAACGCGGAATAAAAGAATCGGAAAGTGCACGGCCGCGTAATTTATCAGGGACCCTCGCTCGGCGAGAACCGCATTTGAATAATTAATGCAAAACGCCTTCTAAATAACCCGCGGCCCGGGGTGATCGTTCGCTGCACCTGCAGACGTTTCCCCCTCGTATGGAAATGCTCGAACGGAACGGCCGCGATTTGGTCAATTCCGCTTAAGTACCAGCTCGGGAAAGTTTATTGAATTTGCGGGGGTGCGTGTTGCGGCCAGTCCGCGTCCGAAGAAAAAAGACCGAACGAAAACTCGCTACACGGCCGAGCACACGGTCAGGTGCGCGGCAACACACACCCGCGCCGAATAGTTTGTAAATAGAATACCCACCTTGGAAATTGGATTTATGTCGTTCGACCCGCGCCGCGGACGTTTCGAAATTGATGGCCGCGCGGAAATAGTGCGTTTCTACGATTGACAAGTGCGAAACAGAAATTTGAATAGCCTTCTGTTATTTCTACCTGCCGCCTACGAATTGCTCAGGAACGCTGTTGCCGCTCAATTTTTCATTATCTTTTCCATTAACACTTCGACTGCCAACTTGAAAAATCAATTTTCAATCTGTTACCGCACCATTTTTACGGCTACGGCGACTACAACCATTTTTATCCCGAGAAATTCCTTATTTCATCTAAAAAGAAAGACACACTACGAGCGCATATCGTTAAATTATCAACGAAATTGCTTATCAACGCCGAGCAAAAGACTCTCAGAAAATGGCCGGTAAGTGAAGTGTTAAAGTACCGAACAGATTGGCAACGTGGAAAACTTGAAACTGCTAGAAAAATGTGAAATTCCATTTGAGCGAACCGGAAAGGCGGGGAGGGGCGGGGGGGGGGGGGGGCGGCGTAATGCGAAGAATTAAAGCCGGTCTTCTTTCTTCTCGAAAATCGAGGGACGTCCCGAATTGTTCCAAGGAATATTAAGGAATAATAGGTTCAAAGTCCGACTTCCCGGCGCGAATAAAGTCGGTACAATATATTCGGGTTGGAGCAGAAGCAGTTTCTCCGATATTCGTTCGATAATGCGAACGATCTTCCACATTTTTCCCTTCCCGAAGGGCGGTTCCTGTAATCCGGGACCAGATGATAGCCGGGCAAATTGCTGTGTAATTATGTAACTAATTAACCATCGCATAACTCAACCGGTCTGGTTCCATCCCGTAATACCCGTATTAAGACGTCTAGTAATTTAATTTCCTTTGAGTCGGGCCTGCGAACACGGATTTCCTTGTCGCGACAGACACGCCGCGCTTTCCGGATTTGATTGGTCGCGGCGGCGGCCACGCGTCGCCGACGGGACAATCCAGATAATGTATTTTCCGATAATGAATAAGTAATTGCCGCAAGGCCGGAGTCCGATATTGTAATTGCATTAGACGACATTATTGGGGGAGCGGCGGGGAAAAAAAAAAAGAAAGGCCGGGCCGACGTTAAGAGTCTCCATCTTGTTCTTATTTCCCGGAGGTCCGGCGCGATAATGGGCTTTCACTGCATGAATAGGGAGAGGAAGATGTATTCTTTCGCGGGCGCGCGTTGGGTGCTGTAGGTGTCGGACGTGAAATTAGCCCCGCGTTTATATTCTTATTTGCATACAATGGGCCCGGGATAGCGTAATAATTGTACTTTCATTCGGAACGCTTCGTCCCGCCTCTCTGATCTACGACTCATTATGAACCTATGGCTTTCTAATTGCGGTTGCATTTATTAATTGCGTAATTCCGAGAGGATAATCCCTATTTAATTCTGTCAAAGTGTCGCTGCGCCCGCGTTCCGATCGAGCTCCAATTCCGAGCACGTGGATAGCATGCTCGATTCACGGACTTGTGCTGATAGTTGTTAACTCGATACGTGTAGTAAGTAGATTAGGATCTGTCCGGTTGTTAAAATCCGCGTTTATTAGATACATTCGCAAAATTCTGTGATCGGTTCTGAGATTTAAAACTCCGGTTTTGTTGGTTTGAATAATAACTGATTTCCGTTTTCCCGTGTTAACTGAATTTATCCGTAAAATGAGGAATAATTGCAATAATATGCGCCATTAATTGCAATGGCTTGTTGCCGATTATCAGGTAAATTTAATGAGTTATTAAGATTCTAAATATTATCGTTACAATTTGTTTCGCACGACTGAAACTATTTATGACTTGACATGTTTAATGCTAGGATCTTAAAGAAATTAATATCTAAACATTAATTAACTGTTTGATTAAAATGTTAACACTTTGACCTGAAATCACAACGAGATCAAAACCGTTCATTCGATATTCCATATTTCTTGAAATCATATATCCTGAAGAAAAATACGCAGAAAAAATTGCAAACACGTGTGGATATTTTTGACGCGTTTTTTTTTCTCTATACAAATTTGGAACTCGATTTTTTGGACGTACAGAAATTCGAAAGTTGATTCTCGTGTAAATCCCGAGGTAAACAGGATTATTTATTTGTTACGAGGCATGAGTAGCTGGGATCAAGAAACAGTTTTTACGTTTACGCGGCTGCAAACGTAAACTGGTTCATCAAAAACATATAATCATGTTCCATATCACATTTTATTGTACCTACTTGTTTTTAAGGTTTACTTCTGCTTGCAAAGTATATGTGTCCGTCGTCCTGATTAAACGAGTTTTCTAGGACCCGATGTAAAATGAGACTTCGACGGGGTAACAGCGCATACTATCCCGGCACGGAACAGGGTACACGATTTTTTATTGCTCATGATTTTTGAGCAGCGCTCTCACAGTTTTACGCGTGTAAATAAATTTCCCCGTGTTCCTGCTTCACGCGAGAATGCACCCTTGAAAAGATTCTGGTCTAAAGTCCTGAAAAAAATCGATGCTTTTACATGCCTCTAAAGAATAGGGTACCTAAAACATCGTCCCAAGAACCCTAAAATTGACAAAGTTATAGCGATTTGAAATTTGAATAGCGTACTGTGCAGGTAACCGAAAATTTCCATCGCATTTTTCTCGAGACCACCGCGGCGCGATCGAATCTCCGGTCAGATAAATTCTCCGTTTACGTTCCGACAGAGATACGTATTTAGTCGATTTTTATTCAGTACGTAGGAAACAACAATCAGCAGCTGTATTTGTTTCACTTTTTTTTTTTTGATTACTTGTTATATTTTTTAGTCCAACGTTGGCTAGAACTCGTACACGTATCCTTTTTGGAATACAAAGCGAGAGACCCATCGGTTTGCCAAATTGGATACATTGATAGCACAAGATCTGTTCGATCGATTGACTTCAAATTTGACGTATAGCTTCTCTGTACCTGTTGCTATAGTTCCGGTATCACGATTTAATCGAAACAAGTTGCCGTTCCAATGTTTTAACCGGTGGAAGATTAAAGAAGGTCGGAAAATAATATTTAAAAAAGTGGAACAAGTACATTGACCACAATTTTCATAGAATTTTCTGAACCATAAAATTGTCTTCAACGAAGCATGGAAAAAAATATTATACATACGACAATAACAATGATAAAGAAATAAAATGGTTTAAAAAAGACTTGTGTTCTTTCTCACAGCAAGGTTAATTACAAGTGTTATTCGTCATATACAGTGAATTCTCGATATATGTCAACAACACGAGTCTTCTTGGCCCCTCACGGGGTATACCCCGCGGTAGTGGGGATAATTCCGCGACGTTTATCGTCCAGGCCTTGGCGACATATATAGAAAAATCACTGTATCCAACAAAATAAGCTCACCGGCAACCTTCCCTTCCACCGAAAATTTCTGGATCTCACGAAGACATAAATAATAAGCTCCAGTGGTTTCACAATAAAAAAATCCTAAAGTTAGCCGGGGATACCGAATGCTCAGACCAGAGAACGCTCTTAAACTTTCGGGCTATTCGAGGGGACAGGAGGAATCTGTCGCATGAGGCGTGTAGGGCCGGCTGAAAAACGTCCGTTCCCTTTGAAATGAAAGCTAATTCCCCGTTTAACCGGACGGGGCAAGAAACCCGTCAAGAAAACGCGACACGTCTTGGCCCCGGCTGTGGAATCGATCAAACTCGGGGGTCACCCTCCGCCCACGCATCCGACCCCTAATTTCTCCGCGTGGAATGACACTTAGCCCAAGCATAAACACGTGTTCCGCGTGACGTGTCCGACGCTCAGGAGGAAAGGGAAGGCAGGGGGAGAACAGTTTCACAGATCGTGAACGTAAACTTCTCATGCGCTCCATTTCAGCCGTGCAGACACGCGCGGCACCGGCGACGGATTTATAGTGAGCCGTTTTTTCAGATGAGACCACTTATGCGCGACGCCGCGCCGTGCCGGCAGGATGCGCGGCTAAATTTACACGGGAAATGGTCCTCCGGCTGCAACTAGCATTTTCGAGCCTCGCAAAAAACAGGCGGGCCCACGCGTTAACCCTTCCTGGTCCTATATCGAGCCAGCTTATTTTAAAAAGTTCCAAAAATTGACATTTATCATCAGAGTAGGGACAAAAAGTCCTTGTCGACCCTTTCCTGGGACATTTCCCAGAAGTGAAGACAAATTTTTAGATATTCTATTCTATATCTAGTATAATTATGAGGTAGGGTGTAGGTTAGGATAGAGGCGATTTTACCATTTTTACCATTTCTAGATTATATTAAATACCACTTGGCCTATATTAACGTAACCATTTTTATCTTATAAATTGTGTACAATTGACGACTCTGAACGAATTCGTGCTTGTGCTTATAACCGCCTTCGTCTTCCCTCGATCCTCCTGTTGCTATGTATTGTAAAAAATTGCGGCGAGATATTTTTATCGTCCGACGTACAAGGGTCACGAAGATGAAAGGAACCGACACTGTCGCCCCCGCGAGGAGTTGACACCACCGTAATCAGTCAACGATAACTTTCGTATAAAGCTATCAATCTCCGACGATAGCCGTTCTTCTGTTTTATTGGCCGGACCCATCGGAGAACCCTATTTTTCGGCTCCCGTTCAGTTAGGGGAGCTCCGGGTTATCTGTTTAAAAGGTAACTTATCGTAACCTTCCAGCCCGTTCGATTTACGAAATTAGAGTGAATTGTTCTTCTTGGATTTGTTTCTTTGGGGCACGAAGTGATAAAGTCTGATGGTCCTGGCATTGGTCTTCGTGGATTTGAAATATTTGTAATTTTGGAGGGTTGGAAGACTGCTCATTAAATTGCAAATGTAGTGCATTTGTAGCCAATTTTGTTTTTCGAACGCGGCGTCATTTGTAGGAACGTTTAATGAGATTTACATCCTGTTTGGAACATGGTGTACCATGGTGCATGGTAGTGGAGCTGAATAAATTTTTCCGAATTCAATTTATACAGATTATTTATTACAGATTTATCCAGAAGAAAATAAAATAAGGTACCGACGTTTTAAGTCTGAAGTGATCCGATGTTATTGCTTTAAGAAAGAGGTTGTGTCTCCAACACTCTAATTTCCAAATCAACGACACAATTCTTTGTGCAGACTGAAAAATGAATTTTCACGGTAATGTCAGAGAAACGAATTTTGTTGGAATTCCTGAGATTCAACAAGTTGAAGAATCAAATTTCCATTTCATCGAATAAACTCGAAGAACCAGATTAAAGCGACGAATATTTAAAAATGTGAAACTTAATTTAGTTTGACTGACAGGTACAAATATGAATTAAAGTCGAAGATAATGAACGTAGGATGGGTTATTGCGGTACGGTCCAGAAGTCAATAAAAAGTAAGCGCTCCACGACAAAATTGAATGTGACGCACGGAAAAGGAAATCGAAAAGAGAAATCCAGCAGTTATTGTATAGAGTATTGGATTTACCTCACATAATTCAATATATTGGCGACATACCGCGCGAAAAAGCTAGATCACCAGTCAATACTCATTCGCCGCGATTCTGCGCGGCATTGTTACCAAAACGTCCACTCATCTGCACTTCCCCATATAATTCAATGTACTGTCGAAGCGAGCGATAAAACTGGTTTATGAAACATTAATCGATATTGTAAATTCTACGACCGCATTTGATATTACAATCTCTACATGATTATCAAACATGATGTGTATGTATAATAGATTGAAAAGCATTTGATAAATCTATGATTATTCATTGTTTGTTAACTGATCCATAAATCAACAGTTTCCTGACGGGACCACGTTTTTACAACAATCCTGATTATTTAAAAAGCGTTTTGGTAACCTGAAAAGAGTGACATAAAATAATGATGTAGCTTAAATCCATTTTATGTTGTCATTACCATTGCTAACTTCTTTAGGACATTCTCGGTTTAAAAAAAAATTCCAAATTTTACAGTTTAGCAGTTCAGAGGGGAAATTAGGTTAACTTCATTCGTCTTTCCTGCTACTTATCCTGAGCTGATTGACGGTGGAAAGTATTTTCATAGCCTGAAACGGGAACAGCATAACTCTCTTCAGCAGAATGACACACTAAATTACCAAGAAAATTACCTTCCAGGACACCCGTTAATTACGCTTCTATTTTCCTGGACAGTCATTAATTATGCCCAAATGTCGCGCCGTACCGTGCCCTCCCGCAGTTTTTTTTTTGTTATTTCGCCGGGCACTTTTACCGGGAGCTGCTTAAAAAAATATTAAAAACTTCCGCGCGGCGCAAAAAAGAGCTGGCTGTTTCCCGCCGAGGGAAACTTTCCTCGGTGTTTATTGCAAAAATTCTGTTTCCCCGGCCGCGACGCAAGATCCCAGCAATTTAAGTCCTCGCGTTTTAAACGGTTCAAATTATCCCGACCCTGTTAAGGAGGTCGACCATTATCGTTCGAAAATGTCGAATTTTTTAAAGAATTTGTTGTAGTTTCACGTGCTGTAACTCGACGATCGGTTCGCTTCAAATTTCAAACGAGTATTCTACACGCAGTATACTAAAATGTATCCGTAGAATTTGTTTGACACCTCAAGTATCTTTTTAGTTACGATTCGATGTTACACTTTAAATAATACTTTTTAGTCTGAGAGTGAACAAAGTTTTTCATCTGAGACGTTTCATTTTTTGTCAGGAAAAACAGCGAATAACTCTGCCATTGTTTAATGTTTCATCCTGAAAAAAAATGGAGAGTAAAGTTAAGAGTTACGTTAATAACGCTGTAAAAAACCGGAGTTTATCATCCTTTATCCTTGAAAAAAAAATCCCATAAGCATAGCACATTTTTCGACGGTCAAGGTGATCTACCCCGTTAAGCGTAATTTCTCAGTGATAAAACCGTGCGTTACGTCCGCGAAACAACCGGCAGCGTTCGTTATGGCAGTGGCTACGGAAGTTTCGACAGCGATATAATTACGAGTTTACTAACAAAGGCATGCGGTGTCAATAGTAATTGTTGCAACAAAGCCTTTGATATCTTACTGACGCGGGAGTTTTAAAGGCCGACGTGAAGTGCACGCATACCATCTGACCGCAGTAATACAGCGGAAACAAATGCAGACTATTCCGCGTCCGCTTTGTAGCCGTACCACCTGAATGCGTGCTACGTTCGGCATTAACTACTACGTTAGAACTAATTCGAGATACTCTTCTAGCCGAATGCCACTTACGAGTGTGTCTGTGCAATTATCTCGGTCCCGGTTGCGGACGATGCGCGCCCATCTTGCACGAACGCAATCTTGCAGTCGTTGTGGAACGACATTGCAGATTTTGGAAATTAATTGGGAATGACGAGTTCACACGAGCACTGAGAGCGTCTATCTTGCATTACTTTTTCAAAGCAATAACAACGTATCCGGTTTTCACCGAACAGCTTGAAGCACAGGGTCTATCCAGGGACATATATCGGCCAGGAGATACTATTTTGATTCACGCCGAAGGTAACTGGGGACAGTTCTGGGACTTTTATCGGTTAAGCATTTGGGACATATATAGAATAATCACTGTATTCAAACTGCTTTGCGAAAGTACAGGTTTCAAGCAATTTGTTTCTACAGAATTATCACAATTTAAATATAAAAAATTTGTCGAAATTTCAAAATGTGGTGTTAAAACACTTTTTGTAACCATAAAATGAAGCCTGAAAAAAAATTGTTCAACGGAGCTGCGTATGGTCTTACAGATCGTTTGGATCGCATTCGTGATCGCGTGGCTGTTATAAAATCCCGCAATCGCAGGGTCAAGAAAAACTCGAGACAAATGACGCGGCGCGAGGATAGAGGATGCGGGTTAATTAAAATATCAATGTTTGTTGCACACCATACATCAGACGGGATTCCATTAGGGCCTCATAAATACATCGTCCGTTCGCATACGTTACACACGGGCCGCTTTCCTCCGCGGGATTACAGTCGTTCTTAATCCATTCAATTACACGGAAATGCCTCCGCGCCGTATCAAGGATACGCGCGTTTATATCCATCCGAGGCTGACGTGCAGACAGGTATCTAACTATCTCAAAAAGAAATTCAGCCGAGGCCGTGTAGGCCGCGGCGACGTGATTAATGCGCGGAAGATAAGAAACTGGGGGCCCTCGACTTCCGGGGGCATCAGAGACAACGGCCCCGGCGCTCCAGACAACGCGAATGATTAAGTTACAGACGCGGACTAATGAAATCATCAAATTTACCTCGCTCTTCCTGTATCAGGCAAACAACGGCCGTGCCCGTTGATCTCGTCCGAGGATCTCCCTCTAGAATCGTATTACAACGGAGCTCCAAACAAATGAAACGCACTTCGGAGTTGCATGCACCCCCGGGATGTTATTAATTCCTGCTTTTCATAATGGCGGACTTATTCCATGATTCATCGTCCTGCTACATCCAGATACGTACCTACTCGCGATGTAACTCCTAGTTTGCTGACGATTATACTGGATGGCGTCACGAAAATCATTTCCACGCAGCGGATCTTGATACGAAATAAACATTTTCTAACTCAATTGTAAGAAACACTAGTATTGTTTCTCTTAATAATGCGAGAACATTTTTAAATTCATGTTATGTATTTATACGTTTATATTTCCTCTATTCATTCATTTTGTTAATATACGCATAATATCCGCAATCTGAAAAATGTAGATTTTAGAATTAAAAGTAGTTTTGTAGTTATGGCTCAACCCTCACAAGACGTTCATCTTGAAAGCGATACTACGAAAGTGATATGTAATATAATTTTTCTTCGTGAATTTCAACAATAATTACGTTTCTTCCAAAAGCTATCTATTATAAATTTCAAGAAGAAATTATTTGATTATTAAGTTGACACAATTTCCTACTTATTGGACACACGGGGCTGAACATTATAGAGTAAACTAACAGCAAAGTTGCTATAAAACAAGTTGTTGTAAAGCAACTTGGCTTTTCATTTATAAGCATATTGTGGGATAATATCGGTGAAATGATGCTTCTACGGTGACTTGTCCAGTAAATAAACACTTAAGCTGCATGTCTGTTGAAATTATTATCCGGAAATCGTTATTTAATCGAGATTCCATTGTTAAGCATTGTTTTATTTCAGAACACGATTCTAATAATATTAGATGGTTATAGCTCATACTGGAAATCTCGTATAGGATTAAATGAACAATGGGTCGAACCACTAATGACTGAACATCAATTTCTAATGAATGAACAGAGGTACCCCGGTGAATGATAATTACACAAACAAACTTATCATAGGACCATTGAGCCATCTCACTATTCAAATGGCCGATCTCACGATAACAGTACTTGGAATACGATCTTCGAACAACTGCTACGTAAATTAATGTAATCCCGAGTAGGTTATCATATAGACGAATTTACAATAGAATTACTGTATAAATTTCAGAGGGCGTTATGAGTATTATTTTTTCGTTTAAGGGGCCGGTCTCCGTAGATTCCCGATAAGGTAGAGTGACTACGTTACCGTCAAAAAATGGTTTTACGAGCTTCAAGTTTCCGTCCTTAAATAAGAATATAAAGGGTGCTTAGAAATTGAGGAGGTTAGAAATTTGGGAGCTTAGAAGTTTGGAGTCCTAGAAATTAGGGAGCTCAGAAATTTGGGATCCTAGAAATGCATCCTAACATTTCTAGTCTATCCTAGAATTTTTATGCCATCGAATGAGTTTTCTGAATGAAATCGAGACCAGCGCGCACTAGAAAATATCTCCACCAACAAATTGAGCTAGATTTTGTCTTGATTCTCTGCGAAATAAAGCGAAAAACTTACAGCACTGGCGTCAGAATTCATAATATCGATAATACAGAGCAAACAAATGTGACAAGTTTAATCACAGATCTTAAGTCTGTGTCTGGAATGGAAATTATTAATTAAAAAGTCACGTGACTAGCCCGGGCCCTTAATATACATAAATTTTGTTGATTCGCTTCGGTCACCTTAAGCGGCGACCTACTAAGATTATTTCGGGAACAGGAAAAATTCCGGACGTCGAGTGGCAGCCATCAGTTTGCGCTGAGTCGAAACGGCGGAATTTTACTCCGTACTCTGGAGAGTTTCAACTTTCAACATTATTACCCGGCTGACTCGTCACGCGATAGTCAACGGGTGTTTATATCGAAGCTTGCGAGTTCGCGAGCCGAAAACGCAACAGCAGGATTGTTAAAACGGACCGGATTACCACGCGATACATACGATTTTGAATATATTACCGTGCAAAACATCGCCGGTTTGCCGGCTCGGTGAAATATTCGCCAAGCCATTCAGGGGCTCCAATTATGCCAGACACGTTTCAGTCTTTAGGAGAGAGAGAGGTCCTTAGCCGTTAGCCATGACAGCAGTTCCTCCCGTGGTGCATGAATAGAAAACGACCGTGAGAGCTCTATTGAAATTACGCCCGGTAATTTCGAACTCAAATAGTTGAAGACTTTAACTAGTTACAATTAGCGGGGACCCGGGCTGTTTGTCGGCTAATAGAATTTCCTAATGATAATTAAATATCTCGCGAGCCGTTTTCCGCTGACAACCGCCGTGTGTACTTCACGATTGTTCAAAGTTTCGCGCGTTTCTTTTGTCCGGACGAAATTCGTCGTCTCAACCACCCGACCGGTTCACCTCCACTTCCTTAGATCACGCCGCTGCGCGGAGAACTTATGCGAGTCGCGCGACGGTAAGCCGAATAAATAAACTCTGGGTAAAATGGAAGGAATCGTCCTAAGACATTTCGGTGTTTGTGCAAAATAAAAGTTGTTTCGGCCAATTGCTATTGATAATTTTAAATCATTTGGAAATGGTTCATCTGGCAACACTTCGAAGTGTTTCAACACGCTACCCAAATCATGCTAAGAGACACAAGCAATTCCCCATATGCGTGGAGTGTCAACGCCGAGCGCTAAGCGGGAAATGAAGTTTTATTTTCGGCCGCTGGGAGTTTCGGAAGATAAATGGGGAAAGGAAGAAGCGACGACAGAAGTATGAATTCTTTTGTACAAAGCAAGGAAAAAATGTGTTCGAGATCGTAAAAGACGACCTTCTGCTTTCAAGCCATTCAGATTACCAAGATTTTTATTTAACGGGGGATCTTCTTCTGACAGCTCCAAAACCGAGTGACTTTTATGAATTTTTTTTTCAGAAAACTGCTGGCGGCATGCGAAGAAAGTTTCTCGAGATGGATATGTACATGTTCGAGCTACAAAGAAACATTATTTATTTCTTATTTGCATGTAGCACCTCACAGTCAAACCTCGGTTCAATATCGATCAGATGATTAGTTTTCGAGTCACGCAGATTTAGGAATTTATTCTCATGAATTTATATTATTTCGATAAACGCGTGCAAAGTTTTTAAACTTACCATTTCGTACCGTGTCACGCTAAATATTTTGTAAATTCGTTATTCTCGCGAGTCCGACTGCACAATTTTCACAGCGCATTCCTGAAATGTTGCATTTTCGACTTCAGCGAAAAACCGATTTTTCGAACCTGTTACGCGGGAATCCCCTGAACGGAGTCCGCCATTTCGAAGTAGACTCGATCTCGCGGCCGCGCTCTAAATTCTGAAAAGAACTAGCCCCGATTAGGGTTGCAGCGTGTTTCTCCGCGAAAATAATGGAAATAGGGGTGCAGGTATTAGCGCGGTTTCCGGATTTCCTCTTAAAATCGGTTGTTTAGGACGGTGGATCTGTTTAAGGGTATCGGTGGCCGTGGAGGGGAGGACTTGCGGGATTAGGGGATTGCCGCAAAGCCCTCTGGGCGAGGGAACGAGACAGGCAGTTCAACAATTTCATTAAGAAGTGCTGGACAGAGTCGTGCGCGTTTCTCCCGACGATTCCCCGGGGTGTTTTTAACGACATTAAGCGGGGACAGTTTTTTCGGGAATCTCGTTAACTTTCGATGCGTCTTATCTCTTCGTTTTCCATCGATCGGATCGAACCCCTCTACCCAGAAGCCGCCGACTCAATCTCCATAACCGACAGCCAAGCTCCGGGAACACAACCGTCTATTCCCCAATAGGAGACGATCGCGTATCGCGTTTCGATTTCGCCGAACGAACGAAGAAGGCGTAAAGAAGGTCTCGCGGAATCAGGGGGAGGGTCTTTTTGCCGCGAGATAAACACCATCTACACACCGGTCGAATCGATTTTCCGACGGAGACACGCCGCAGACCGAAACACTTTGCGTGGAACACCGTGCGATGATTGCTCGGCCCGATTCCAGATTTTACCTCGCGAAAATTCGAGAGGACCCGATATTATACAGGGCCGTCGAGATAAATTCGCAATTTTTTCGGTCCCACAAATAAGTATGACAAATATATATATATACACTCTAACGAGCAAAACTGAGTCTACACTATTTGAAGCAACATAACTTTTTAAAAATTAGATCAAATCACTTGAATCTAATTGAGAAGTTAGAAGGATTAGTTTATTAAAGGAGGTGTAAAAAGTTTTTGAAAAAAATTTGAACTGGTCGGAATCGCAAAAGAAATAGTAAAAGTTGGTTTTTTCAGCTTTTTTATCTGAGCCTGTATTGAAAATTTAAAGAATGTATTTGATTCGCTCGAATAAATTATATCTAAAATTTCTCCGATATTGGTTAATTCGTTTACGAGTTATAAACGATCAAAAGTGCGATTTTAAGTCGAAAATCGTGAAAAACGACAATTTTTCCACTTTTAAGCGTTTATAACTTACGAATTAACCAATACCGGTGAAATTTTCGGCATGGATATAATTTATTCAAGCGAATCAAGCACATTTTTTAAATTTTCAATACAGGCTCAGATAAAAAAGC
>CM052119.1:13270222-13314233 GCA_028454245.1 Halictus quadricinctus
GTGTCGTGACGGGAGGAATGAAAACACGATGCTACCGAAATTAAACGTAGAACGTCGCGGGTTGATCGACAGATGTTTGCGCAAACGACAGCGCGTGTACGCAGTGGCTGTGCTTTGTAATTTGTCACACGACGTTGGATCACTTTACTCGTTCCGTTGAATTATTTCTGTATCTACTTGCAAGTACAAGTAATTAAATTGTATGTAACCGAAGTAAAAATGTATTTTCTCTTTGAACCGTCTTGAAAAGTCTAAATTCCTTTAAATTCCTTTGTTTCTTTTCACTTTTGTGTTAGACCTGCTCCTTTTTGTCGCACGTGCATAAAATTCGCAGTCTATCGATAAGTAAAGATTCGAGCGGTGGCCGCCGCGAAATCATCGAGAGCACCTTTGAAACGAAACGGCCTAGGTGCAATCTTTGTAATGCCCCGTCGCAGCCGTTGCTCCTCCAATATTTTTATTCCCCGTAGAAACCGGCGAGCGTCCGCAAACAGAAGGAAGGTGTGGGCGATCCGTTCGATCTCTTTCGGATCGAGAGAGGGCAAGCTGCGCGATATCTCGGTCGCAAACCGCCCGGGGGAGCTGTACACAAGCCGGCTATGCAATTCCAGGATATCTTCGTTACGGTGTACACGATCGGTAGCCGTTCGTGTGGGAGTCGGTGCAGGTGGAGAAAGAGGAGAGAGAGAGAGAGAGAGAAAGTGGTGGCATAGAGGATCACGGTGATAGGTGGATAGAGATGGGGAATAGGAGGGTCCGTCTATTAGTTAGCCGGCAAATGTGCAGCAACGTACCGCGTTAAGGTGCGCAATGTCAGCAGGAGAATGGGAGAGAAAGACCGAGGCATCTTTGCCGGTGAACCGTGGAAGTCATGGCCTCAGACTCACATATGAGAAAGCCGTAGGAACCGGTGAAAAGCAGCCCTGGGTCCGACGTATTCTCGTCCGTGCAGCTAACCGCGCGTTACACGGGCCCGCCCTGTTGGCTCTGCTCCTCGCCGAGCAAGTCAGACAACTTTGGCTACCCGTTAGGCGTTAAGATGATATATGTTATTCGCTTAATTAAGCGCTTGTCCGCGCGCGCTGAACGTCCAAGCTTCACCGAGCGAGCAAACTTCGGCCATGAGAAAGGTAAAGAGGGAGGGTCCGTGGCACCAGTTTCTAACCTCGTAATATCGCGCACACGTCCGACTTTAGGTCCACGCGCCCGGCGACCCTAACCCCTTAACGCACAGTTTTTTTGAAAAAAAACCGGCCAAAAAAATCAATTTTTGATATACTGCGCTTTTGTACCATTAATAAATAAGTGTTATAGCTTACAATCCCATGTAAATGATAAATGTCAATAAAACGATTTTTTTCTTTGCTTTCACATTGTTATTTTCAACTCTCCTTTATATTCCAGTGTGAAAAATTATAGCAGCATAAAATACACCGCCGCTCGAATTATCTCGAATGTGCACAGTTTGGCCTGTTTAGCGCGCTCGAATTAACTCGAGCGTACAAGTTAATGGGTTAAACCAGCCGGTTACCGATGCTTTCCAATTACTGGTAATAACGATGTTCAGGGGACTCATCATCGACCAGGTTCTGAGATACTAACGACAAAACCTCTTTCGTTAATCATTTCATGGTGACTCGTTTCCCGACATACAGTGTGTCCCACGAGCTCTGTCCACAAACAATACGAGGGAATGTTACTTACAGAAGTTGTAGGGTTTCGGAAACTACATAATATAGTATACACGATATTCTTGGAAGTGGGGGCGTTCAGAAGAAATAGAGGTCAACGGTAAATTTCAGGACAAATACACTCTAGTACTTTTACATTCCATTAAAAAA
Organism: Halictus quadricinctus; assembly: GCA_028454245.1. Lineage (NCBI taxonomy): Eukaryota > Metazoa > Arthropoda > Insecta > Hymenoptera > Halictidae > Halictus > Halictus quadricinctus. The sequence continues at coordinate 13,272,064 of CM052119.1, forward strand.
AAAAAAAACAAAGGTGACCTCTATATCTTCTCTACGCCCCCACTTGCAAGAATATCATTTATACTATGTAGTTTCTGAAACCCTACAATTTCTGTAACATTTTCTCGTATTGTTTGAAATAGCCAAGATATTCAGAGCTCGTGGGACACACTGTATTTGTGACGCTTTTCTGATTCAACTGACCGATCTGGAGCACATTTTGCTGTTTAATTGACGATTGACGCAAAATTAAAGGTACATCATAGCTGAAAATTGTCGAAAAGGTAAGTTCTACTCGGAAATGTTAATTTGTCAATTTACCAAGTAACGATCGACGACTGACAGCGTGGAGGATCTTGTTCGTACACTTCCGCACGTGGATAGAAATGATTTCCGGAATCGACGACTCGACTTAACTAACCGGCCGGGAAGTGGTGTTTATGAGGCCCGGTGACGGGGAAGAACGTGCAGCGCCAGAAGCCCTTCCGCCTTAATTAAAAACCGGAGAAGGATGGATTTCAATTAGCGACTTACCGAGAGGCAACCACTCGCCTTAACCGAGCCACTGCGAAATGAAAATTCTGGAAGGATAATGGCGGGGATTCGCCGTTACAAATCACGCCGGAAGTAGGTGCTCTCCACGGCACGGGCAGCGTGTGCCGGTAGGCCCGCTGTTAAATCTGACGTTCGCCCGGTCGGGGATTAAGAAAAGCTTAATATCGGCCCTGCCGTACTTTCGCGGCTAATCCGACCAGCAAATATCCGTTCCGAGAGAGAGAGAAAAAGAGAGAGAGAGAGAGAGAGAGAGAGAGAGGTGTACGATGAGATCCGTGCAACCGATGGTTACATCGTTGTTTAATCTGTTCTTTCGCTGAGCCGTTAAAGAAAAGCCAGCGTAGCCGTTCTATGCAAATGCCAGTGGATGTTAATTGTTTCATTAAGCACGTGCTTAATGCCCGGATGTCCAAGCAGGGCAAACTTCGCTCCGTCGAGTCTCGGGAAAGAGAGACAGAGTTAATTCTCTCCGAGAAGATGAAACGGTCGGAGACAGCAGACGATAGACAACGCGCGGATCGTTCTTGGCGTTCTATGAAAGAAAGACGCCAAAGGGAGAGAATATAAGAGTCCTAATAATTACAGTAAATGAACTAACTTGATAATGACGAAGTAGGTCACCGTACGCTCCCGGAAAGGAACACTGTCCGCAATCAAGGAAACCTGTTACGAGACGAGAGCCTGTACAACTTCTTCCGAGGTGTATTTTCAAAGGATAATATAAAAAAGAAAGAAAAAAAAAACGATGAGGATCGCGGGTGGCTCATTGTGTGCGACAGGCGTTTCCCCGTTATAAGAGGCCGGGGGAGGTTTGATTCGCGAGATTACCCGTTCCCGTAAGACCGGAAGCGAGGGGGAAAATAAAGATCGCGTTAGCCGTTAGTACGGCGTACGTTATTTGTCTAATTAAATGCTCGCTTAAGGGGAAGAAGAAAAAAAAAAAAGAGAAGGAAACCTCGCATTCATCGTCGGCGGCGGTACATTCTCCGTTAGAGGAGCACTGTTTTCCCGGCGAGGAGGATCGTCCGGGATACCTCGGGCCGGATAATTTCTTTCGCGAGCGGAGGCGGCCCGCTTGAAAAAGACCGGGACAGATTTCTATGCCAGTAATTAGTCGAAGTGCTCCGATGATCCAATGAACGATAAGACGGGGAAGCAAACTAAATAGAAACGCCGGGAATGCGCCGTCCCCCTTCCCCAGAGGGGGGAGGAGCTGGCTGAATCTCCTTCTCTACCTCGATTATTCCGTTCCCCGTCCTAATGACCTGTTTTATCAAAAGGAAAGGGGGAAAATCGTTACCGGCGGATGAGGTGTCACGCGTACCCGCCTTAATTAAGCGCTTGTACGTTCCGAACTGCGCGAGATTAAACTTAGCGCGGCGAGATCGTATCGGGGGGCCGTTTCTTCGCGCGAAAACTTGAAAACGTACGGTTATGCGACGAGCATAACCTCCCCGGGCCGGGGATGCGCCGCGCGAATCGCGAAATAAGGGTTTCGACGATTCCCCCGACACTCGACGCTTTAATTAAGAAATACGCTTCGAATTCGTCACGCGCGGGACGATGAAAGTTTTTGTGAGAAAATATTTCTTAGGCGACAACGAAGACTGTAATATTTAAACGGTTTAATTGTACAGAGTCGTCTATAAGAAACTTGTTTATCTCTGTTGGTTTCCGTGCGAGAGCGAATGTCTGCGCACGAATGAAACGCGCATCGATGTGAAATGAAATTTAGTATAATTTTATGAAACTCTAGAAGATCAATGCGGTGAGATCAATTTACGATATGCTTTTTCATCTTTTAAGATATCACTGCACAATTGGTTTTCAGATTTATTTTGTACTCGACAAGACCGACTAGAGTAACACGAATTGTCCGAGTAATGAAAATAATGTCTATCGCAATAGCGATTGATGGAATTGACAGATGATTACAAACAATGAAATACAACTGTACGGTGTAAACGTGTTCCTCGATGTTTCCCCTAAAATAATGGAATCATCCATCAGTTTGTACAATCGAACAGTACTAAAATTCCGTCGGATCGAGTTTTAGCCGATCCGTAGCTCCCAGATATCGAGTTTCAGAAACCGGAAGTTGTTGGTATCGTGTTATACGACCCGGAACTCGCCATTATCGAGCCTCACGGCGTTGGGATTCGTAATACTACAGAGAATAATTGGGAATCACTGTTTCGAAGATCAGAAACACGAGTGTCTCTAAATTTCGAGTAAAATATGTGATTATTAACTTTCCTCAAGAATTCGAAAAATTGGCACTTTCCTTCGACGCTCAGTAAAATGGACAAAAAACGTCATGGATCAAGTTCCAAGTGGTTGTCGTGAAGGGGGAAAAAAATTGTTCAATGTATTGAGCGACGTTTATAGCATTTTGAAGATAAACACGTGTGTTTAATTCCTCTCCTAGTATGGCGGCTGTACCATACAAAATCTTGGCCTTGCAAGAAAACGAACGATGGACTGAATATCAATAATTTCGGAAAATCATTTTGCTAATACTTTTTAGCACTTTTTCCACTCTGCGTGTCAGCGATCGTTTTGCAAAGATGAGAAAAATTGAATTGTGTATTTCGACGGTATAGCCAGTAAATAAATTGCATCGCAGGGGTACAAAGTCGCGAGTGACGCTGAATAGATTTTCAGTATCCAATTAAAGTACTGTTCCATCAGTCTGCTGGTCTCAAAGGGCTTCTAAATGGGAACGGCACGCGATCGGTGGAAGGTATCCCGATTGACCTTTCGATTTTGCGGTCCGGTTCGAGCTATCGATGAATGGAAGTTAATCATAGGGCCTTGAGCATTTCGTCGTGGCTGGGGCCGCGAGCAAGTTCCGAGGCGGACTGCGGCGGATTATAACGGGGACGAAACGGGCGTAAAGCACATCCCCTCGAGCGGCTCTTAGGATAGGCGATGTGGATTTATTTTAAAGGGTCGCTTTTGTAAATGACGAGTGTTGTTGCTCGCGGCGGAAAGCCGAGGTAGTCGAGTACGGAAGGGTGGCGTTGGTCGAGGGTCGAAAAAGCAGCTTTCTCACTCCAAAAAACCGTCCCTCCCTGCAGTCCTTGCAGATTTAGCCGGGACTGTGTCGCATAAACGAAGTTGTTTTTCCGTGGGAGTCGTGCGCCGCGTGAAATGTTCAACGGTACAAGAAAGAAAAAAAAAGAAAAATAGAAGAATAGAGAAAAAAGCATAAAACCAGTTTTCCCGTTTGAATTAAAAAATTCATCAGAACCAGGAGCCGCGATAAATTAGAAAATTTATTTAACATCGAACCGTTCCACCGGCGTCGAATTTAACGGCAAAAAGTGTTTCCCTTTAAAAATTGTGGCCAGATAAATCGCGCGCAACCGACCCTGCCGCGAAAAACACGGCCGAAATTATCGCCCCGCAGAAAAATCAACGAGAACAAGACCCACTTTACGAACTGTATCGTCAAACTTGTCACGTAGCATCGTAATTATGGGCTTGACCCGCGGTCGATTCGATCGATCCAATCTTTGAGATGATTGATTTAATAGCCCGGGACACGAAAACGGATAGAGGATGCAATAACCTAATGCCGAAATACTAATGTCCGTTGATAACACCGATTAAGAGTCTATCGGAGGGTAAGAGGTCGGATCAAACCAAGACTTAGTGATTCGACTCTTAGTGGCCATATTACGCTCGAATTACGGTGCGCCTAACGGTACACGAGACTGTGCTCGTTAACGCGTTCTAACTTAAAATCATTTTTAGAAATTCCGGTCAGCGTTTCTGCATCTTCCCCGGTCACTGCTCCGTTCGTTTACCCATATAAAAATATGTTCTTAACACATCTTGCCCGGGCACTTTGCTGCCAAAGTCTTTCCGTGTTGCATTCATTCTTGCAATCTTGCAGTTTAGTATTTTTGCAACGCATGTCTATCCGATTTTATTGTGAAAACATCACAAAAACCCATCGATAACAATTATCCATCAATAATCAAGATGTGAAATCCGCACAAAGCGACTTCAGTTAGTGTTAACAGTGTAAAAACGTAAGTAAATTCGTATTTCGGAATAAATTGTTCGTACAATTTTAAAGCTCGAATTTCGGTTTACAGATTTTAACATATTTCTTCGAACTTTTAACAGACCTCTACTGATTTTATATCAGACGCAGTTAATAAATCAACCTGTCTACTAGAAAGTTGGAATTTATGTGAAACCTAAGATGGTCTCAACCAGGGCAAGGAGGTCGAAACTTTTCGCCGGCGAGCTATTTGTTTCTCGATTCGTCGTAACAGCTGATCAACGATATTCTTGCGCTGGAAAGTATGCTTCGTCATTACTAGGGAAAGCCGCTCGAGACCGAAGTTCTCCGGTCTGTCGAAACCGTGCGCATTTTGCCTCGCGTTTTCGAGCGGCAGCGAGATATTGCGGAGTTGCAAAGCCCTTGCAGCGGGTCCGTAGAACTCCGTTCGAAATTTTCGGATCGGCGAAATACACGAGCGACAGCGTAGCGAACATTCAGACTCGGTCCCAGCAGCGATGGCGGCTCGCGACTATCGCGCTCACATCTTTCCGACGAGGACAATACACGGTGCGCAGACAGGCGTTAACGTCGTTACGCCGGCTTACGGGGAGCGAGCCCCGGTTTCCTGAGAAATGACAGGGAACATTTGCTTAACTCATTTCGTAAGGCGATGAGCCGAGCAGTCGGTTCAGCAAAGAGTTGAGCAAACCCGACGAGGGAGCTATGAGTGCTGGCGCGAGAGCAGGCGATGCGAAACGTCCGCTCGAGTTTCTCGCAAAAACATCCGTCACCAGGCCCCGCTTTATTTTCCATTCGCAAAGGGAACCGAGGCTCGTCGTTGACGCGGCGCTTCTCGTCTCCTCGTGCGATACGCGAATTTCATGCTAATGAAGCTGTTGCGTTCGCGTCCGTTTACGTTGCCGCGCTATTTGTTCTCGCGCAGCCCCGGGTATATAATTATACGTCCGGGCCACTCTTTCTCTCTCTCGAAACCACGCTGAATTTCGCGTAAGTTTCCACGGAAATCCAGGGAAATGTAACTCGGGAAAAGTTAACGTCTGCCAAGCCGGTAAGCAGGCCCGTCCTCTCGCGGATGACGAATATGGCAGAATCGTGTCGGTCCGCGGCCGTTTATATTGATCCAACCGTCCGGACAGTTGTAATGAAGAAGAAAGAACCAACTGGATATTCCGTGGGAAAATATTCGCCGTGAACATCCTTCCCCGTGCCTTCGAGACGTCTGTAATAATTTATAATTAAATTCTAATCCCCTGGAATAAGAGCGTCCTTTCAAGTATCGATAAACCTGTTTAACTTTTCTTCCGCTTCTCTCGTTTCCGTCTGCTTCGACGTGCAGATGTAAAAAGAGGTTATAAAACGATAGTAAGACTTCTTTGCGTGACAACGCGGTACTATTTTCAACTGAGTTTAAAAATAATATCGATCGAAACTTAGACCCTTCACGTACCAACTGAATTAACTTCGACGTCATCAAATGTGTTATGGAACTAATTTAACTTCAAGCAGATGTGTGTACCCGTGATGGTAATAAGTAGGTCGCTGTTGGCACGAGAAACAACAACGTATCAAGCACGTCTTTGTGTGTCAAGAAGCTAAGGCAAAATCAACGAATTAACTATTTAAAAAAAAAAAAACAAACAACGATTTAATTGTTCTTCCCGTTTAAAATACCGTCGCTTTACGGGATTTTTGTTTGAACGTCATAAATGCGCGATTTCAGCCGATCCGATAATTTCATGGAGTATTTGCCCCGTAAGTAATCGTTCGTTCTTCAAATAATCACAGCAATTCTTTACGGCGGATTAAACAAGCTTCCATTAGACCTGAATCGCCGACGATGACGTAGAGAACGAGTACGAAATTAATTATTGAACGAAGTAATTATCCTGCAGTCGTAGCGTGAAACGCGCGGGCAAAGATTTAAATTGAAATTTACAAGCGACAGGATCGGCTCGCTCGGGACCGTTTCTCGCTTCGAGCACGACTACCGACGGTAAAAGCCCGAAACGATTGTGAAAATATTTTCTTTGGCTTTCGATTTACGAGGGGGGATCGAATAAATCCTCGAATCTCGATCGGCGTATAATCTAATACAAGCGTTAATCTCCGCGAAAGCGTGGCTATTATAAGATGTTCGAGGGTGGGCGTTTGTAACGCAAACAAAAACAGCTCGGCAGCTACCCCTTCGGTGTCTCCAGCGCAACAAACACGGATAATCCATGGACACGGCAGCTGTTCCTGTTTTTTCAAACGATCCTCCCGGAACCTACAATAAAATATGCCCGCCACGTGGCAAAGAAACTCGATTCCGGGCCGACGAGCCGCTCGCTTTTGAGCGGCCGTACCGAGAGATTTATGGAAACTGCCCGAAAGAAACAGTAAGACGATTCCCTCCTTCTTGCTGCCTTTTCCGGCGCGACTTCGCCGAAACTCGAATGTTATCGTTCCCCCGATAGACGGAGAGATAGGTAGAGGGAGAGAGAAACGGAGAGAAAGCGAAAGCCGCGTGTGCCATGCTCGATTAACGTCGACAAGCCCGAATCAACCGAAGAAGACGGGAGAGACAGCAAGACGAAAACGATATCCTCTTCGCGCACAGGCAAAGGCACACAGCAGCCTCGTCGACATTAAAAGACGGTCCCCGGTGAATTAATTCGAATTATTTTGATCGAGTACTTCCTTCTCCCGAGCGTCAGTTAGTTTTCGTGGCTGTCGAGTAATTACGGCCCGCAGCCATTTTGATGGACAACCGGCCATGGCATTTACATTCCATCGTTTAGACAATACTCGGCGCACCGTATAATTTCATCTAGCCCTCCGCGAGCCGACCGAAAGATACCGATCTCTCTTTTCCCCTCTCTCTCTCTCTGTCTGTCTTTCTCGGGATTGATATATGTGCACGGTGCGTCGAACCCTTTCATTTCGAATTCGACCCGGCATTAGGGGACGGGGGCCCGTTTTTGCGCAACAAAGTGAAGAAATTAAATGGGTCCTCTTAAACGGTGCAATTAGGCAATTAGACGGAATACTATCTTTCACCGGTCTAATCATAACCATAACGGCGAACGATCCGCCGACGAAATACGCTCGAACGTGCGCTCGTCATTCGGTGATTATGGGTTTTCGACGTACCTCGGCCCGTTTTTGGCGGAAATCCACCGCATGCGCGCGAGCTCGGACTTTTTACGTTGGCATTAGCGGTCACACGCAATCCGAATATTAGAAAATTGAAAGAAGTTATTCGCGTGGTCGTAATGCCTGGGAACTGCTAAGTATAGCCGTGTTTTAAATGCTTCAGCCGAAGAACCTGGTCTGCGGCGTCATCGTCGGACCGTTCTCTGGAGTATACTAATTTTGGAAATTAAACGGTATCTCTACCAGCTCGTGCGGTTCTCGGAGAAATTTCGTTTAGTAGATAGCGAGCCTTGCGGATGCGAGGACCATTAATCATCTATGCGGCGGTCGATTACTTAATTCGGTATCAATTTTCAATATTAAGTCGCGAGTGCGACATAATTGTGATTCTCATAAAAGTTATACGAAGAAAGTAAATTTTGCTAGAGGAAGTAATAGAAATTTTCTTCGATTTACTTCTTACTCTTCTTTAGATAATTCTTAGTGAAAGTATCAGACATTTTAGCTCGCCAGATTTTATTCCATCGAGAAAAAGCTTTCATTTTACGGAATGTTTGAGGCGGCTGGGTTGCCAGTGAACGTGTCAGGGTAGCCTGCGTTCATTCATGCCTAAAAGGGATCTATTTAACATGCCCACAATTCCTCGGTTGTTGGCAAGCATTCGAGCATCCCGTGGTAATAGAGACGCGTTCCGAAGAACGGGGGCCCCCGGGTTTTTCCCTCAATCCCTTCGTTTTCCGGTGCTCATGACCAAGCGACAACAAATCTATTAAAAGTTCGTCGAGCAGAACGACTCGGTTGGTTATTGTCCGCGGGCAGCAGCAAGGAAGGTATCCATCTTTGCCTGCGATCCCGGTGGCTGTTCGAAAGGAGGATCGCGGTGGCGCGTATTTTCAAAACGGATGGCCACAAAAGAGCAAACCGAAGCCACCGAGGATGCTTAAGTGTCGCTAAAAGCGGTCGGGATCGCTTCGGAAATAGGACCTCCTCGGTGTGGGATCCTCTCGTTGCAGGTATACCGTGTGCCCGGCGGCAAGAAAACGTCATTTGAACCGTGCCATTGTCAATTTCCATTCACAGCGGGGACAGCTGAAGGAGCGGGACCAAAACATTGAGACATATCCCGTTGTTGTCGCTGTCAACCGGCGACCCTCCCCTTTTTCGGACATTATTACAAAAATATTTGAAACTGCTCGGCTGCCTGTGAGGACGTATCCTGCGCGGTCCATTGTGTCGATTCGCGCAACGCGTTCAAACCGATGCCAACTGAGAATCGATGGCAAGAGAGTGAGAGAGCGGAGCTGAGCACGACAGACTGAATACAGAAAGAGGATAAAGAGAGTGAGAGAGAGAGAGAGATGGATCGGGACTCTCTGCGAGGGACTCGGCTGGAGATTTCATGTAATTTCAACTCACGTGGCGCCCAGGTATCCCGAAGCAGAAAAATATTTGGAACACCTGCACGGCCGGGCGATCATCGATGGATCGCTCGGCTGTGAGACGATATCGGGCCGGATAGATTGGTTAATCTGGATGTATCGCTAGTCCGGGCCCGTGAAAATTTCATTTCCACCGGCATCGATAACCGCCAGTCAATAATTGTTGCCGCTCTGCATCCGTCGTTTCGACGGCCGGCGTAATTGTATTTACGACTGATTGCAAATGAGAGGATTAAAAATGAAACTGTGACTAGGGTTTCGCCCCGGGAATCGGATCGGCCCGGAATCACGGTTAATCGGTACAATTTTATATTGCAGTTTTTCGGGCGAGGCGCCGCCGCGCCACGGTCATTGAAAATATTTAAACGACGCCGCTGGTTTTTCTCTGACGCAGCGAACCGACCGGGGCGATTTTGTAAATAAATCGACGGTAACGTTAATAGGATCGCGAAATTACGGGGGCGCGATATTATTTCAAAGCTCGCGTTGATATTCACCGACGAGGCGGTCCGTGAAATTTCATTTAACGCGGAGCTTTGTGGGAAAATATCTGCGAAACGTTTTTCCATTTATCGCACCCGCCCCGAAAAAATTATAATTATATACGTTTTTCCTGTTGCGATTCTTCCCCGGATAATGTACTTTATTATGCATTGTTATCGCCGACGTTTCAACGGGCTCTTACTCGTATGCCATCGTTAGCGATGCAGCAATCCTAATAGCGTGTTTGCATTACAATAATCTTCTGCGTCTTCTGTATTACTATCAGAAAATTTAGTAAAAATCACTGTCCATGCAGCAAACCTAAAAGTCTCATTTTACTCGACTTTTGATGTTGCTCTGAAGTCTATACATTCTTCATTTCTGCAAAAATCTATACTAATCAATCCTCACCAATAGCTGACATAGCAAAATAAAAATATTCTGCAGCAACTCTAAGAAACACAAACCAAATAGGAATTTCTCTCCAGCTTTAGTGATTCTAATGCGCAGAAAATAATGTATCGATATTCTTAAGTTTCTTTGATGTTTCTGTCATTTTAACTGGTGTAAAACAAGAGTGTGTAAAATTTCTAAATTGATCTGTGTTTGTCAGCTTCGTTTTGATAAATACAGATCTCGAAGCGGGCAAGGTTTCTCTGTGTTATTTGTTAAAAATTGTTAGCGTTTCCGTAGCGAGCGAATATACTGTGCCCGTTGTTTGCACGGAGTATTCCACGGTGCAGAATGTTTTTAAATATTGCCGAGTGGTGTAAATTCGTCAAAAGTCCCGGGAATATTTGCAAGAGACATGCGTTGACGTTTTACATCGCGTACGTGGAGGAGAAATTCGTGCAACGGGAGCCCGTGTTTTCCAAGGTTGATGCCTACCTTACGATTTCCTCTTGCTCCCTTGCAAGATCAGAGCTGTCTCACCGCGGGGGATCACGTAACGCTGCAGGTGTGCCAAACATTTTTCAGGAAACGTGAGCCGCCCGTGAGTCGAAATTATACGAAATCTCCAGCGGTGAAACGTCCCTTCTGTAAATTCAGACCTTCTCTTTCGCGTCACCCTCTTAAACTCTCATGCCAGTTCTGCAGACACGTCTTTGTTACGAAACTTACGTCTTTATACGAATAGGGCGACGGGGCTTGAATATATTACGCAAGATACTTCCAATTAAGGGAAATATATCACTCGGGCCCTGCCACTTTTCTTCCCTGCTCCCGAGAAATATTCCAAATTCAATGGATTTTGCCCTCGAATTCAATTACAGTCGCTTCTCTTTTCGTTACGAACGCGGCGGAGCAACCCCTCGTACCACTGTGCGAAAGTAATGCGTTCGAAATGACTATTTAAATTTCAAAAGTGTAGAAAAACATTCTTCTTAATTTAACACAGTTGTTTTCAAAATATTTCTTCTCTGGCGGCTAAAATGATAATTGCATTGTGCTGTGATTTTTTCAGAACAAACACCCGAGCTATATCAATTGTCATATTTATACTGTGGATTTTATCCGTTTAAAAACGAGTTGAACGCGTTGCCATATGAAAATGATAAGATCGTATTTATTTGGTACAATTTTTAGCATAAAAAATGAGTTTGGTTAAGAGAATTTATGCGATATTTTACAATGAACGCATCCTGATTATTTCAGTAACTTTAGGAATCAGTGGTAAGTTTAGTGTTAAAGAATTTAAAGATACCGTTACATTACTTTTAGCACGTCCAGATTATTAAGAAAAGATATACATCCTTTATCATGCAATTGAGGAATACCATTTTTATCTATCATCGTCAGACTTCTGCGACTTAGCTGATCGCTTTAGCTGATCGCTTATGGTTCTAAATGGGTCGCGGAGACGTGCACGGCTGCGATAGACAGTTGTTGGCCGATCAGACTAGTATTGACAAGGATTCAATCGGTCAGCATTCGGCGAGGGAACTCGGTCGAAGTTGAGGATCCTCCATTTAACTAATGAAATTTCGTGTACGTACACGGTCTCCGGGGGCAAGGAAGATGGACTCCTTGATGCGCGTAAATGTTCGCAAATTTAGTTCGCGTCTTCTTGACTCCTGCAAGTGGCCGAGTTACCGTGTATACAGCGCGTCACAATTTGCATCGAGGGTGCTCGGCCCGATAAACTAGCCCGCAATTTCATGCATACGTCATCAGGAAACCGGGGGGGAATACGAACCGTCGCGTCGACGACGACGAACGTCAGGTTCGACGTATGCACGTCGACGCGGCTCGATCGCCGCCAAATTCCACGGAAATTCTGCTGTCGTTTCGCGCCTCCGCCGAATGCTCTGCGGATTTCACCTCGAAGACGGAGCCGTCTTCGGCTGCCGGGAATTATGTGTCGATCGTCGACGCCCTGCCGTGGAAATCCGTATTGCATCGCGGCCAAGCCGCCCGCCATCGCTGCCAAATTGTCGCGAACAGATCTCTCGGAAATTACGCGAACGCTAAAACATTTCTGAATTTTTCGTCACCCCTGCTGTGCACCGCTTCAAGTCCTTATTTCGATAATGCGTCATCAAATACAGTAGTGCTCGGCTCAATTGACGCGAGTCAGACTCTTCTCCCACAATTCACTTGTCGGTGCCTTGTGCTCGTGAAGCTACCTCAGCAGACAAGTTTAACACATCAGCACAAAGTAAAGAAAGGAGACAAGAAAACATGTCCTACTCGAACTGATGCACATTTAACCGATCACTACCGTAGTATGGCCTGTCCGATGTGTGTCATATAAAAAGATTTCAGAAATGAAGATGAATTTTTTAAATATTGTTTAGACAAATAATTTTATACATGGGTTATTCATTTATTCATTATATTCTTCCGTTGTTGGATATTTTTGACGCATCACGGTCATCGAGTAACAAAATATTGTCTAATGTTAACTGTTGTAGGGAATAGTCGATCCCTATGTTACCGATCGAGGATGTATAGATGTGTGAGGTGTGGTTAGATCGCAAAGCGAACGAACTGCGATGTGACACACGTACTGCGATGTGAACGAACGTACTGTGATGTATAGTCTTCTGTATTGTGTGGTTGTGGTTTTGATACGAAAGAAATTAATTAATACAGTGTGTTAAGAAAGTCACGTGTTAACAGGTTGTTTTATTCCTCCGAGAAGCGATAACAGAAGCGAAGCAAAGTTAGCTATTTATTAGCCGAGGTGAGTGATTTTGTTATTCGTTTAACAGAGTTCTATCCAATTACTAGGTTAATCTATCCAAACACTGTAGAATGTTCATTTTTCACCTGACTACGTTGTAAGCTGTGTGTATTCCTTTAAAACATCAAATCACGAATCATTGTCGAATTGAAATGAAAAAGAAATAAGAATGAAATATTCGAGAACCTTCTGTGCACCTACGAACCTGTAACGATGGCAATGAACATGATTCTATTGTTATATTGTCACATTTTGCTTCGGTATTAATATATCCTAGTCGAACAGAAGATGGTCTAACCTGTAAGAGACAATGCGAATATGCTGAATGTTCTCTCCATCGATCGCCCTAATTCAGGACTCTATTTGTCGCTCTGTTTCGATAGTTTAGGTCTGGTCCTTCCGTATTGTTCGTGGACAAAAGTTGTTCCACATTGCTTGCGGTCAAGCCGGCGCTGCTATATGCCCGTGAACAATCCTAACGATCGTGAACAGCTTTAACAGCTTCCAATCTCCCTGTTTGTAAGCTGGCTTAAATCGTAGGTGATTATGACCGCTAAGCGACGGATGCCACAACGCTCAGTTTATCCCTTCTTGGAATTGAAAACGCGACATCAAAGCAACCTTATCGGGGATTATCGTTTATTTTGTATGTCGACAAACTTCTACCGGTGAACAACCGATTCATGAAACACTGAATTTGTATTGCTTTTGCTCAGAGCTGGCCATTTTCAAGAACTTCATACTTCACGCTCACAAACCTTCACAAGGCCGCCACTGTAATTCTAAAACGCAGAAATATTATTACTTTCGATTAGAATTTGCCAATTTCAAGAATTCCTGTCCCTTGCAAGGAATTTACTTCTAAATTCAAATTTTTTCTCCAGCAATACTGGGTTTTTGCGAATTACTTATAAGATTTATATGATTTATAATAATTTCGTAAATAATCAACAGATTCGCAACGAAAGGGCTAAAAGTCAATTTGTGCACCCAACATTTCCAAAATAACAAATCTTACGGTACATATTTCCTAGAATCATCTTGTGTCGCCGCGACAGTGCCGTTTTGGGCCAAATAAACGGCGAAATATAAAAATTTTAGGCTAAAGTGATAAAAGAGTGGTTCAGAGGGAACTTTCACCAGCGGCGGCGAGCATGTAAAATGATCGTCGAGCATGAATCGCTAAACGAAACGCGGCGACGGTAAAATGTCTGAACAAAGAACGCGAGTCTAAACAAAACGGTCGTACTAGAAAGCTGCATATGAGCATCGACCTAACTGCGAAGGGTAGAACTGCAGCGAGGAGAAGCGATTCTACACCCCGTTTGCAGACAATGCGGTTGGTTGACGCTTAGGTGAACGGTGGCGCGCAGTTCAGGGTAAATGTAACCGGTGATAGCTTGAACAGAAAACAAGCAAACCGCGTGCGTTGAACGTCCTCTCGACGAACGGGCGGAATTTTCTCCGGGCCGCGTTTCCCGTTCGTTTTGTTGTTCCGAGGTGCTCGTGCACGTCAACCCCTAAGCGACGCTACGGCGGCTCCTAACAAGTTTTAACGCAGTATCGAGGTCCGTAAATAATTAAGTCGGAGCCGCGTGTAACCAGATCTGTCGTTGGGCAGAACGATAATTAATTCAGACACTAAACGTTATAAACGGCGCCGCGTTTTAGCGGGTTTCGTTCTATGAATTCTTACTCGGCCCCGGAGTACACTGGTCGACAATAAATAAGAGCTCGAAACCGCTTTCGAAGAAAACGACTTGTAAGACGTTGAGAGACAATTGTAGAAAATGGTGGAATTTTGCGATCATCTTTAATTCTTGCCCACTAGTATAGACACACCTGAGAGCAGGTCGTATCAATTTTCAATAGAATCCACGATGGTGCTTCCTCTCTCCGAAAAATCTCGTTCTACCTCCGTTCGGTCGCAGCAGGCTGCGCAACGTCCCCCCGTTGAATCTTCATTGTGCCGCGGGATTCGATGTGAAAAGGTGGAAAATGAAAAACGACGTCGTGAAGGTGGGAGTCTCTGTGTTCCTCGGGCGTCGGACTGATGGGACCCCGAGCCACCTTAAAAGCCGTTAAATACCGCGCTGGAATCGCCTTTATGACCGCCAATGATTCAGTATTTACGCACAATGCCCGAGGAAATGCCTGGACCCCACCCGTTGCCGGTGCACGGTAGGAGGTCTAAGAACTTTTCCTTCCTACGCAGCCCCGGAACCCTCGACCTCGTCTTGCTTGCGTGCCTTCCACGTGAAAGCGCGTTTCCGCGCGTGACTTTTCCGCATCCATGGTAGAGAACACATGTTCTTCTCGGACACGCTGTTTTCCAGCTCATTCTCCGTCCTGACCTTGACTAATTGGTGAGAGCAGCGTACCCGGCATGCTCCTCCGCGAAGGGTGGGTCGTGTAAGGCGTTGTTATTAATTTTTTAGTCTATTCAGACCCGTGCCCCCATTGCCCCTTTCAAGCTTTTTAATGCCGGCGCGGTATTATCCGAGAATAAATGCTTGGAAGCTGTCTCTCTCTCTCTCTCTCATTCATCGCTTAAGTACGCGTTCAACAGAAATATATATGTAACGGACTCGCACGAAGTGGAAGGAGCGTATTGAAACACAGTTTTTCTAGTTAGAACGGCAGCATTATTAATTACAGACAACCTCGTTAAGACTTTAATAGGTCAGCTTTTAATTGCCGGCCGGGTATTAACGAGTCGAGCCTATGCCTGCTGGAAATTAATATGTAAATTTCGAGTCACTTGTAGGTACTCTCCCTCGTCCCTCCGATGTACTCGGCGACGAGCAATGCTCGGCTCGTTACCAGGCCACTGAAACGTGCTACGAGGAAATTATAATAAGCGCATCTAATTCTATTCGTACTTTGAGAATACTGGTTAACACTGCTGAATCGTGCGCGGTTGCTTTGTCTTTGGTATCAAAGCAGAGTCTCCTGGAATAGGGGCTGCGGATCCGCAGTGCTTACAGCGTATGAAAATCGTAATAGAATACAGACTTGTTTTATCCTTCATTCGGTAAAAGCATTTGTAAAACTGGGAACATGCTCCCGTTCCGTTTACGTTTACCCGTAAATTTGCGTAACGACATTTTGGTAAATGGAACGTCGCGCCGTTTTCTGGAAATTGAATTCGCCGAATATTTCTGGGCCGGAAGAAAATTGCGGTCCGTATCGTTTAATCAATGAAATAAACGCGTTCAATCCCGGCCGCGAACGTTCGGCATTTTATTCGGCGCCAGAACGAAACACGCAAACATTAACGCGAACAGTCTCGTGCTCGTAACGACCACAACACGCGTCACTAAGAACGCAGAATTCGTCGAGTTCTCCTCGAATTACCTCCTCGACGCGGCACAATATTCTGCGGTGTGCGATTACGAGCCGGCATTTCAATTGAAGTTCCTCGTTGGGAACAACCATGGTCTCGAGTGACCTTATTCCCTAACAAGTTTGTTGAAATGTCGCCGCTTTCGTCGTTTCTCGGCCAGCTTAGAATCGTTCGTTAGTTCGTTCCTTTGCCTTTGGATACCGTGAAAAAAAAAAGCTGACTCGCAGCTCGGAATAGGATCTTAATTCCCTTGAACGGTTCATCACGGAACGCCCGACCGTTGCAGAATCCTGCAATTTTCAGAAAGATAATATTTCCGGCCGGAACATCTTTAATTACCGGCCGGATCTTAAATCGACAATTCTAGTTAAACTCAAACAAGAAAGACCCAATTGTTCGGCGAACCTTAATCACGCCACGTTTCACACCGATGCTTCTTATGGCGGCATTCTTTAAACGTTCATCCTAATTTTAGGGCGGTATTGAAACACCTGATCTAATGGATTCTGCTAAATAATCATGAAATACCGGTAATCATTTTACATGGCACCTGTGGAATTGTTTCGTTGCTTTTTTTTTTATAGTGTTCGGAGCTTATTTACCTGGATAAAAGTGTTTAATGTTGTACAAGAACTTCTCCGTAGATAGTACAAAAACTTACTTTTAAAAACTCAGAGGGACATTGAACAATTCTTTCGTACTCTTACATAGATCTCTTCAAACATGACTTAACCCTGTGTTATTTTCTTCACGACTACACTAATCAGCATAGCCTGTAAATTGATTTCCACCGCTCTTTGTCGATTTAATGAAATCGTTAGAATTTAACCCCTTCAATTGTCTAAGCTTCGTTAAATTACATTGCGGCGGTCAATGGAAGCTCGGCAACGTTCTGTTGTTCGCGGGACGAGAAAGCTCGAATTGCCGGGTAAACACGGCCGACTGTCCATTATGAAAATAAAGCGCGTTAATTGTTCGTCAAGCGTCGTGTTTCCGTTCCAGCGGGACGAACGTTGGTAACCGATCCGCTAAACGGCGCGACCCCGAAGCGTTATCTTTGATCTTCAAGTACGCAGGAGGGGGGAGGGGGGGAGCGTTTGTCTCGTCGAACGTCCATTAAACAGCTCCCGATCCGGAAGCCGTTCGCGTGCCGAAGAAAAATGCGTGAACAGGTGCGAAATACGAGGACTGACAACATATGCCGCGTCATAACTCTCGCGAGCAAGAGTAATGTCCGCGTCGCTCATAAAGCACGCGAGGCTTTGTCAGTGTATCGAGCTACTCGTCGTTTGGTCGGCCTCCCGGCCGGGCGCGTGTTCCCGGATGAAAAAGGAAGGATTCGGGAAGCCTGGAACCGATTCGTGCAGCCGATATTTTATCGCCTCCCGTGTCATCGGAGACCATTGTAGGCCGCCTTATGTGAACCTCGAACCCATAGTTCAGCCGATGACATTTCAATAAACCCGTTAGGGAATAAGGTCAGCCGAAAAGACCGCTGTCTTGCGGTTTACGGTGGATCCTCCGGCTAATACTCTCGGTTCCCTGGGCCTCAATCAAATAAATTCCTAGCCGATAAAAGTCCCAGAACTATTCCCACTGCCGCGGGATATACCCCGCGAGGAGCCAAGAAGCTCGAGACCTCGTAAGGTCGAATGGTATCTCCTGTCCGATATTTGTCCGTGGCTAGACCCGTGTTTTGGACATGTATCGAGTAAACACTTAATTCGCTCAGAAACTGAACGTGGCATTAACACTCAAAACGCGAAGGAAACTGACCGATACATAGCTTCAAGAGACTTGAACTTCCTTATTTAGGAAATAAAATCAGATATAAGTATTTGCTTACGAAAAGATTGGGTTTTAACCTATTTCGTGACGTGAAAACTTTTGAATTAATCTCACCTATCCCGTAAAACCATTATGCGACGTTACAAAAGAACGTGTCCCGCACGTTCCAGAAAATGGAAGACCGTTCTGATCGTTATGAGGGAAAAATTGCGGCGACGTTTGAGAACACGTTCCGTCTGTAGCTGGATCACCGCCAATCCTCCATTGCGCATTATTTCCGGACTAATTCGCCGCACTTCATGCACCAAGGTTACCGAGACCACCTTCCCCTTTATTCCTGATTCTGTTCTCCCTTTCTCTCTCCAGTATCCTTTAGTTTTTCTTTCTGTGAACTCGCGGCCTCGACAGCGAAATGAAAAAATCACCTCGATCCGCGACCTCTTGCCGGTTCTCGATTTATACCGGCGAAAAGCCGGCGCACAGTTTGCGCGCCACGGCTACCCGCTTATAATTAACGCCGAGGATGCAAACTGTACTTACGAACGATTAATTAAACCGCACACGGTTTGCTCGCCCCTGGGACTCGTAAGCGCCACGGCCACATTGTAATGAAATTGTGTTCCGATGATAAAGATACAGCAGCAGTTGCTTAACCCGCTGTTTCTCGCTGCGGTGCTCTCCTTTCATAGATTATCGGCTCGGTGCTTTGTCCCTCGGCGTGCATCGCATACCGAATATTCGGATCGGCTATCCTGTACACGACCGATCGATGCCTAGAGTCAGGACTAAATTAACTGGACGTCCCAAGTCTCTCGACGGATGGCCCCGACCAATTGTTTCACCGTGTGTTTCACTGCTTTTTTCCCGAATTTCCGCTTTAGATCAATGAAATAACTATAACTCATTGTTAAAAACTATACACTTTTCGCGCAGATGACAGCACGCCTCCAATCTAAATTTCCAGCCTTCTTCAAAGCAATGATTTATTTGTTTAAAAAAGTAAACGTTTTGAGAACTTTTTAGTGCTCCAGAAGAATCAACCGTTAATCCTTCAAAATTTCAGGATTTTCAAAATCCTCGAACCTTGTTAAATTTTTCTCTTGTTATGTCCACAAAAATATAAGTTTGACAAAAATACGAAGCATGGTAACCGTATTTCCATGAAGCGAATAATGGTTAAAAGTATTGAATATCGGCAAGAAGACTCGACCACGCGTGTAACTTAGGCAAATGCTCATAAATAGACATGTTAGAGGAGGAGATTCTCATTCTGTGGAGGGTTTGTGGGTCCACAGGACCTCCGGGGTTCCCATGGCCCGTGATCCCGGGGATCCTTCGGGCTTTCAACGTCGGTAGGGTTTCCCCAAACACATCCGGTCTGCCTCCCATGGCTACTTCCAGCAATCGACCTCCCATTTTGACCATCGTAATCACTGAAAACCCCTGGAGTCCTTTTAAGATGCCTTTGTGACTCCCTCGTGAGTTTCCAGCAACAACAAAAAATTCGTTTCGCTACGGAAAACATATCCATATTCTCTGAATAGCGCAGGCTCGAGTCGACGGATCTATTTCTGGGAGACTGAATCGCAATGGTAGCGTTTGCACGTTTCCTCTTATCAGTTGTCCAAATGTCCCAGAACTCGTGACGAGACGTTAATATTCGGTTTTGCAGTGCTACTTCTGCCGCCATAGTGTTCGCGCTGCTGTGTTAACGATGGAGTTGTAAACGGCTTAACGATGCTCTTCTCGTGGAAGTTTCTATTAACCTTACGTCACCGGGATACACCGGAATGCTACAAAGAACATCCTATCTCGCCATCTGGACTATCCTACCGAGCATGAATTAACTCTGAGAAACCCTGCCACCCATTCGTGGCAGGTATAAGATCAGAAGGGAAGACCATTGCCGCGTGGAGGGTGGTCCCAACCCTTGGCCGCCTTGTTTTGCTAAAACAGTGGAAACGATAGGAATCTGTGAAAGCAAGCAAACACGTCCCTTCCGAATGTTTTCACGGAATTTACATTTTTAGGAAAGCGTATCGTGTTATTTAACGGTATTCCAGTAAGCACAAGCTAGCTTAAACCAACCCTCCAGTTTACGTTTAGGTTTACGAGACACCTCTCAGAGTAACTTTCCCCAAAAACTCGGTAGAAATTTACCGAGACACTTCGAAGTGTTACGAAATTAGTGTTACGAGACACTTAGAGTTCAGTGTTACGAAATTTCAAAACTTTTCAAAATGTCATATTTGAAAATTATCTTGCGATAGACCAGCGACAAAAGTAGTAGAAAATTTTTCTAGGGCTCTCGAAAGGTCCCAGGATTTAAAATTCAATTTGCCAGCGCAGTTTTCGACATTATTGCAACGCGTTCGTGTACAACAAATTTTCTTGCCTCGTACGTTCAGTATAGCTGCTAGCGGAGGATTTTAATTGCGCACAACGCTCCGCGTTTTTGCGCGTTTCTATAAATGCGAAACGAGAGTAATCGCCCCGAAGGATTTCCAAGATCGATGGCCGAGCTTCTTTCGAAATACAGGCACCGGCAAAAACCAATCTCCTTTCCCGCCGCGGAAGAACAATTACACTTTAATAGAAATTATACGAGCGTCTGAAAAAAAATCTCCGACCCGTAATGGGATTCTTTTTCAATCTCCTCCGCGATGCAGTAAACGCACCAGACGCGATATTAATTCGCGCCACTATTAAACAGGGGAAAACGAGGGTGGCCATGTCGGATGGGGGAAGGGGGTTGGGGGATGAGGTTGGAAACGATTATACATTTCCGTAGTTAATCAGCAGAACGCTCCATCGTCGATGTTTAAATTTTACTTGTACGCGGCGCAATTAAGGTAAAACCAGTGGAACCCGGGATTTCCCGGGGTCGGTCGCTCGAATCTTAGCGTTCGGCCAACCGACCGAACACGATCCGGGTATCTCGTTTTTCCGCTTCATTTTGGAGCCGGGTAGAGGCAGCTTAAATGAACCAGACGGCAGTGCCGAAATTGAAAGATCAAAGGATTACCATTATTACCTTGTTTCTACGGTAACCTCCGGCTTGTAATCTTTGTTTTTCACCTTCGTATTACGAACGGCGCCCCGGTCGGTTGCTCACTGTGGGCGTTTATATTCTCACTGGAAGAACGTGGATGACCGCGTCTGACGCTGCTGCAACATCAGCCGCCGCGCCGGAGCCCGACGAATTTATTATCTAGGTAAACAGCTTTGAATAATGAATAAGAAATTAAACACCTGTTACATATTACTCGGCGAACGACGCCCCGCGCCGGGCAACCTAAGCGATTGCTCGACGAAACAAATGTGGCGGTTGTTCTAACAAATTCGTTTGTCCTTATTGAAACCACCGAAATGGTACTTCGCGAGGTAATGCGATATTTATTATCGATACTCATGTATGTAACTCTACACAAGCGTTTTTTTCAACGCGTTACCTTGCGTCTTGCGAATTAAATTAAACATTGTATTTCGTTGTACCGTTATAAAATCTCCTATATGTTATATTTCTTATGAAATTCTTATTTAGTGTACATTAACCCTTAGCACTCGAATGGTGACTGTGAGGCACCACTAAAAATTGCTGTATCATTATTCGAAATATTTTTTACATTATTAAATTTGTTTGTATTTAATAAACTACTAACCATTTCCGTATTGCACGAGTAAATTGCACCATTTTGTATAACATGAAGAAAGATATATAGAAGGGCAATATTCTAGGTGGGAAGAAGTATTTCGTTTTGGAATTAAAATAGCTTCGAGTGCAAAGGGTTAATATGCACGTGCCTAAACGGTACTCTTCCGTACACTGTTATACTTATTTTGCTCGCATAGTCAATCTGGAATATATCGTGAAATGAAATTCCAGTTTCTTGAAGGAAAAACCAAACCAACCTATATATTATTATTATATTTCTTACTTGGATTTCAAAGATGTCTATGAATTCTAAACTGATAAATGTCTGCACTCGAATACAGTGAATTCTCGATATATGTCAACAACAGGGGTCACTCCTCATCGTCCGAGGCCTCTCGAGCTTCGTTGCACCTGACGGGGTAGTGGGGATAATTCCGCGACGTTTACCATCCAGGGCTTGGCGACACGTATAGAAGAATCACTGTACTTGTTTTTTCGAAAGAGGCTACCTCAAGTGAAAATAGTTGTCCCCTTCACTCCCAACTTGCGAAGTAATAAATCTTCCCTGAAGAAGCAGACCGCATGCGATTTCGTAAACCATATCCCTACGACCGCCTCGGAAAATAAATTAGCAGCTGCCCGGCGCCGGATCCTGTTAATCTCGTAAATTTCGAAATAATAAATTTCGAAACCTGTTTACCGAGCACAGCTGCATCGCAGCAGCCTCTTCTGTTTAAACCGTGCGGCACAATAAAAGAAAAGAAGCGGCCGCGTTATTGCTACAACGTCGGTACTTACGAGTTCCTCGGGAAGCTTTATTAAACCATCGATACACGTTGCATCGCGGCATGATGTATCGCAACATTTCCCGCGATCGCTCAGCGATTCGCCAGACCAGTTCCTTCGGAACTCGACCACTCGAGATACGAAACCAGATCCAGTTCTCACGTAAGGCTTTCGGGTGTGAACTGTGTCCGATACGGTATCAGTGTGTCTTCGACTCCCGATGAAGCAACGCCGACGAAATGTTAGGAAAATAATATCCCTAGGATTTCTAGGACTTCTCGTCTGGCGGCAGCGAAAACAAGTAACTTAAAAATTTTTTTTTACGTAACTATTGGATATATGGTACTACGTCTGTTTAGGATGTCCACAGATGTTGAAGTACCAGTTCTTTTTTAAGTTCAGTTCTTCTCATTATTTATAATGTCGTCTACACTCCCAAAGAAAAATGCTATCTTTAATTTGTCGCGTTATAATTATGGTACAGGAACTGTGCCAATGATACAGAAAGACTACCTTCTACTAATATGTAAACACTATCTATATTGGAATTTCTACGAGAACTATCTTTTTCTTTGGGAGTGTAGAACAGGCCTGTGCAACTTCTTCCCCGCCGTCGCTTCACGACCCCCACTACCAGTGTGTAGGTTCCCCCACCACTGACCACTTTACATTACCCCGCCGTGCTTTCATTTCTCTTGGAGACAACCTCCTGTAGGTTCCTAACCCAACGCCCCCTTCTTCAACACTCCATAGGAGCATGGTGGGGGGTCTCAGGAGTGGGAAGAGGACTCGCGCTTGGCTTGCGAGCCACCAGTTGCCCAGGTCTGGTCTAGAAGATTCCAGTAACGCTGGAATATTGTTTTCTTGATGATGTAGGTAGACGATGGATTGAAAAGTAGACCGTCGATCCAGTCATTCGAGTGGATTGTTTGCTGGAATGACGGCACTGTACAGGTTTGAAAACGCCGTTTATTCGAGTTACTAACGGTGGGCTGGTTCACTGGACCGGACTGCTACTGAACCAATGTGTAAATCCAGCTTAACAGGGAGAACGGTGTGATGCCTCGTGAAAGCTTGAAATCTCTGAAAACCAGATCCCATGTCTTCGCCGGAGGATATCGATTCGAAGATCACGCGTCGCGTTCAATTTCTCGTTGGCGATGGCGTGACGGGCCTTGTCGAACCGACAACCGGGTAGACAAAGGTCCCTTATTAAACATACAGGGGTCGGGGCTAAGAATTTTTTAGCGGGTCACGTCGCCGGCCAGAATATCCGGACGGAATCGAGTTTCCATCAACCGGTTATCGTGGAAATCCCTCGCACAGGATTTGTCATCCCTTGCACGAGCCCCAGAGCACTCGTGTCAAAGGAGTGACGATCGCGGAAAGCTTTGTCAGAAATACCGACCCTCCACTTAGGTGCGCACGTACGGTAGCGCCTCGCGCGTATACACGCACACGCACGCACACACACACACACACACACATCATCGGCGTCGTCATCAGCACC
Organism: Halictus quadricinctus; assembly: GCA_028454245.1. NCBI lineage: Eukaryota > Metazoa > Arthropoda > Insecta > Hymenoptera > Halictidae > Halictus > Halictus quadricinctus. Next base: position 13,295,966 of record CM052119.1, read on the forward strand.
GGCGGAAGGCAGACAGCGACAGCACCACCCTTAATACGCGCGCGAACACAACCGAACGCCGACTGTTTGCATAGATATATATACGGAATGCCCGCGTTCGCTGGAGATGGTGGCAATATTTGCGCGGTCCTGACAGGAAGACAATGAGCCTCGATCCGACACGCGATATACAACCCCCTCCCTCGGCACGGTTCTCTATCATCCACGATCCACCCTTCAACCACCCAGTCCTGCGCCCCCGACCACTTCTTGTTATGGTACACCCATCCAGACGCATCCAGTCGTTCGTTACTGGGCGAAAAACAAGGGCCAGGGGACGAACAACGACGCGTGGGAGGCTGCGAGAGGCGGAGGGACGGATTCTTGACGGTAATCCGGAATTGTAAATTAATCCTCGACCTTTCGAGATTAATTTATACCTCGGGATTACACGCGTCTGCCCGGGCCGATCGATCCGAACGCGTCCGGCCGCCATTTATTTTAGTTTCAGCCGGAATCCCATTTGCAAACCTCGAAAAATCGATTTCTTTCCTTCAATCGGCGCCGATATTGCACCTTAACGTTAAACTTTAACCGTGCGTTCTTCTTGCTTAACTGGTAATAATTTTGGGAATTTTTTAAAGTAACATCTTTTGATATAAATGATGTTCAAATATTCATGGACGGGGGTGTGAAACCATATGCAAACTTTTCAGATTATTTCACTTCGCTCTTTCTTTCATAAAAAATGCTGAATAATTTTTTAGAATCAATAAAAAGAAATTGCTCCCTTGAATCTTCTACCACGTTCGCACGAATGGTTTCCGATGCGAATGTTTGCCGCATGATCGATCGACGACAGGCAACTGTAATAAGTTCTGTTGCGATTAACTGCGATGAAAGTGTTGTCTAGGGTCCATGCAGGGGTGTAGGCAATTTCGGGTTCCCACGTAGCACGACGCTTTTATTTGTTTAACTAGGTATTCCCCGTTATGCGTTGAACGCCAGCCGACGATTGGGGAGAAGAGACCCGGCTTCTATTATTGCACGACCAGATTTTTGGTGTACAATGTGGTAGACCATAAATTACTCATTTACCCGGATGATGCGTTATTCACGTGACATTAATTGTCGCGTCCTCGTATTTTACGTCACGAGCGTTCTACCATTATTCCTAGTGCTGGCTGAGGGGAGATGTATGATCGCGATAGCAGTCTCCTTAGAGCGCATTACGCCATTGATAAATCTAGAGAATTCTTCTCCACTCGAAACGATCCTTTTTATATGCAATTTTAAAACCACAATGTTTGCAAATTAATGTTTTTATTTATTCTTCGTCTTTTTACCATCTCTTTAGATCACTTTTTAGACAATCTTGACATTGAATTGTATTAATTACCGCACGTTTTGAAAATATACGATACTCCAAGATAAATGTAGGAACTACAAGAAGTGTAAATGGACATTTAAGATTAATGCGATTCAATTTTTCAATTCATTTATAACTGCTATATTTAGTGAAACATACAATTTATATTTCTATTCTTGAACGAAGATCCACACAGAGTCTAATAAACTTACCTTATTATTTAAAGATGTTCGAATCGAAATTAAATTCCGTTTTCTGAAATTAACCGAATTTGATGTGGCTTTTAATATCATTCACCGTCACCTCATGACATATACCCCGATTTCTATACTTATTGATAGAAAATGTTAAATTACATTACCCTAAAAGTCTACCTCTTTCCTTCACCGTGTCGTTCATATTACCCCAAAAATATATAGAAACTTTCCCACCAAAATAAAGATGTTGAAAACTCCCTGGAAGATAGGAGTACACAATTCAACGAAGCGAAACAGGTTTTTAAGCTTTCGCAAAAAAATTGCTCAAAGCCATTCGAGCCGACTGACAACCGCTGTATTTTCTCACGGCACGAGGAAAGATGAAACATCCGTGTCGCAAAACCAAACACCGTCTCTATCCGTACGGGCCCGTATATCCGCCAAATCCGCGTAACGCGTTACATCCTGTTTCCCACCAAATTTTCTGCGTTTCCTTCAATCGGAAGTCTCCGGGCGGCGTCGTCGGTTGACGGAACGAACGATAGTTGTTGGAAGTTCGATTGGATGGGTCCGAGCGAGGAAAATCTACGACGGCCGAAGACTTAACTGTCGGGGATAAGTAGCTGACACTTCCGTTGCGTCAGAGAAAGAGAGAGAGAGTGAGAGAGAGGTCCGTGGTTCGGATCCGCGTGGACGGCGTTTGCAGGAGCCCACAGCTTTCACGGCTTTCGGACAAATTGTGAAAAGAATGATGTATTGAGCCAGTAAACGGCGTGACGTCGGGACCACCCAGCGTCTCCAGGTCCCCGGAACAGCTTCTTACATCCGTCTGGAGATGCGAGGAGAAACGTCTGCCCGCAGCAACCGCCCATTACGTCCATTGTATTCCCGAGGAACAGTCGTCCAGGACACGTAGCCATCCTCTCTGCCCCCCACTCCCTCCTCGTCGATTCCTCGGTGTCCTCCAAGTCGTTCCAGACCGAGGTACAATTACATTTTCACGTCCCGCAGTTTGGACAAGCAGAGACCCTTCCGCGGTCGAAAATACGGGGCCGGGCCGAGAGAAAAGGACGAGATTTCGTTGGCCGATTCGAACGCCCTGCGGTTTATCTCTTTAACGATCTTTTGTGCCGATCGGACTGCCCCCGAGACTAACTTGGACATTTGCCGCGCGCGTACCGACCCGAGAGATTCGATCGATCTTGAATGCTAATAAGGAAATAATTCGGCCCTGGAATAGCTGCGAGGTGTTAGCCGGCCGCGAACCAATTTGCAGTTGAATTCGGTTAACGCCGGACCTCTTCCGCCAAAAATTATTGCTGACCCTCTCTCGGCCTCCTTTCGTTCTCTTCTTTTTTTCCTGGCTCGCCTCTCTCTCTCTCTCTCTCTCTCTCTCTCTCTTCCTCTCTCGCGGTACCCACTCGCTTCGAGGGTGAATCGGTTCTCCCCTGTTGCCGAATTTTCCGCGAATTGATTTCGCTGGGGATTCCCGCAGCAATCTGAATTCATTTGCGCGCCGCTGGATTCTGATACGGAAACTGCAGCTTGCAAAGTGGCGGCCAGCCCGATTTTTATGCGAGTCTGCTACTCGGGAATGAAAATTATACGAGCCAATTAATCCGCAATTTCGTTCTCGCAGCCTGTTGTTTCTAATTTAATTTGTCCCTTGCGTAGCAAACTGACGAAGCGGGGGTTAACACGATTAAAACCGTAGATAGCTTTGAAAACTCCTTCTTTGACGTATTCTTTTAGATCGGAAGAAAATTCTATTTTCGTGTTATCGATATTTAGATAAATATATTAATTTATCGACAACCAAGAAATTCCAATCGGAGAAGCTGCGGAAGGAAGCGTAGGATTAATCAAAGTATTAATTTCCTCAAGGATGCTTACACATACACATATTTAATTTTAGTTTCATATAAGATTGAATAAGTTAATTGTTCCAGTAGTCTTAAGCGTTTTAACGCATTTACAATTATTTTCGTCTTGTTCAATTGACGCCTATTTAAATTCTTTCTAAAAATTCGTCGCTAAGAAGTTTCAGATAAGATTATTAGCGCACGCCTCGTGTTAATTCGACACGAGGAACGGCCGACGGTTAAATTAAAAAATATAAGCACCTCTCTGTTGGAAAAGGTCCCATAATGGGTTGGATGAAAGATTGGTGCAGAGCATTGTTCGGACAAATTTCACACCACGCACGATAAGATCTGGACCGGCGTCTAGGTGACAAGATTTTGGGAGCCGGCTTATTATTCAGGGAGGCAGACGTGGGAACGAGAAATTCCGATTCCATGAGCTGTGACGTGTACTCGGATCAGTAAGACACCTCCGAAACCGACGCCTTTCTCGTCACGCTTGCCTTTGCCATAATTCGGGACGGCCGACAGGTCGGAATGTTTATACCTCGAAGATACTTTACCTGGCCAGCACTCTGTGGTCTAAGCTCGTGATATATAACGAGTAGTTGACTAATCCCTTCTACCCTTGCGGTCAAGGTACCTGCGTTCGGAACGTAAATATCTTTTGCCGGCCACGTTCGAAATATATCCCCGAATTATACCTGCGCGGATCGCGTTAGCATTATCACTTTAACTAGTCTTTAAATAGAGTTAGTCATGCGGGGACAGGGCCAGAGGCTGGCCGGGAATAAATCATACAATGAAGTCCGGAGAAATAAATTATTACTCCCGGCTACTAGGGCTGCCGGGATTTCGACTCTCGGCCGCTAGATCAACTGGCAGGCCGCTTTATTCATTGATGGCAATCGTGTTTATTGGAGAACGGAATGGCGGATTTATGTCGCCCGCAGTATAAAGGAATTTTAAACGGGCACGGCGACCCTTTATTCCGTCTAAGTATATTAATATTTAGGACAGAGTGATTTAGCAGCGGGTACAATCGTTTCACGCGGGATTACAGTTTGCGCAATTCCTCCCCCTAATCGTTTCTGTGCATCTCAATCATTTTTGATCATGGGAATTTACGAGGAAAATAGATTCCCCGCAAAATTTCCTCTTAAATATTAGATTGGAGATAAATAATTCTGATCTTTTAAAGAAATTCAAAATGTTTGGATCTGAAGAAAAAATCTTCAAAATTTAACAAAACTATATGGATCTTCGACAGTTCTATAAATAATTTGGTGAGAGATCTCCGGTCGATTTCGGTTTTCGTAAAAGAGAAATGTGTAGCTATCCGTAACGCGATGCATATTTGAACGGCAAAACTGCGGGTTTGATTGGCATTAAAATTCGCGTTTTAGTTATCGCGTAATAATGTTTGTTAATTTCGGGGAATAACGTCGGCCGGCTGCGCAGGACCTAGTAATAGAGGGATCGCGGTTTGTTTATGTAATCCCTTTGAGTTGCTGCGCGTGCACAAACGTATTTAGTATTTGCACATAAAATTATTCAGGACTTGTTTCCGTAGGTTCGTACGTGCTCTCGTTAATCCCGTGATTAATGCTACTTTCGTAGAGGAAGCCGCGGCGAAACAACCGAGGCGAAGTTATCCAAGGGAAAAGCGAGACCAACAAACACACTGCTTTGTGGCAATTACTTTTAAATATACTCCTGACGAGATGGCCGTGTTCCCGCCCCTTGCATACCGCCTGTTAAAAGTGCACGGGGGTTTTCGCAGAGCGGCGCCAACTGGCGCGCGAGGACACCAATTGTGAGAGAACCTTTCTGGGAATTAAACTCATTGGGAATCTAATTCCGGGTAATCAAGACTTCGCCAGGTTTCACCTATCCCTGACAAGAACCGACTCGCCTCTCTGCACGCCCGCCAGACGCCGCCATTTTGCGGGAACGAATACGCGTATAATTGCGTAACAGCCCACCTGACATAAAGGAATCCTCGAGCTCATTCCCCCTGACCTTTTTACGCGAAAGGTCAGGACACTTTCCTCCCACCTGCGAACTTTACCCGAGCATTTGCTAAACCTACTAGCTAATTCACCAGCCGCCCACCCTTAATTTCATTTAACCCTAATGACAATATTTGAATACCTACCTGGATACAATAGAACCTCGTTGCACGAAACGGAATCGAAAATACGTAAAAATAAGTACAACGAACGACCAATCACAGTGATTCGCAGTGTCCGTCGTAAAAAATATTAACAATAGAATTGATCTACTTAATCATAACTGCAGATTTTGATGACAAAATAAAAATTGTCTGCATTAATTGTGAGACACAGAAACTACATAGACATTTATTTTACTTCGTAATAATTTTAAGGAGTTGAAAATAACATAACAATAATTGTCAATTTTCTAAGATGTTTTTACCTTTTTTGTCGTAAATGCATAAAGTCCGCATGAAATGAAAATGCCGTATAAATAAAGGACATCCTGCAAATGTAATTGAAAATATTGAATTCAATGAAATTAAAAGACTTATTTGTCTATCAAAACAAAAACGTCGAATTTGTCGAACAAGTTGATGGAACAGACGGCGAACGAAAATATTAATTGAGAGCGTCGATCGTTGTGAATTTTATTTTTTGGAAATCAAAAAATCCAATTTTTGTCAGAATAGGGAATTGTTCATTCGGCGCTCCGCGTAGAACGGTTTCATTGAAAAAATGTTTTGCTTCCGAACAGCTTTTTTGGTGACGTATTGATCGATAACACAGGACATTTCATTAGCTAGTAACATTAGATTTTTATTTGAAGAATTAAGGTACCCGGTTCTTGTGGCAGTAAATCGGCAACGTTATGTGACAGAAATTTCCCACGGAAAAATCGGAATAAAAACATCGTTTTCCTTTTCCAAGCATTTCATTTAATCAAAGTATTTTCCATCAGCTTGTAATCGCGTGTTCCAACAAAGGGTGGACTCGTTGATTCGTTTGTAATAAAAATGGTCGGGCAGGTCCTAACAGTAACAGAGGAACAACCGGATGATTGTTGTACAATAATAAATTTAATCATTCGTATTGGCACAGAGTGGCTTCGGCAAATATTAAATTTTCTGCTCGGCAGGGTCGTTCGCGTACGGTTGTCCATAAAAGTTCAAACAGATTTTTCGCCGGTCCCGTTGCGATGAGCCAGCGAATAAGCGGAATCAACAGGGATCATGATTGATATCGTGGCCGGGATTGTTGGTAAAAGAACAGTCGGCGGGGCCAGGTTTGCTCATTCGAAGGAGGACAGTCGTATTATTGATCGGAAAAGTAATTAAAACGTTGTAATGGCAACGGGCAACGACGACGTCGCGCGGCCGAGCATAAATCAAATATTGAATGGATAAATACGTCGATTTAATTTCGCAGGATGCATACACATTAGATTGTCCGGCATTAGCGGGTATGATTCTTTGTCCGCGGCCGATGACGCGCGATTATTAATCGCGTTCGATTACCCGGTGCCCGGGGCAATTAAACCGCGCTCGCTGTCCCGCGCGAGCACTCTCGTTGTACTTTTTCTGATTCCAATTAGCTATTAGGATCAACAGGAAAGACGAATGATAACGAGGACGCCGAACCGTCCGGCCCGTGTTTTATAAAGCCATTATTGGGCCCTAAGTGAATACGTAAGCAGCGGCCATTCATCAAACCGCGGCTTGCCCGTATGCCTCGTGGTCCCCGGCCTTGTAAGGCGAGCTCGACACGCTTACACGGCTAATAAATAAGATGTACGCGGTCTTAACGATTCCGATCAGCCATTTGCCGGCCAGCGAAACATTATGCGGCCCCGTCTTGTTGCTGCGCGATTTCGAGTATCACACACACGGGGCCGCGGCATTTTGTTCGAACGAGATACACGCGACGCGACGGTGTACCCGCCGCTGATCCTCATAATTTATAATGGCGAATTAATTTTATAGAAAGGGAAATATATACGCGCCGCCGACGCTGTTCTCCCCTCCGGTTCCCCCCCCCCTCCATTTACATAACATGAATAATTATTAATAGCGACCATTCGCGTCATCCTACCCAGAAGAATTTTCGCGAACCCCTCTTCCGTCCCTCTTCTCCTCCTCCCGCGCGAGACAGATTTTCGCGGAGAATTATAATATCGCGAAACGCGTAAACGCGTCCGCCGGTGTCGCCTAATAGAATAACGATAACAGGCCAGGTGCCCGATACGGAAATGCATTGTTAATTATAGACAGGTCGAACGGCGAATCGGTGTAAATGATTCGCCGATCGGCGATACTATCGTTTAACAGCTCGCCGGATATTGTAATCTACATTTCGCGTTACCATATTTAATTATTGTCCGCGAATTTTTTAGCGGCCGCGGGAAACAGACGGCGCGAGACACCGGCAGACACTTTCGCCTGGCTCGGAGTCGATTGGTGTTGAATATTTAACGTCGTTATTGGATGTTGAAACGGTTCGTGAAATAATCATTTTTATCGACGTGTTAACGATCGTTTCGCCGGGGCCGATCGTTTCGCTGATGACCGCCAATTGGTTTGCACATCGTGCAAATTGCTCGCCGGCTAAGATTGGGAAATAGAATTTGGTTGATTTTACGTGCCGTTTATTAGCAAATAGCATTAATCCATTTTGTACGACTTTTTTTTCGTTCTTACGAGGTAAAATGATTGTACATCACTCGCATGTATGAATCATTGATATATTATATTACTCAAACGTTTCGATATTATAGTAATGTCGCAAAAATAAAAATGCAAATACCAGGTTTGTGTAGATTGAGGATGCGAGTCGTCAAACATATCTTTCGTATTGCAACATTAATACTAAAATAGTACGATGACACCGTACAAGACGCTCAGACTTGCTACATTCAAGGACGCGTGAATTAATGCGAAAGCATGCATGAATTAAATATAAAGCCGAGCGTGATTGGCTTGGGCCCACATAATACCTGCTAAACCACACATTCTTGATCATAATAGCTACTGTTCTAGCCCTTTAGATGCTAGCCCTTTAGGCGATTATTGTTACTAATGTCCTAGCCAAATAAGATATTCTAGAGGTGTAGTTGGAGTTAGGCATTGTATATCACTCTTGGGTTTAGCGTCTCTTTGAGTGCTCTCCTCCTTGTTATAACAGTTTTATACCTGAGTCAGGTATTGTAATAACATAAGGGTCAGTTGATGAGTTATAATGTGGCCTAGTTACCTGACACTTGTTCCCAGCAATTGCTGTATATCACTCTTGGTATTGTATATCACTGTTCGGCTTAGCGTCTCTTTGGGTACTCTCCTCCTTGTTACAATAGTTTTATACCTGAGTCAGGTATTGTAATAACATAAGGGTCTGTCGGTGAGTTATAATGTAGCCTAGTTACTCGATTCCCGTTTCTTGCACTTGCTGTAGAAATGTATTTTCGCAAAGACCCGTAATCTACCGACGAATATCCTGAACGAAGACAAATAAATATATTTGATCGTCACCTGCTAATTCTAGCCATACGCAAAACAATCGAGCTTATACTATAGACTAAACTACGTCATAGAATATCTGTGCACCGGGGCAACAAATTCGAGGATAAATCCATCCCGTGTCGGTCTAAGTTCGCGAATAAATTCTACGCTCTAAGTTAATAATCCGGGGCGAGAAGTAGAAGGTCAAATAATTTTCGTGAGATATAAGAGGGGATCAGGGAACGGTCGCGAGACGGAAACAAATTTCTCGGAAGTCTGGTGGATTCTACGAGTTCAGCCGCGGCCTAAACCAAGGATCAAGACGGGTAGAAGAGCAGCATCCAGCGCGGCGTCGGCGTCGGCGTCGCGCGGCGCCTTAAAATTCCGAAGTTAAATCCCGACACGCGCAGTAAATCATGCCCGCGTTACGGAATCGTTCCCGACTGCGAAACGTCGGGAGAGATGACGCGCGGCGCGGCGCAGCGCGATGCGCTTGAGATCAGCCAGAGAGCGGATCACCACCGAGGGGAACGAAGGAGAGAGAGAGAGAAAAAAAGGGTTCCGAGAGACGCGCAAAGGCCTGGGCGCGAAGGCAGAAGAGTTCCGAGGCATAATAATAATTTGAACGCCGGTCATATTTCACTAAGGCAGTCATGAGTTATGGCAGTCGTGGCCGACGCAAATGATTTAGGTTTAATAACGACGGGCCTGTCCTGTAGCGCTAGGCCCAGGTCAGCTGGCCATTGTCAGTGGAACGGCGGGGCCTCTTCGGATGAGCGGTGTCTCCTCGATCTCTCACGGGGATGACTCGAGGTCACCTTGCTCGAGGTCCCTTCATGCTGCTGCCTACACGCTCCGCCAACCTGCAGCCTCTGCGCATCGACATACGCAAGACCAGTGCCCTACGGTGCAGTCAATTAGTCTAAAAATTGGAACAAAAGTCAGTGTCGCTTGAAAACTTCGTTTATTAAATAATAGAATTGAGAGTAACACTTTCGATGACCCCCCGCAAGTTTTCTGTACCCTCGTGTATTTGTTTGTCAAATTTGTCAAAAGCTCTGTTTTTATTTTTCTCTCATTTCTCATACTTGCTGATCACCGTATTACGCGTACTATCGCGCACCTCGCTCAAAGCGGAAAATTGTTACCAGCGTGTTTGCGCACGGCGGAACCCGCGTTTGCGACAGGCTAATGTTTAATTATTCTCGTAAGGAAAATAAACACGGCAAAGGGAAACGTTTTGCTTCCGATGCAGAAGGTTTGCGCCGTGTTTTCGTCAGGCGATATATAATTTTTTGAAACCTTATTTGCTGAACTGTGACATTCTTCGTCGTGATACTGATCACTAGATGTTTCGGTGGGTTTCTTTAGAATCAGCAGACACTATTTTGACCGATAAAAATATTCTCGATAATTGTACCTTTGTGATCAAAGCATTTTATAGAGCTATCCATCAGAGTTTCTTTATATTGCGCTCACACTAACCAGCGAAATAGTTAATCTTCGCAGACTTGTAGAATTCGACAAATGAGAGAAATGTATTTTCCGTAACATTGAAATTGAATGCGAGGAGCATTCGACACAAAAACTGAATAAAGAATAAAGATGTTTTCAACATCGACACAACCTGTTCTGTGAACAAGATTTTCAACGAAGTTGAACAAAGTTACCCGGACAAAATGCCGACGAGATGTAACAGGATAATAATGATTATACTGGCGCTTCTCTGCTATCCGAACGCCGGCAGAAATCAATGCACCCAGTGCCACGGCAAACTTTGCCCCGCAGCGCAGGCAGGAATAAATAAGTCTCGTTTTCACTTAGTTAGCAAGCAAGTTTTGCAACTCCCCGTCCATTACTTTGGAGCCGGTGGTATCCGGATAATGGGAAAGCGCTATTACAAGATCCGAGTCAGCTTTTACATCGAGAAATTCCAAAGGGTTGCTGTTCTCGGAACTCGAAACAATATACCCGTCTCCGATATCAGGTATCCTTTGGACAATTGTAACAGAACTCGTTCACGGAAATCAGATCTCACGAACGGCAGAAAATTATACGAAACTGAGTTATCGTTGAAATACCGTTTCTTCGACGAACGAACCGGCACTCGGTCCGCAGGGAGACAGAGTGGGATTCAACTTTTCCCGGGATTGAATGCATCGGCCGTAGGAGTTTCGAGCGTTCCAGAATGCAGTCGCGCTCAGAAGGACATCGTCCGGAGACACGTGACAATTCCTAGACGCCTTGTAATACCGGGAACGAAGAAAAGCCTGCGCCCAGAGAGGAAGAGAGAGAGAGAGAGAAAGAGGAGGGAAACAGGAGAGGTTTGCTTGTCTAAATGTTCGAGCAGCGAGCAGGGATGAGGACAGTATCTAACGCCCACGGCGACGGGTCCGTGTTCTCATACACGCGCTAGCATGCCATGTTTATGGCCACAGTGGAATTCCGGTTAGTTTCCCTATAGCCGAACAGATAACACAATTTCGTGTCCCGTGACTGCATATCGGTGTTATTGAGACCGCAGAGGCGCGACTGTCGCATAAATACATCCTCCTTAATGTTCAAAGCCACTTTCGACTTGCCCGCTCCCCTTTCGCCTTTGTTTTAAGTTAGTAAATCAGCCCCGGGTCCGTGTGTACCCGCTCGCGGAGGGTTGCCCGCGCAATAGACCGACGGATATCGCCGCGGGTACGTGCGTTAACAAGTTCCGTTGCATTCCGGAAAACTCGGAATTCCTTTGTACGACCGTCCCCGCAGCGCTCCGGTGTTCATTAACGATCGGCTCCCGCTCTGAACATTTTTCAAACGCTAAGACAAGTATTTCGAGTCGCCACTTTCTTCTTTTTTCTTCAACTAAATAGCCGGGTTACGGATACTTCAACGACTGCTCCGGTTAATCTGAAATTCCTCCGGGCGATTCTCCAGTTTCGCTTTGCACAGTTTCTTATTGTTTAACACGTTGACTGCTGCGGGTGGTCACCGGCGTTCCTAATTAGCTTAAAATCGACTGAAATCCGTTAAATTATAGTTCAAGGTTTAAAGTTCATTATCGAGTAAGTATTCATAATGATTATTATCAATTAGAGCGCGAACCGAATCGGACAGATAATCGATACATCGAACGGTAAATAATTGTATATTTCTATAAATGAAGCGTTCCAAGTGTTCTAAGCATACTAGTAAAGTTACAAGTTCTGAAAGAAGAAAATGGTTTCCAGCGTGGTGGACCAGGAGGTCTCGTGTTCCTGCGATTTATCCTCCACGGCTGATATAACTGGGCGCGCTGATAGTTGCTTTCACGGAAGACAGGAGGCGGCAGGTCGGTGCATGATTCGCGAAACAATGCCTCGAAGTTCGAGGTCTTCGACTAATCGGCGACGCTGAACTGCGGCTTAGCGCGCGGCGGCGCAATTTCGCGAAGATTAGCGAGCAATCAGGCCCTTTCACGATGGATTCTCTCCATTCGATTCAGCTATCCTCGGAACGGTTAGGCGCGCGAGGGAAGACCGTCCGCTTGCCACTTTCTTCGTGAGGAACATTCAATTTAATTACCCCGTGGAATGGCACGAATTCAAGTTCTTGCTCGGGAAGCTTAGTTCAACGATCTCGGGCCAGGGGGGGGGGGGGGGGGTTCCTCTCTTCTTTTTTCCACAGTGTTACTTTTCAGACGCGTTTCTGCTCGCTCCCAGGCTAGCCCCGGAGTTACGTAACATTTACGTGGAATCCATTACTGCCCCAGTACATCGAGTCTTTTAAATTTGTTTAAGCTTTTCTCCCTTCTTTCCCGACGGTTTTTTCGTCTTAGCCGGGGAACGGACCGAGGATCCCCGGACGATCTAAATTGCTCACGGCTAGAAGAAGGGAATCGCTTTGCATCTAGGAAATTTTACGTCTCCCAATTGCTACGTACGCGCGGCAACGGACCTCTAAAAAGTAATTCTGGCAACTTCACCGGCTAATTCAACGTTTCTTATATTTTTCTCCTTACATTGACGTTTTTTTTTCGCTTGCAACGTTCTTTGGACAATTTTATTTTGAAACGTTCAAAAATACCGAAAATAAAATAGAAATAGCTGGCACTGTTAACGGTTCGGACTACAGTGAGCTCTCTGTATATGTCGTCAAGGCCTGGATGATAAACGTCGCGGAGTTATCCCCACTACCGCGGGGATATACCTCGCGAGGGACCGCGAAGCTCGAGAGGTCTCGGACACCGTGCTGTTGACATACATCGAAAATTCAGTGTATTGAAGCAAAAATGGTACTTTCCTTGAAGGTATTACGTTGGCCATAAAGTCGTTTCCTTTTCGTCCATTGATGGTATTGTTTCAAAGAATAAACACGAAGACAAAATGAAGACACTAGATACCAGAACATATTCGACAACACTTATTTATTAATTTCAATTGAATGAACTTGCCTGTAAACATTAAGGGTTCGGAGTGTAGCATGGATGCTGAAGAAGACGAAGACAAAGTGAAGACAGTAGATACCAGAACATATTCGACAACACTTATTTATTAATTTCAATTGAATGAACTTGCCTGTAAACATTAAGGGTTCGGAGTGTAGCACGGATGCTGAAAAAAGTTCGCGGAGACGCAAAGTATAGTGCGTTTACTGTGCCAAGATTGAAATTCTTTTCAATTAGGTGGCGACCAAAATGAGCTTCGTTCCAGTAACTTGCAGTTCAGTATCTGCGGACAAGTTTCCGTCATTGTCATCGTGGTACATGTAGCGCACTGTAGCCGCCATCAGACGATTCTTGAACAAAAGAGAGATCACAATGTTGCGCCGTACCTTTTTCTCTTTGGCTCCAACTAGGTGCGTCACGGTTCCGTTTCCTGTTCGCGGTCTTAAATTACGGCTGAAAAGCCTAAAATTTGCGGACGTTGCAAAGGTTTAATTAAGTGTGACGAGCTACCTTACTGTTTCCCTACCTTGTCTTTGCCCGCTTTCAACGAACTTCTGGCGTGCCACATTGTTTTTAGCTCGCGTTAATAACCGTGGACGCACTGCCAAGAATAAGTAATTCGTTCTCTTGAAAAGTTTCTTGAATTTTCGTTCGTCGTACAGCTTCGCGAGCCAGCCGCGCGAGTTTCGCGAAAACGGATTAACCAGGCACGCCAGATAAAAAAGTATTCATTAAGAATGTTTAGCGGACGTCGAGATGTCACAGTGGGAAGATTCCAATATCCTTAACAGTTTCAATCTCCTGTACTCGACACCTCGTTCGATCGTATAACAAAAGATCGATATAATCTTCTTAATTAATTGATAACTTCGCGAACATTGAGAGGAGAGGGGCTCGTCGAGATGAAATTGAAATTGATGGCTGAAAATAATATTTCTTTCTTCGCAGGAATATTAAAATACTTTTTCCATGGAATATAAATCTTTTTATTCAATCGTGAACTGTTTATTATTACCGCGCGGGTTTCATTTTACCAGGACCTATGTTGTTATTGTTTCATTCCCAGCTATATCATTTTGCCATTCATTGCCCGTTGTTACTCATTGCCCTTCTCTTTAAACAATTTCTGTTGTTTCGTATATCGCGCTTGTTATCCCTGGATATGGATATTCCTGAAAAATCGGTTTGGAACGGTAGTGATGAAAATTGCGGGAACATTTAAAATTCATATTTGAAAAATATGGAGTGTATGATTACGAGTATAAACACCATTCTCGATATTCTCCCTCTCTTCGAAATTACAGGAAATATCTACGATCTTGTGATTTGCCCGAATGGCAGGATTTGGGTCCGTTTTGACCCAAATTCTGATTTTCTAGCAGCCCGTTTAAATTGCGGGCTGCTGAAAGGTCCAACAAGAGGATCATTGTTGATCTCGATGGAGTAGGTTCAAAAATATAGGAAAGTCAAAAATCTAGATAGACTCGAACGCAAATGGCGGTAACAAACCAGACGTAGAAGTCTGAGCGAGTCAGTTTAAAAAAAGGTGTTCGTGGCATCGCGGTCTCCATCGAGCAGATTTCAGGAGGGGAAACAATGGAGTCAAGAGACGCATGAACAATCGCTCGTATACGTAAGACACCTCCTAAAATGGAGTATTCCGAGGGCATTAAGTCGGCGAGGGCGAAACTCGCGGATGCCGGCGGTCTGACTTCCATCAACTTTTAAATCCGAGTAATTCCACCTTGCCGCAAAGTTATCCGCCGTAAAGTAGTAAGTTGAGGAATGCGCAACTTTATAATTTGATCGCCGTAGGTTAGACGGGAGGCGGCGCTGGTGGGGGGACAGGGTAATTTGCGAAGAGGCACGCGTGAAACTTCGCGATATTAATTTGAATTTATACGCGACCGGTGGCTCGTTTCCTTCGTTAGCCGTTGATTTCCTCGCCAGAATGACCGAAGATGAGATAGACTTTCATACAAAAAAAAAAAAGAAAAAAGAAAAACGGAACTTAAAAAGATCCATAACTCTTCCAATCTTCGACCCTCTGTCATCGCGTTCTGTGTCCCGATTGTCACCGTGTCGATCTAATCACGCGCGTCATCGGGTTAAACAATCGTCGACGCGTTTCTTTCCCGAAGCGGATCGAACGTCCTAAAGACTCCGGTAAAACAAAAAACAACCGGTGCCCGGAAACGTAAAGGATTGGCTATTATTTTTTCGGCGGATAACACGCTCGGCTTCAGCTCCCCTAAGTGATGTACGAGCCTTCCGAGGAATTTCCACGAAAAACTTGATAAAACGGCGATTCTCGTGTCCCCTTTCTTGGCCGATCGTTCAACGTTCTTGGGAACGTAACTCCCGAGCCATCCTACGATGCGATTTGATTTCTTCGAGTACACGAGAAATTAATGTGCGACCGCGGACGGTATAAATCTTTAGGAATAATGGCGATCCTGACTGCCATTATACCGTTCAAATCGCATTCCTCGTAGGTTGCTCCTAGCCATATTAATTCATTGCATCGACGCTGACAACTGGCCTTTGTCGCATAAAAACATTATTTGAAGCAATTACAGTGATTTCTCTATATATGACGCCGAGGCATGGCCGATAAACGTCGCGGAATTATCCCCACTACCACGGCGTGTATCCTGTGACGAGGAGAGTAAACATAACACGGCTCGAGTATGTCTCCTGGACGCTGGCAAGATCCGTGTTGTTGACATATATCGAGAATTCACTGTACTTGCCACTAATCCTGATTTCTTGTCTTTTGAATGCTAGTTTGGGATTAATAACGACCTTTCGTTTGATTTGGAAGAAGAGTGTGTTACTAAGAATGACGCCTCACTGTTATTTCTTTAAATACTCTGTCTAGATCAATAAGTTTCGGAAATAGCATAGTTCACAGCCTAATATAGTCTGCCCTCCATAAAATTACGTTTTAATGGCCCCTCGGCATACTATTTTTATTCTGACGAAAAGAAAATTGCAGTATAAATATGAATGAGCATAAATCGTTTTTAAGAAAAGCCACTCGTGTTTGTTGGTTGCACGGTTTACTCTTAAAAATAGAATTTTCTAACAGTCACGGATCAAAGGTTAGCCTGAATGCGCTGTACGCCAGCCGCTGCATTACCACTAAAAAATAATATTTATGAAATCTTGCTATTAAATGAACGTGAAAGTAGTTTCTAGAATTACTCTCGCGTGGACAAGTAACATAAAGTTGTTTCTAAATATACAGGCTCGCGCAAAGATAAGGTTCGCCTAATGAACGCTGGCGATGAAAACTACCCCCCGAAGTACCCAAATTTAATTCAGGCTGGAATTTATAATTAATGAAAGACCATAACATTACATTATAATGATACAGTGAAATCTGCGAAATCAGTAGTTACACGAATTAATTGCGTTTCAGGTTGCCTTACGATTATCATTAAACTTCTCCGAACGTTTCTCTTTTCCGTTGATAAAGCCTAAAGTTCGTCATTAATCACGATGACATTTTAGAACGATAAAGTAAAATCTGAGAAGGTGTGTAGACGGGTGTATCAATTATTTATTATTTGGTGATTCTCGTTAAACTTTGACAGAACTGTGCCCGTTCGTTGATAGAATCTTGCTTTTGATGCTTTTCACCGGTTCGGGTGATAGACGCCGTATGTTTTCGCGACTTGGCATTATCGAGGGGGAAAAGTCCTTTAGCATGAGTTTTCTATGGAATCTGTACATCGGTCCAGGACTAATAGAGCGTCTGTAGCACGCGTGTCAATTCACAGTCCAATTTAACTCGTTACGACAGCTATGCCCGCGGTAGCTTCGGCTTTCAAAGCGGATCCTCAAAGAACTGACGGGCTCTTCGACGAAGATAACGTCAATAGCAAATAGAACGGTGGTTCGTAGATGATTCCGCGGTCGCTTTTGACAAAGTACACGGACACGTTATTACCAGGACAGGATATTTGTCGGCCGGGGCAGAACGCTCGGCTTCTCTCGGTAAATGGAATCGAGAATTTATTAAAAGCAGCAAATCTTTCTCTTCTTCCTTCCTTCCTTTCTTCTTCTTTTCTTTTTCTTTTCATCCACCGGTATAAACACCCTCGAATTTCTCTTTTTCCCTTTCCGTTCGGGGAACTTAATTAAAGCTAGGCGAGCTGTTGCGAAGATTTTATCCGTTACTTGTTTCCGGCAGAACGAGCTCGCTCCCTGTAAAAAGGCACGAAAAATTTTGGCTTACGCACGCGACTTTATTAAAATTCTGCTGCGGAATTCCCGCGGAATTATACGTTACATGCCAGCTATGCGATAAAGAATGTTGCCCGTCGTACCTCGTCCCATTTTTAACTCTGCTTTGGACGTCGCTGGTTTCTTTAATAATTTCGCGAAGAAAGGACCCGGCCCGGCCGCCGCGCTTGTGCGTTCGCGCTGCAAATTAGAACGAAAAAGGAACTAGAAACGGAAACACGTTTTATGCCACGTGATTCGAACTTTTCAAGCTTCCTTCCTCCAAGACACCGGCTCCACGGTCCTGGAAAATTAAACTATACTCGGTATATGTGAAATTTTTATTATCCAATTCAGCAAACGCGTTCGAAAGCATTAACTTTACTACACGAAATAAAGTTGAGAACTCCTGACTCGAAATTGGACTTCGTACGACCGGTTCGTCTGATTTCCCCACTTTTAAAATAACTTTGTACGTTCCCGACCTTCGCTCCTTGCATGAACGAAACAATTTTAATTTTATTTTATATCACTCTTCCAATGACTGAATTATGTTTCATTCGTAACGTCACGGTCTAACCGTTTAACACTAGAACTATCGAGTAATAAATACAACTGATGAATATTACTTCGCAATCATGACAAGACTACATCTATTCAAACCTATATATATAATACTATTTTTATTCTAACATGTGCTTCAATGAAATAGTTCATTCAAAAAAT